>OZ030390.1:35049767-35629452 GCA_964023965.1 Melinopterus prodromus
TGTATATCACCATGTTATTAACCTATAATATTAATTTGACAAAATATGTCGTTAAACATGTTCATTTATAACAGTAATATTCAGAATTTTGCACAACATTGATTTCAATATTTGGGAGTACATAAATTTGTGTATGTAGTATACAAAGTACCAACAATAATTTGTGGCATTTTTTGTACTAGATTTGGCCACAGTTGACGTTTACAACTATAGGTGATTGTCAGAGCCGCTGTTACAAACTGTTCCAGGGGGGGGGGGGGGCACTATTTTTAATGTTACAGGGTGGCGTTGTTATAATGACTATGCTATTAACTATTTGTTAGCATTTTCTTCAGGAGTTATTTACTGTCAATGGTATAGATAAGAGTTAAGAGACAGACAGCCGTTATTATTATTTGGTAGTTACTTTTCTAAAGTGAGCCACGATAATCATGAACATAAAAAAAAAACTTAAACAGCCCTTATTGTAAGTTAAGCTCACGATCCACGTATCACCGGTCTGCTTATCCGCATCGGCCACGCCTACAAGTGCCGTCAGTGCGAGAAGGACGCGGAAGTAGCGTTAATATGGCATTAATTTCCATGACTGCCTTAGTAGCCAACCAATTTATGCGCTGACGTCATTGCGAGAAGTAGCGTTCGTTGTCATGGTAGGTAATATGGTTTTAGACAATTAAAGCGTTGGCATGGTTGCAAACTTGTTCACCAATCACCTACAAAAGGCAAAACTTAAGGATGTATTTGGTTGCCTCGGTGTCCGTGTTTAAATACTTATCGCAGTGACTTCATGCGCAGAAATGAACGAATTTGAGACACGAAGTAAGCAGGATCGTGCTTAAGCTCAAATTGCATTCACCCTGAAAAATTTCCATTGCTTTTATGGTAGTGAATTTTTTTACATATTCGTTATATTTTCCTATGTTATTCGCAACGGTCGGTAGTTTTCAAAAAAAATTACCTATTGCATATTGATGCTAAGTAAATTTAATTTAATTTTGTCTTTCTATCGTTTATTAATGTGTAATTAATAATTTTTAGTAATAATTGTTTGTAGTTAGATATATTTTATTACTGAATCAATCAACTGCTATAGAATTTTTTATAATTAGACGATTTTGTCTGATTTTCAACCAATATTGTAGCCTTTTTATTACTTACTAAATGCTGAGAGTAATTATTGTTCATTTCCCATAAGAATTTCTCACATGTTCATCGAGTAAGGCTCAGTGTAGAATGAAGAATTGTCACCTTTCAATAAACACGATTATACAGCAGTTTTCAATGTTGTTTAATTTGTCTTTATTTTCGGTTTTAAACTAACCTCTCAATAACTCGAGTGAATGCTAACTAATGTTGTCCCTCTTCTACTGTTCTCGAGTTTTAACACAAAGAAAGACCCTAATCTAAACAGAAAATCGATTGGTTAAGTACCATATTTCTCCCACATAAACTGCAGGGATATACCTAAACTTAATCTAAACTAAAGTCCATAATTCGCGCAAATCAATTATCATAGAAAATAAACCTGGCCGCATATGAAATGTTTTGTGGCTAATACGTCCTGTGGTCTAAAATAAACACTGCTTAGTACTGTTTGACAGTAAAATCTTTAAATAATTTATAGATATTTCTAATCTTTTAACTATGAGTAATGAGTAAAAAGTAAGTCCTATCTTTTCGTATATTCAATTTTGTATACCGAACTTAATATATAGCTTATAATTATATATGCTCGATACTTTGTATTCCGTTTGCGTACGGTATGCATTTAGCACCATAGCAAATTCGTTCGCGGTAACACAATAATTTCTAACTAAGTTTCCTGTGAGCTTTAAGAAGAGACAGACAGGGATGCGGCGGTGCCGGTTCTCGGCGAGTAATGTATTAAATTCAAAGGAGAAGAATGGCGAATCGCAAATTGTCTTCCTTTGTAATAAAAGTTCCAGCCTCTCGAAGGGTACAGTTGCCATTCGTCTCCAAGGGATATATTTACGAATTTCAACGCAAATATTCGTGCGTCAATAATGATGGTGCTGAGCGACGAATGCCAATGGAATCAATATACAGTGCGTGCCAATGTGAATGTAATATACATTAAATTATTATTGGAGATAGATGATATATAGGTAATAGTACTAGAAAATATTATTGCGGAAATCACATTACTTATTTAACGTCGCAAGGACGTTCGAGAACGAAGTATTAAGCGAGCCTTGAGAATGTTAAGCCCATGAGAAGAGCTTTGAGTTTACATTTGTTTTAGTGGAATGTATGAAGTATCATAACGCAGAATATTAAAACGGCCCGATAACAATTGTCATTTTCTTATATTTCAAATTGATTTAGAATATGAACATAACTGAAAAAAAATACCTAAACAAAGAATAAAATGTTGCACTATCTGATTTGGTTGACCGTACAATTTGGATTTTCTAACAGATATAATGTGTGATTTTATTGTTTAAAAATGGAGTTTCAGGGAAAAAAACAAAGAGAGAGCTACAATGATACGCTCATTTAAAGTAGTTTGCATTTTCAAAAGTTGAAGAAAGCCCAAATTATGAAATCACGAATTATCAATTCGTATATAATTTTTTAAGAATATGTATTCCTGTGAACGAAACTACAGGGGATTTATTACTAGTATGAAAAATTATTTAAAAAAAGCTTTGAATAGAAAACGACAACAAAGAAAACAATATCATCAAAAGTAGCCATTACTTGTACTTGACATTATGAGCAAATTCATAGGAAGTTGTTCTTACTTACTTGAAAATTGAAAACTCAACTGTATATGGTAAACTAAATTAGGAGCGCTTCCTAATTTAGTTTATTATAAAATAGTTTATATTCTTGTATTAAAGACGAGCATGGACACCACTTCAAATATCCATCTGTTTTTCATCAACATCAGCATTTATAAAAAGTTTTCATATTCTCCTAATTATGACAGACTGACCAGCCCAATGCAATGACAAAGATCACATTGTTAAACGTTGTACATGTTAATTATAACTAATTATATATAAATTTAATTACACAAAAAGAAATTTATGTAATAGTTATGCTAAAATTACTCTTTTAGAAATAAATCTTTTGTATGTGACTCGTATGTATTATTATTTATAAATGTGTAAAAGTGCTTTTAAAAAAAATTGTGCAGCCCTACTATTATTATTCTAGAATGTGCTCTAGGGAGTCTAGGGAACAAAAAGGTTTTGGAGTATAGCGTAACCTAAAAATCCGCCTATTCAAATTGTATTTTAAAAAATCAAGTAGTAGTACTTTTTAGTAACTGTTAGTAACTCCGTATATGTTCGTGACACCGATCTGCAGATTACACTGCAGGGACTCCTGCGCTAGAGCCTATAGAGTATAATCAAACGTCAACTTTAACATAAAATTAGTCATGTAAAAACTATCTCTAAATCGGTGGCACAAAGGCCGATTAACTTGTGGCTTCCATCAGATGAGGAAGTATAGCCGGTGGCCCCGTGTGCTGTCATTATGCGACGTGCACGTAAAAGAACTCTTACTGGAGGTTGGAATTCCTTCAGTAGGACAAAACTCCTGGGTGTGTGTAGCCTGCCCTCAGCGTCAGTGATTGGCCAAGTTGCGGAAATAGACCGACGTAAAATAAACAAGTAAAAAGAAACTTGTAGCAGACAATTAACTCTAAACCATGTCCTACACTTTCTTCCCTAATATTGTTTACTTTTTATACTATTTCAATAATTTGTGTGTTCAAATATGCAAGTGTTCGTGGTCATAAATTCATCAGCATACTAAGCCAGTCATTATATTATGAATAAAAGCAATATATCTTTTCATGTTAACATGTTGCTTAGCAAATCATATTGGTACCTTGGGGGTTTTTATATTAGAGAAATGGCAACTGCTGAAAAAATCTGATGTGGCCAGGCACATGACTTTATCATACAAAATATAAAATTAATAGTTTAGCTGCATGAGAATCTACTTGATTGAGATAAATCGTGTCTGCATTAAAATTAAACTAGTTAGCCAGAATTTGACAGATAGGTATTTTGATAGTAAATAGTATCAATAGTAGGTATTGTCAAAGCATCAGCATTTGACACTACCTACTGTCATCAGAATAATAGTTATTTATTTCGTAAGTGCCGAAAGTACGGAATAGCGCGACGAGCGGTGATGCGGCGCGTCACCGAAGCCGGAGCGTCGTCGTCGCACGTGAGCAAGTCGCGCTATGTAGTTTTCGGCAGGAGTGACATCAACGTTTTTTGTGTGGCTTGTTGAGAAATACGTATTTAAAAAAAATTCAAAAATGGTTATATTTCTGTATAGGAAATGTTAGGTTGATACCACTTCTACGAAACGTCAAGTTTAAAAAGCTAATTCAAATTCTGACTAAAATATAACTACACTCATCGCTATACTTTATTTACAATTTTCTCAATGTATCGTTTGTACAATTAGATATAACAACGGGTTGTTATTTCTTATCAACAAACAATCAAATTGGCGATCTTATTTTATTTGAATTTTGTATTTTATACATTGCCGCACTAGAGCGGCAACGTTCCATAGCGGTTCTCCATCAGCTGTTTTCGAGTGTGACAGGCATAGACATTTCTGTGGTGACAGCATAAAAAACTATTTGTCATATCCAGGCTACTATGTAGTTTTATATCAATGCAGATGCGACCGATCTCGATCAAATAGAATTTGCTCTTGAAGCTAAACTATTAATTTTGCCGAAAAATATCATAGGCATAAGTTATTCAAAATTTCCTCTACTTTAATTTATTATTTAACTATTTTGAGGAAATTACAGAAATGGCAGCCCTGGCTACTAGTTTTTGTGCAGACACGATCTCGATCGGATAGAATTTGCTCTTGAAGCTAAACTATTAATTTTACCAAAAAATGTCATAGGCATAAATTATTCAAAATTTCCTTTACTTTAATTTATTAATTAACTATTTTGTCGAAATTACAGAAATGGCGGCTCATTTGCAAAATCCTTCAAAAAGGCTTAGAATAAACTACCAGTTCCTTTGGACCCTTTTCAACCAAAAGCTTTTCAGCTCTAAGTTAGGTCATGAAACTTCTAAATATGAAGTTTCGTCCCGATTCCTTTAGTAGTTTCTCCGGAATTGTCGCCACAAAAATCGTTTACACACATACACACACACACACACAGACACACAGACATTTTTTTGTACCTTGGTCAAAAATGTTCAGGGGACCCATAAAGACCTATTTCCGCTAAAATCTCAATTTTTTTTTTCGGCATGATTACAATACTTTAGCATACTGCGTATGATAAAGTAATAAAAATACATACTTAACTGAACATCAATTATAAAACAGGTATAAACTGGAATCACCAAGCTCAGAACATTTCCAGTCAACTGAACAAGTCACAAAACCATTCTAGTTTTGAAGCAGATCTTTTGCCTATATAGCTCAAATCAGCGGAAAAGAGTTTTCTGGTCACCTAATGACATTTATCCATAGTGTAATATTTTTAAAATTCCCGCTACAAATAGTGGAGGTTCTGTAATGGCATGGGTGGGATAGCCCATCTAATTGGGTTCATACATCGGAAAATTGTAGCAGACACCATTTCCTAACTTACAGGAGGATTTTTGCGAAAAAAGCCCATTTGGGAGTCGGAGATGATGTTTGCGTTGGTTGGAGCTGTATATGGGTAAAAATTCTGCCTAACAACTGGGGACGTCTCTAACAGGTCTTTTGACTTGTTTTGACTTGTTCTTGTTGTATCTCCTTTTGTAGCAAAGGTAATAACATAATTCAAGAGAGTGATATTAAATACGACTACAGCTTGATTCCAGTGAATATCAGTGATTGTCGTTGATGGTCTCTATACTCAGCAAATTTACAGTTGCAAAAGCCTATTTGCATTTGCCATAGTTTCTTCATATATCTGCACCGACTCTTGTTACCCACCTGAAACTTAATATCCGAGTCATTATTACTTCGGAAAACTACCCACACATACGAAGTTTTATTGTAATTAAAATTAAGATTAAAATCTTTAGTTTTATCATAAAAAACTTGGAACGTTCAGTAATTTGCTTTGTGAAACTATGAAAAACTGAAAAGGTAGCGATTATGCTACCTACATTGCATTTCTTAATAGCATGACAACACAAAAACAGATTCTGGAAATACAAACTCTTACTTATTGGACTTTTTTATGACAGTAAACGCATACTGCTTTAAATAACATCAATACTGATATAAAGCTCATATCACCCACATATTTCAATGTCATCTTCAGCAATTCGGCTACGTTAGTGTAGCAGACCATATATTTTAGAGCGGGTGAATACTCGAAATGTGTTATTATTCCAAAGAGACCCCCATTACTTTAGCTATTTGAGCTAAGAGATGCTAGTGAAGATTTATTAGCCCCATGAATAACGTTACAAAGGATACTGAGAGATACCATGCACATAAGACAGTAAGAAAACACGTTGTGCGAAAGCCTCGATAAAACAAAAATAGTCTGCTAAAATACGACTAAAAAAGAAAAACCAAACTGTAAACAATAAAAATACCATTTAACAAATACGAAAATACATTTATACTATGTAGTACATCTACGGGTTGCGAGAATATTTTGATACACTGGAGTATAGAGTACACTGGTTTTCGAGAGTACGCAATCCGCTCTCACTGCCCATGGCCAGTGATCGTAGTTGGGTCCATATTTCATGACTTTGGACTCTTGATGATTTTAAATCGTTGACCAAGCATGGCGGGAATTTTAAACTAACCAACACAGTGCATGATGGGCGGCAACATACACCGGAAGTTTGTTAGATTATCAACTGTTGGTAGCCATCTTGCCCGCGTCCCGTCAATTCGTTGACCAAATCTACCTCACTTTCGGACCCGTATTATTTCTTTGCCAGGGCTCTGTAGAATTCACATCAACTGGTCCAATGTTATAAATATGTAAGTACCACTACTATGCTGTTTAGCAGAAAAATCTAATGTGGAAGCTATCAGAGCTACTCAAAGAGATCAATAAATAATTGATGAAGGCCAGACTGGTAGTTAATTAAGAATAGGGAAAACATTTAGTTAAATTTGAAATGCTCTGGTTATTCAATTGTGTAGCCAGAACCCGGGCTCTGGAATCGGTGTAGCCAAAATTCTCAACTCCAACTCCAGATAATTTTTGTAGCCCGACTTCAACTCCGATTAACCTTCCGGCAAATTGTATAGAATTCAGGGTGTCTGCCAGAACATGATGTCCATCGTACATGGGATCTCGGTAAAGAGCTACGATGTCGATTAAATGGTACTAAAGTTGCGTAAACATGCACTCGTTTCAGAACAGTTCTTGATTTAAAAAATTTATGCTTGTATTTAGAGATATTACGGAAACAGTAAAAGCTGTCAAATTCTGTTTTCTTGAATAACTTTGCTATTAGAATAGCCGAATTTGAAATCACTTTTGTAGTTAAAAATGTTTCTCTCCGCAAGTTTTAGCTGATATTTAACGCTTTTTTTTATTTCTTATAGACGCGTTATAGTTTTACAGATTTAAATAAAATATTTAAGATGCTTTACAAGCATATAAACACGTTTGTGAAATTGTCACAAGGTACAATAGCAGGTCCTGTTAGGTGGCCCGCCAGATCACCCGGCTTAACACCACGTTTTTTGTTCTATGGGGCTAGACAAAAGCTAGGACCTACGCAAGGAACTGAGATACTGTACACGAACTTCAGATAGCAGTAAGGAAGGCTATTCAGGACATGCGACTTCAGTTATTGTTAATGCTTGTTTGGAACAAATGATGGTCAACTATGTGAGGTTTTATTGGATATTATTACGATTCAGTAAATTCGTTTCCGAGGTTTTATATAGTTTATTAATTCTCTTTGACTAATATACAATCCAATTAACATATGTCATAAACAACTCTATCGATAATTTTCTATAGTGATCATTATACATGGAAACCAATAGCTATTGCTGATTATGTAACACTGCCCTCCTTTTAATTTTAATCGTCTCGATTATCTTGCTAGGCACCTCGATAGAGCTTCAGTCGGTCCAGGTGCACTATCTTCTTTTTCGTCTTTGGATTCGTTCGTATCCTGTAAACTACATCATTAATGCGTGTGATTACAGTATACGGCCCTTCCCAGGATGGCGATAACTTGGGTGACCGTCCCTTTTTGCGTTTCGGATTATATAGCCAAACCAGATCCCCTTCTTTGAAGCCATTGGACGTAGCTTTCAAGTCGTATCGTGCCTTCATACGGTCACTTGCCAACTGAATGCGGGTTCGCACAATAGAATGTACGTTCAGCAGCGTCTCCTTCAGTTCCTTCACATAATCCGAAACATCTTTGGGTCTGTTTAGCGGGGAACCAAACATCAAATCGCAGGGAAGACGAAGTTCCCTACCAAAAACAAAACCAGCAGGGGTCTGCCCGGTAGTATCAGGAATAGCTCCACGGTAAGCCATTAAAAACAACGGGATATGTTTATCCCAATCCTTTTGGCTCTCGTCCACTACTTTTGACAGCTGCGCCTCCCTTGTTTGATTAAACCGCTCTGCATGCCATCAGACTGTGGGTGAAGTGGCGTCGTCCTCGTCTTCCGAATGCCCAACAACTGACCCATTCTTTGGAAAACTGACGACTCAAAATTACTTCACTGGTCAGAGTGCAGCTCTTGTGGAACACAAAATCTAGTTACCCAATTTTCCACCAAGACGGTTGCAACAGTTATAGCCTCTTGATTCGGAATTGCGTATGTCCGTGGTTTGTTAAAGGAAATTGTCCAGCTACATCAATGGCAATCCACTCAAAGGGTGCTCCGACATTATACTGTTGAAACTTCCCTCTTGACCTTGTCTGTAATCCTCTGCTTGCTGCACATAGCGAGCATTTCCTACACCAATTCTCCACGTCTTCATGGTAATGTATCTAATAGAAACGCTCCCGTGTCTTAGCGAGTGTTTTATTCACTCCAAAATGAGCGCCAGAACAGCCGCCATGTAGTTCCTCTAAAACCATCTTTACTTTAACACGGGGTACGACTAGGTGCATGGTGACTAACTTGCTAACTTCCCATCCGGACTCTCCCATGCTCTTTTTAACAGGCGACATTCTACTTGCAAAGAGTCCCACTGCGCCCACAAAGCTTTAAAGTTCGAAGACTTTGCTGAACTGTCTTCCCATCTAAGTCTTTGCCCACCTGTTTCCTTCGCCAGTAAAAGAGGTGCAATGTCGGAGTCCTCTTCTTGGTCTTTTCGGAGTTGTGCCATTGTCCATTCTGGGTACACGCCAAAAACCGTTCGTTGAATGGAGAAGTTTTTCTGTTGTTGATCAATCCGACTATAGTGCTTGCAGTTTGAGCACGGTCTTCTGGACAAAGCGTCGGCGTTATTATGGAGACTTCCAGCCCTATGCTTGACCTTATAGTGGTACTGTTCTAGCTTCTCTAGCCATCGCGCCAGTTGTCCTTCGGGATTCGTCATCTGTAACAACCAAGAAAGTGCTGCGTGGTCAGTCCTGATTAGGAAATACCTCCCATACAGATAATTATGGAAGTGACCTACGGATTTCATTATGGCTAAAAGCTCCTTTCTCGTGGCACAATAATTTCGCTCTGGCTTACTATGGGTCCTACTAAAATATTCTAACACCTTCTCTTCTCCATCCTGGATTTGCGACAAAACGGCATCAACTATAAAGATTATTATTATTATTATTATTAACTCCTGAGTTACTGGCATCAGTATCTAAAATAAACATGCCCTCTTCTCTAGGATGACTCAATATTGGAGACGAACATAACGCAGCTTTAAGCTTTCTAAATGATGTCTCGCATTGAGGTGACCATACGAATAGCGACTTTTGTTCTGTACGTTTGTGAAGTGGCGCAGCGATGTCGGAGAAACGTTCCACGAACCGTCTATAATAACTACAGATTCCCAGGAAGCTTCTTATTTCATGTTTATCTGTAGGTCTCGACCAATCACGAATAGCACTGACTTTTCCAGCACTCGTTTCAATTCCTTCTTGGGACACCAATATTACGATTCTGTAAATTCGTTTTCGAGGCTTTATATAGTTTATTAATTCTCTTTGACTAATATACAAGCCAATCAACATATATGTCATAAACAACTGTATCAATAATTTTCTATAGTGATCATTATACATGGAAACCAATAGCTATTGCTAATTATGTAACAATTTACAGATGTAAGAATCGAAGAATATCAATGATGTATAAACGGATGTTCGGCTTTATAGCACTTTTATGATAGAATAGACTTTAACAAACGTTAAATGTATACGTTAAAATTAACACTTACCTGATTATACAAAAATAGCATTTTTTTAGGAAATGCTTTATTTATTATGAATTACGAATTAAAAACTCCCCAAACTAATTACTTCAATGTTAAAATTCATTAATAGAAAGTATTCAACACACACATTTTTCGTTGTTAGTCCAAATTGATTCCAAACTTCTATTAGGTATCACTAAAAGTCCTCTTCGCTACTACCAGAAGGTCCTGCACTGTATGATAGTTCCGTAGATATATCCAGCAGTTTTACGGAGCCCAATGGAAAAATCCATTAGTGTTAAGGTGGGTGATCTGGCGGTCTAATTTCAATGTATGCTCATTTTGGCTTTCTAACAGCGTACCCGCGAAATTGTTTCGGAAAAACGAAATGAACAGATATTACTTTTTCCGTAATATCAAGTTATCCATGAAAAACAAAAACTGTTCTGAAATGGGCCCATATGTACGCAACTTTTCTCTCATTTAACCGAAATCGTAGCTCGTACAGTTTCCGAGATTCCCATATATGACCATTTTATTTTTTATGGAAAAAAGAACACACAAGTTTGAAAAATTGTATTGTGAGTCTGGTATTTTATGTCTAATTTATTACTTTATCATACGCAGTATAATAAAGTAGGTATTATAATCACGCCGAATTTTTTTTTTTTTAGTTTTTGGCGGAGATGAGTCTTTTTTGGTCCCCTGAACATTTTTGACCAAGGTACAAAAAATGTCTGTGTGTGTGTGTGTATGTGTGTGTACCCGATTTTTGTGGAGACGATTCCGGAGAAACTACTAAAGGTATCGGGCCGAAAGTTCATATTTAGAAGTTTCATGACTAAACAGAGTGGAAAAGCTTTTAGTTCAAAAGGGTCCAAAGGAACTGGGTATTTACTCTTAGCATTTTGAACGATTTTGCAAATGAGCCGCCATTCCTGTAATTTCGTCAAAATAGATAAATGAATGTAGAAGAAATTTTATATAATTTATGTCTATAACATTTTTTGGTAAAATTAGGAGTTTAGCTGCAGGAGCAAATTCTAATTGATCGAAATCGTGTCTGCATTAGTAGTAGGTAGCCAGGATATTTTGAACGTTTTGACAATATTCAGAACGGCAGCGGTTGCGACACGTCAATTCAACACACAAATGTATGGAGAATGTGTTCACAAAGTCAATGTCTATTTCAAATGTGGATAGCAATGTTGTTATGTTTTCGCGAATAAATGCAAGAAAGATTGTAATTCTTTATGATCTTTTGTAGTTAGCACTGAAGATGTTGTGATACCCGAAAATATAGTATGCTAGAAGCCAATATAATATTTTAATCATCAGAATCAACAACCTTTTTACTTTATCATATGACAAAGTATAGTAATCATGGCGAATTTTTTTTTTTAGATTTTAGCGGAAATACGTCCTATTGGGTCCCCTAAGCATTTTTGAGCCGGCATATCTGGAATTTCGGCGAAATAGTTAAATAATAAATTAATGTAGAGGAAATGCTGAATAATTTATGGCAATGACATTTTTTGGTAAAATAAATAGTTTAGCCGCATGAGCAAATTCTATTTCATCGAGATCGCTCGTACTGCATTAAAACACTATAGTATTAAAACTGGTTAGCCAGGATTTGTCAGATATTGTGATTCTAATGACAGTAGGTAGTGTCAAATGCTGATGTTTTGACATTACATGCTGTAAAGCTAATTAAAATATCTGTCTAGTTCTAGTAGTTTTATTTTAATGCAGACATGGCCGATCTCGATCAAATAGAATCTCGTGCAGCTAAACTATTAACATATGGTATGATAAAGTCATGTGTCTGGCCACATCACATTTTTATGGTAATTTGGTAATACTAATTTTTCAGTAAATTGTAGCGCCATATCCAATTGCTCAGAAAATAATGCTGAACCCAGATACGTAAAAACCAATGCCGCATATTATTCGAACCACAAATACACAATAAAATTCATTCTACTAAACAAAATTAAGTGAAAATACGGAATTTATAATACTTGTGAAGGATAAATACGTATATTCACATTTTCAAAACATTAATATGTCACTACTTACAAGGTATATTGTACGATATATGAGACAGACATGTAACAGACAACTTTAAGTTCGGTCACTATCGGGTGACCCAAGCTCATGTAAAATTAATAACTTGGGATCCTCACAGAAGACCGGAGTGCTCTGGATGTTAGTAAAGACGAAAGTAACAGTTACAAAGCGCTAGAAGGAACAATTAGAGTGAAGGTTCAACTGCCGTGCTTCGGTAGACATTGGAATTCGGTGATGACATTCCTTTAATGACGGCACCAGCCGTTCGTTAACGTTTTGAACCCAGGAAAACTGTTGTTACGTTGGTCGGTCCGCACCAGCGACGCTATCATCGCGCCATCCCCGACATTGTTATCGGTGGGGCATACGAAGTAATTCCTGGAACCTAACGTCGGATTTGACAGTTGAGACGATCACGGGATAGAAAGAGTAGCGATAGTTATAACCAGGTGCAGATAAGAGCACGTGCCACCTCACCTACACCGGGGCATAACAACTTTTGCACTTCCACCCTACTGACATGCTGATGGAAAGTTTAATTACAGGTAACGAATAACTTCATTAACGGAGACCGGGAATTCGTAAGCTATAATTACGCCGCGTGCGCCAACAATGGGAAATTTTGAAGGGGAATTCTGTAGTAAGTATTAATTGGAGTTAGCTCTTTTGTCGGTTTAATATAGTGTGAACTTACTTAAGTTAAGAGTTTAAACAATTGCGACGAAAAGGCAGGAAACATTTCAAATTAACAGTTCCATCTCTCTGCATTATCAATAGGTTCGTGCACAAGTAGGTAGTTGTTTTGCTATCTCTTCAAAAGTATCACTGAACGGTGCGGGACAACTCCGTAGCTAGTACAAAACAACTGCAAAGTATCAAACATAAAACGATTAAATTGATTCATTACTGAATAAATAAAATGCAGTTGCCAACAGTCTGGGTTACTGCAACAATTGTAGTGGCGCGAGAAAATATTTTAGGGATGTTATTAAAGCTCCTACAATGCAATCATTTTGTTCCAACAAACCAATTGTTATAGTAAGTGTCAAAATTATTTAGGTTGTCGCTTGCTTGTAAAAAGTGTCACGATTAAGAGGAATCCGTACCCCTTATGTTCTACTTGTAAAACAAGTAGGGGGTTTTCTCAGCTATTAGTTCAGAGAATCATAAAATCAATACACCAAATTAAAGATAAAAGGTATACAATTTCCCGTCTAGAAATAGAATTTTGATATTTGTTGTTTTTGAGAAATTTGTTGTTGAATCTGCCATAAAATTGACGGACTTTGCATATTTTTTTACGGAGAACACAGGTTAAAATTGAAAAAAATTACCACAATTAGATCTGAGTTATATTTTCATCTATAATCACATTTCATGTAGGTAAAAATATCAATATCTGACATGCTTTTTGCACTCAAAACTTTACTTCTTCGAGTACAGACATATTTTATCACGTAGCGTGGATACAATAACAACTATTAATACATATACATTACCCCAATAAGTAATACACCTTTAACTATAATTTGATGTATAACTGTGAGAACTGATACAAATCTAAGCTTACTATGGACGTTTGTTTTATAGGATGTACTAGCGGTAATGATCCCTCTTAAGACAGCGCACTAATAAATAATAAACTATGAAGATATTCCGAAAACACCTTGAACAAAATTGCAAAGAATAAGATTAAGACTTCTAAGATATGATATAGAATGTGTACCCAGGAAGTATGTGAATTTAACCGATTACTTTTCCAGAAATTTTATTGATGATGCAGATGAATAATATAAATAGGATGACCTCAAGGTAAAACTAAGCAATGGTTTGAATACTTAGTATAAACTGCGTAGCGAAATTTTCTTGCCATACTCCTAATTTTCTTTAACGAGCGAATTAATAGTGAGCAGGTACATCGCAGGTTTTTAATTGTTGTTTTATGTTGGTAATCAAGACTTTATCTTTTCATGTCATTTCAAGAATAAATTTGTAAATATAAATTTGTCTTATGCTGGTACACTCTAATTTGTTGTGTGCGCTTTATTTCGCATATAAATATGCGAAGCGTCAGAAGCTTACAATTAGTAGCGAAAGTAAAAAGCAACATATAACTATAATTTTTTTCTGACGGCACAAAGGAAATAACTGAACAATAAAAATATCGAAAATAAAACGTCCCTTCAAAAAATTAATCTGGCAGAAATAAAAAAGCAAATCAATAAGATGGCACGAAAAGGTAAAAAATGCCACGAGGAGACAATTATGCTGCGAGTCATGGAATCGAGCTGGTCTACCAAGAAAGGGACAAAAAAATATCCCAGCATTACCAGTCAAGAAAATGGTGGAAAAATTGCATACAAGGAGTCTATCTTTCTTTGCCAACTTGTATTCCAACACAAACGATAGTCAATCTAGTTTGACACAAACAAAAGCGAAGGAAATGACTGCCATGAGGATATACCGCAATTCCTGATGGAAGAAGTAGAAAGGGAAATTAACAATTTGACAATACAACAAAAATATTTTGCTGCAAATCATAAAAGAAGAAGTTGCTCTGGAAACTGAACAGCCTCTGTTGAACAAGAAGCATCGCCTTTCGTATCTGCATGTAAAACTGCTTGGCGTGCTAGGCACTTTGACAGTGGCAACAGACGTCATTATAGTATTTGTCGCCATATGATAGGGGCACATGCTAGTTGGCATGTTCATTATCATGGGTCACCAGCAATTTTTGTAAGAAATACTATAATGCCCATTTGTTAAAACTGCTAATACCACTAAAGTGGAGCCTAAAGATGGCACTGGTGCTACGCGGAGCATTACCAATGTCAAACATTTGCCACACACCAGCTTAGGACCGTTTAGTCGCTTTTATTCAATTTTTTAAGTTAGCGTCGCTAGTTTGAGAGAATTACGCAAAACGGTAACGTTTTGCCTTCATTATTTTTGGACATAAAATGAAGTGATTTATTGCCTCTGTAAAATTTCGGGACGCGTTACGACACCCTGTATATGCCAGAATATATTTTGGTCAAATGGGTTTAAAACTAAATTATTTGACTAATAAAATTGTTTGATTTTGAATTAAACAAGAACAAAGTAGTTTGATTTTGGATGAGACAGTGTCAAATAATAAACAAGCTTGGGGTACGCTCAGAAGCACCCTATTACTAATACATGTGAAATGTCAACATTTTGTTTTTTGTTCATTCTATCTGACTTGTTGTCGAAGATACACAAATTCAAATAAACTTGCAGCAAATTTTACTTGATTGAGAATGACAGGTTTTTGTATTGTTTTCTGTAAAAATCTTCCAAACTAAAAGTAGTTAGGTTACATTTCTTGTGGGGTTACTCTACTAAACAAAAAAGTATAAATTACATGTTGATGTTTGCGGAGTTTATTAAGATGGCATGTTACTATTCACGGTGTACTAAGTGTTAAACCATAAACTCGTTAAAGAAATTAATTACGAGAGCTAAACTTAATTAATCTCCATCAGAATCGGGCGAATAAGCGGTAATGGATGACCTCGCACCCCATATGTGAAAAAACACACTCCCTTGTTTAACCGCTGCCTTATCGACCCCAAGCGGGTGCCAGGGTCTTGCCAGCAGCGGACCAAATAGATTACAGTAAGATCACGTCACAAGATTCCCTATCGCACGGTTACTTTGATTTTGTATAAAAGGGGCGCTAATTAAATTTCGCGCCAGACATGACGTGAAATAAATTTTCAACTTTTGCTTTCGATTTACCCATACAGAGCGCGCCGACCCGACTTCAAAGGAAGCACGGACCTTTGTAATTTAGCCCTCGTGAGTATACTGTAAACCACTAAAATAAAACACCGTAATTAAAGGTTTTTGGTGTACCTACTCCCAAGGCGAGGCGTCAATGAGAAATACGTAGCTAATTTAACCCTGGTGACGATAAGTTTCTTTTTTACTGGGTGTCCATCCCTTCGTGAGATTGAGTGGGGATCGCTATATTTAAACTTTAAAGGGTTAGAGAAACGGTTTAATTCGGAAGAATGTGTCGTTTTTGTGCTGATACTAAAAACTTAGTTTGATTTAACCCTAACTCCACAATCAATGTAGTTAGAGGTTTGTAGCCAAAACATTATAGGTATTTGTCAAAAAGGACAACAGCTGGCCTGAGATAATTTTAAAGATGGCGCAGAAAAAATGGCCAGCTTTTATTTGTATTATTTGTATCGGATTTAAACTTGAATTTTTGATTTTTTGAGATAAACCAAACAATATTACTTAGATTTTTTGCCTTTTAGCTCTTTTCCTTCGCTGAATAGCTACTAATTCGGCCTCAAAGTAACGATGTTTGCATACATCCGGTGCTCTACAGATAATAAAGTCTGATATGGCCAGGCAAATGATTTTATCATACTATATATAAATTAATACTTTCGCTGCTTGAGTTTATTTGAATGAGATCGGTCAGATCTGCATTAAAATAAAACTAGTTATCCAGGATTTAACAGATATTTTGATTCTATTGTCAAAACATTAGCGTTTGACACTACCTACTGTCATTATCATGAAAATGTCTGTCAAATCCTGACTAACTAGTTTTACATTAATTCAGACACGACTGATCTCAATCAAATAGTTTTTCTCTTTCAGCTAAACTATTAATTTTACCAAAAAGTATCATAGACATAAATAATACAAAATTTCCTCTACTTTAATTTATTATTTAACTATTTTGACGAAATTATAGAAATAGCCGCTCAGTTGCAAAATCCTTGAATAATAAACATCCAGTTCCTTTGGACCCTTTTGAACAAAAAGCTTTTCAGCTCAAAGTTTGGTCATGACACCTAAATATGAAATTTCGGCCCGATACCATTAAGAGCTTCTCCGGAATCGCCACCACAAAAAAAAAATGGGTACCTTGGTCAAAAATGTTTAGGGAAGCCAAAAGGAGATATTTTCGCTAACTTTCGCTATTTTTTCGGCACGATTACAATACTTTGTCATAGTACGTATGGTAAAGAAAAAACTTGTTTAGTCACAATATTAAATGGATAAAAATTCGAAGCGTTTAAGGGTAGCTACGCCGATACGTCGCTTTGTCACACCACTGTTATCAACACCTTCTATGCCCTAACCGTTGGTATATATGTAAATGCATATTACGTATTACGTTGCACAGAAACTATTAATATTAATTAGTCAACTCCGACCAGGTAAAGTGCTTTTAAAACCTCAACGCTGGCAGATGTGCTTAGTACCTTTTTATCTTAAATTGTTGTTTCTTTTTACTGTAATTTGTTCGATTTCATTTTAACATAATTTTCATCAGAAATATTTCTAACTCTGGTCGGTTAACGATTTTTTCAAGTACTATTATTGTAAGTATTATTATTATTCAGTATTTCAAGGTGTATGACATTCGCAATGCTTGGGTGAAATATAATATATCGACCACGTTGGAAGTTTCCAACAAAAATGTAAAATACGCTATTGGGTGTCATAGTAATATAACTACCTACTTGATATTACACTCACAGTAAATTACCTTGCGGCTTGAAACTAAACAAGTAAAAAGGTTCTTTGCACAGCATAACGTGAAACATGGGAGTTTTTAAGTAAATACCTTTATTGTATTCTGCACTCAACTGAACTGAAACTTGTTTACACAATTTACATACACCAGCACAATACATCAGGTTTCTTTCATAATCAGCAAATTCACCTCACATCTCAACTCTAACTTGAAAATTGGTAGACGTGCCTTTAATTGGTAAATATTTTTTGCAATCATGATATATTTAAGTCAAAAAACAAAATTTTGCTGTTGCACAAGAAAAATTTATATTTATAATATTTTAAATTTAATTAGTGTGTTTGTTATAAGTTTGTACACCACAGTTGTTATAAGTTTCATAGAAGTCAAGTAGAATAAGTAAAACATAAAAATAAAAAGAATCTAACCATTAGTAAGAAAAGCTAATACAATAAGAGCAAACGTGGTATCAAACATTCCACGCGCCAAGAAAACTTCACACAGCTGTCACATAATTATTCGCGTCGTTTATTAGTATTTTAAACAACTACCGAGCATTAGATTTTTTGAGTCATTTCTCTAACAAAAGTGTGTCGTGATGACCGTTTGGTTGTCAGATTCGTAATCTATGAGAAAGAAACACTTAGCCTATAGGTTTAATACTGTAGATGAGTTCAGGTCTTCCACTTTTATTTCCCAGACGTATCATATAATCTCAATAACAGAGAGCTAACTATACCGACCAGAGCGGCGTTGCATAAGACGTATCGGGCTACACATTAACTGCTATATAACGTCGGTGGCACCCCGTCGGAGTTATCAGTTGTTCGACAGCGATCACAACGACTACATTGCCGATAAAACCAGCAGCCATGGCAGCAAAGGTAAGAGCAAAAGCCACCTAGATCCTACCGTGCACGTTCAATTTGAAGCGGTCCCGTTTTTACGATCAGCCGACAGCACGTACATAAGTATGAAATATTTATTGGATGGGGCTATATCTTGCTTGTTCGACACGTCAGCGCTCACGCCGAACCCGTGATAAAAATTTGAATTATTACCGACCAAGTATTCCAATGTATTTACCTCGATCGTCAGTCATCACCCCTTTTTTTCAATTTTTCGTCTGCCACGTTTCAGCATAATCCAGTTTTGTTTTATTCAGTCTTAAAGTTTACTATGTATATTGTATACCATATTTTCATAAAAACATAGCACATGTGCGTATTCATGAAAATGCACAATTCAAACTTATTTATTCGTTAAGCTGGTATAATTATCTCCTCTTATGTACCTATCTGATTTTACCCCACGGCGCCGATAAGAAGTTATACTTCAAAAAATCATTATTATAAAACTTATTTAAATAGCGTAATGTAAAAAAACATTTTTTGGTTCTCGCCCAGCTCACTGAAGCTTCAGGCCGATGCGCTTCCCCTTGTTAGTAAAGTAGTAAGTTTAAAGTAGATTTTGAAAAGGAGTTAGGTGCGTTTGACAGTATTTTGTGCTGGACAATTCTATCACGTGAGGTAAAACAATTAATTATATTATATTATATCAATAGCTCAGATGGCAGAGCATTGTGCTAGAAACGCAAAGGTCCCTGGTTCAAATCCAGGTTGTGGCTGTAATTTTTGATTAACTTAAAATTTGCATCCCGCCTGGATATCACCATCTTCAATACTTTGATTATTTCATCATTACGGTAGTAATTTGGTATGATACGGTATTTCCGTATATTCAATTCTAGGTATAATTAATTATACGTTATATAAGTAAGTAATGCGCATGAGTCCAATGTCGTAGAAGGTTACATACTTTCCATCCACAAAATCCCTGTTAAAAAAAAAACATTTTTATTTCTCCACAGTTTCTTTTACTGGTTTTCCCAACGACAAAATTTAGAATTTCTGTCTTAGGGATTCAGATTCTATGGAGCAATAGCATAATAGAAACGGGTTTTACTTTGTTTTCGGGTGATTTTGTTCATTGTTGGCTAGTCAATCAGCCTCTAAGGAGATAACCAGTGATTAAGAGTTGATGAGGCTTCCTGCAACAGACCAATGTACTTGTACAAATGATCTTATATCTATACTCTAATGTTAAGTGAATATTTTATTGTTGATGAAGTAAAAAATCTGCTGTTATTTTATTGCAGTGAAGCAATTTTGTTTTACAACTTTTATTTAAAAACGTCATTTTTTACTTTAGAGCGATTACATTAAACCTATTGATCGCTCTCAACTTCACAGGAATTAAGTAGGGATATCAAAGAACAAATTGATAAGGTCTTGCATAAGAAGCACAAATGTTATTCAATTGCTCATGAAATGCTATTTTGACAATTTGCACCTACAAGAATATGTCACTTCCACTGACAAAAATGTTCATAAAAGCTAATAATATTGTATGCAGAAAAGTAATTAGCTAGTTTTTATTGTGTGCAATTGAGCGCAGATAGTCTTAGATGACCTCTATTAAAATGACAAGCATACAACTTCTAAAATACAAATAAATGTTACTAATTTTTACCATTTAGTACCTACCAGAAACCTTGTTAACGTTTTTACTTTTTTAAAGTTTCTGCAACTTTAATATAAATGACAGAAGTATTAAAATAATTACTCGGAAATATTACGTAAATATTTACATAACTATTTCATATTAACGAAGAGAGAGAAAAAGGCAAAAAATAAATAAATTCTGATATAAACTCGGTATAAGCGATGTCAAAAACATGATTTGTTGTTGTTGTATTGTACCTAGCGCTTATTGTTTCCATATTACCCATCAATAATTCAATAGATATCTCCCAATCAGCAACGGAGTATAATAATATACCTACCAACAATAAGCGTAGTAAAATTACGGCTGAAAAAAAAAAGATGTGATTGATTGTATGAATTATTTATTTCAGTTTGTACTAGTACTTGCCACGATTGCCTTAGTGAAGGGACAATACCAAACCCAATACGGTCAATATGGTCAGGGCCAACAGGGACAAGGTCAAGCCAACCAAGGTGGTAATCAAAATGGTGGACAAGCTGGACAAGGACAAGGGCAGCAGCAAAGCGGATACCAAACACAACAATATCACCCACCCAGTTTTGTGCAACCGCATGCTCCATTCCCATCATCATACCAAATCCAAAACCAACAGCAAGGTGGGCAAACCCAGCAAGTTGTTGAACCGTACGATCCCAACCCTCAATACGCCTACGCTTACGATGTTCAAGATCCACACACTGGTGACTCGAAGAATCAACACGAGACTCGCCATGGAGACAGCGTGAGAGGACAGTACAGTCTGACAGAGCCTGATGGCACCAGGAGAACGGTCGATTACGCATCCGATCCTCACACTGGATTCAACGCCATTGTACGCAGAACCGGCCATTTCGGGCAAGGACAATGATTTTTAATCGGTTTAAGGGGTTAGATGACGGCCACTGCTCATTTTGGTGTATTTATAATACCTAAGTTCATGTTATTGTCTAATGAAACGACTTATTATTACTATAACTGCCTGTACGGTTTATAGCATTATTAAATGTGTTATTATATTAAATTATAAACGTTTGATTTCATAGGTATAATACAATTTTTACTGCTTTCTGAAATATTGTTCATTCAAGTCGTAAATTTCACTTTTGAATTAATTATGATAATATGTTTCTGGGTGTCGACCTAGGAAATACATACTATAATAATTCCAAAACTACTATGGAAAGCCGCAAAGCAGCTGCGCAGTTAAGGGATCGAAAACCTGTTCATGCGGTCACACTATAATTTTTGTCCTTGATAAAGTTTGGTATTACCTGCTTGTGATAGTCATTTACTGTTTTAAACACTAATCAAATAATAATGCCTGAAATTTGACAGTTTGGAAATGAAAAAAAAACTGTTTAATAACTTGGTAAATGTCCGGTTTTCCACAGTTGGTTTTTTCCAAAACTTTACTTTTTGGTGTGGGCAACCCTAACTATTACCGAATCATTGACCCAAAGACATTACACTATAATGTACCGTGGATAGATATTAGATATATATTCGGGACAACAGTTATACGACAATACAAATTTATCTGATTATTAATCTGATAAAAATATGTAGGAAAGTTGATGTACTATAGCCATTAAAACGAACAACACAAATCATTAAAAAATGAGAGCAACCACAAGCAACTGTCTATTCAAGCGCACCAAATTATGCATAGCGACAAAGAGGGATACAAATGCATGACCATCGAAATATGGCAACAATAAACAACTTAATTTTTTATACCATTGGTCACTCCTTTTTTTGGAAATATGCTGTCTTGAAATATGCTCCAGAGCTCAACTCGATTGATTTCCTGTGCCCAGTCCGTAAAGTAATGTATCTGTACGAGTTCACACGTGAATGTGTCGTAATGACAACCACTAGAGTTAACAAAATGCCGAAAAGACACAATTTGCTGAAGTTATACAAATCACACATGTTTTTTTTTCTTTTTCATGTGATCGTTTTTGTTTTGTTCTTCCTTTTGCAGGGTTAACTGGATAAGGAGGATTTTTTCCTCAACTTCACCCCAAACATATCGCGACGCAGAACGACACGGTGCATACATATACACTGACCCGGCATATTTAAAGGAATGCAAGAAATTAATGATGAAGGTCACATAACATTGTAATTTTGAAAATGGATGAATGTAATTGATTGAACAAAATTTAATTGTTTGGCATCTTTAAGCGGTTTTATACCATGCCAATTGGCAACTGTATTCGCCAATTTTTCTTAAGAGGAATTACTAGAGGACATACTGAGTTCACAAAACAAGACTAAATTGAAGCATCAATGCTGAGCTTCATTTGGTATCAATTTTAATTTGTTACGTAATTTGTAGTACACGAATAAATACCCGACATGATACTATAAAATTGTGAAATAGCGATAATAACATACTTCTGTCCATAACTGTACAATAAATTATACAGTGTGGGCAATAAAAAATAAGACGAAACAAAAAGTCAATAGCAAAATAAGGAAGTTTTATTTTTGTTTTGTATTTCCTTCCGGGTTATGCTGTGTGTCAACATTTGTAAATGCTGACTTTCGCGAACCATGTTGCTCGCTTCTTCAGAGCTAACTGAATACTGAAGACCTACCAAGGAAATCTCCCTTATATACCTAAATTTACACCTCACTGAGCACATCTGGAGCTACCGCTCCCATGTGTTTTTCCACCTGACCGCATTATGATCGATTTCCAGACCCCACTAATGTCAGTGCCGACCTCGCGATTGATGTTGTCAGGATGTTTGTAAATTTCGATGGCTTCTCTAATAAGCCTTCGATGATAATTAACCACCCTTGCCAACATCTTCACGTCATCGAAATTCATTGTGTGTCCCGACTTGTGGCTGTGTTGAGCAACAGCGGACTGTTGAATGTTCGTAGCCGGATGTCTCTACTGTGCTCCTTGACTCGATATTCGATAGTTCGTCCTGTCTGTCCGACAAAGCAAGTTCCACACTCACATGTTATCGAAACATCAGCATTAACAAATCTTCACACACGGCATAACCCGGAAGCAGTTTATTATCTAAATGATTCTGGCCGTGAAAGCCTACGTACGTACTTATTTATATTTAGCCATGCCACAACGTATCGATGCAAAGTTCTATATAGCGTTTCGATGATACAGCTTTTCCGTCTGTTAGTCTGTGCGTCTGTCCGTCTGTCCGTCTATCCGTCTGTCCGTCTGTGTACATAACTGCCGTAATTTTGAAGTAATTGATCTGAAGTTTCGTATACAAGCTTATCTCTTAAAAAGTAAGGACAAGTTCCTAAATGGGAAAAATCGGTTACCATTTTTTTAATACTTTTGCGGTGGGGGTATTTTGCTTCAGCACGGCTGAAGATAATTTTCTTACTGGCTTTGTGTTTTTATTTTTATTGAAAACAGTTCCCACCGCCAGGTAAGTGAAAGCAAACTGTCATAATTATGGTTTAATAAAAACATGTTCATGTTAGTTCCAAAACCAAAAACAGAAAAATTTGGCTATAATCCTTAGCCAAACAAGATAGTACATAGATGGTAGATAGTACATTGCGATAATCAGAAGAAACGCAAAAGCAAATATGACGCCTGTGACTGTGTTATGTTTACGGAAAAATTTATGTTTTTAAATTCCATCCTCAATACGAAGAAAAAAATCACCCCATATTTCTACGATGCTATCCAATCTGTTCTGCTATTTTTGATCAAAACCAAACCAATGTCATTACATAGTAATTTTACTACACCTTTCATTTCACTTTAAATTGACCGGATGTTGTCAGAGACGTTACAAGTATAACGTAGGTAACATAACATTGGATGAAACATTGGGTTAAACTGTTAGATTTTAAAACATATTTAAATTGACCATCATATTGCTTTGTTTTGTCCCACAGTCTGGACCCACAAGCGCTTGCAAATATGCCAATAATGGATAATATTTATTTATTGTAAATCAGGGTAGAGCTATATAAAGAACATTACTACAGCGTATCAATTAAGCTTTCAAGCATTTCGGTAAAGAAAATCATAACCAAATTTTTAAGTTGTAATGAATTAGTGATACTTCTTTGAGCAGTTAAATAGGATATCCTTCATGACCGTAAAGTGGATCAAATCTAATAAGTAAAGAAAAAATGATATTATCACCACACTCAAGCACTGTTGTCAAACAAATTAAAAAAATACAATGATATACTTTCATCAGGTAGAAAATGTAAACTGCTGAATCTCGAAATATATTGGTTTCGAAATGCTTTTGATGTCCGCATCTTGAATCTTAAACAGGTCGAGCCCTTCTGGCATCACTTCGAAATTATGTAAATTGCATTTCATCTATATTCCGTAAAGACGGACCTACAAAGGTCCATCTGACGACCGGCCAGACGGCGTGGCGTTCTTTAACCCTTATAAATTTTAATGGGCATATAGTCTACGGTCAGACTTGACGCACCGAGAACCTATATCAAACCCTTGGCTAAAAAATTCAAACAAAGACTTGTATGTTTGAATATTAGGTGATTTAGGGCAGGCTAAGCATTATAAGAAGAAGTGCCAAACTAATTCACTTCTACCTCATAATATAGGTCCTACTTAATAAGTTCAAATTTAATATGGCTCATCGACAGCCCTTACATAAGGGCGAGTGCTCAATTCCATATGCTACATACTGTATGATTGTAAATGCTTCTCCTCTTCGATTTGGACAACATTCTATACGCACTATACATTTCAACATCTCTAGATTTTGCAACGACGTCGCAAAGAGAAGAAAAAATGACCAAACAACTTCGTGAGTGAAGGCACCGAAATTATAATTTACCGAGCCAACCAAATCAAAGTAATCAACATAAAATCAATTTTAAGTTCCAAGATTCCATACTTTCTTCATCTTTCAGTCATTAAAAATTATCCCTTTTAACAATAGAGAAAATAAAATAATAATTTGCATAAATAATAAATTTTATATATTTTTGAAAATATTTCGCAATTGATTGAGGGTCAAATTGAAAAAGCTAAAGAAATGGAAAAGTTGAAGTTAGAATTGTGTTTTTGGCAATATTTTGTAATTGTGAAAAACGTGAATTCTATCGGCTGAAGCCAATCCCCAATATACTTAAACAAAAGAGTATGCATGAGTAAAGATCACATGACCACCTGAAAGTTTGTTTAGAGCAATTATTTCAATCGCTAGAAATTAAAAAAAACTCCAAAGGTTACATATTTTTAAATTTTTTACGTTTTTGTTAAAAGACGTGCCTCAAAAGAAACTTTCGAGGCAGCGATCTCTGCAAAGAAGTCTAGCGATATTACTTTATTATATTTTTTCATAACTAAAACACAAATCATGGATGTACTGTTGGCTGGAGTTTCGCGTCTTTCTTCGCGAAAACCGCGAAACCGCGGACGCAGCCGCGGTTTTGCCTTCAAAATGCCGCTTCGCTGCTGTGTAGACTCGTGTGTAGACGAATTGCGGATTTAGCCCCCATTTCTCTTATATTTTGCTACCATCCTATGTATCTGATAGACTTTTCAGAATAAAACAGATCTATGAATATCGAAACTAAAAGAAGTAAACGCTGGTGTACCTCAGGGTGACCTACCACAGCTTGACCTACCACATTCGTAGATTTAATAGCAGTGGGATCAACTATTGGAGAATCTACTAGGAATCTTCAACAAGCTAGTAACAAAATACCATGGACCAAAAAACTAAAGACCAAGCTCAACGAACTGAAATTTGTCCACATTAACTTTACAAACAAAAGAATCTAGGACATATCTCATGTCCAGATTAACGACGCCATAGTTCCATATGCGAACACTGCAAAGTATTTGAGTATGATTCTGGATACAAAACTAAGGTGGAAAGAACACGTTAAGAAGAAAAGAGTAGAGCTTGACCTCAAATACACAGAATTGTCTGGCTTCTGGGAAGAAACTCTCAGTTGTCCGTACAGAACAAACTACCAGTTTACAACCAAGTATTAAAACCGATTTGGCCATACGGCGCGGCGTCCAGCTTTGGGGCGAAAAACTCCAATATCCAAAGAATCCGGATGTCGAAAATAAAGTACTAAGGAATATAGTTAACGCTCCGTGGTACATATGGAACAGTGACTTGCACCGTGATCTTGGTGTCCCACAAGACATCCACGAAATAAAAACATTTGCCACTAAGCATGAATCTCGGTTAAGCCATCACGTCAACGTAGAGGCCCTGCAGATTAAAAAGAACTAAACCCTTCGAACTAGTAAATCAGTAAAATGTGTAAATAGCAGAGCACAGTGAGTTTAGCACAAAGTAAATATAGGACATCAGTGGATAGCCTATTAGAGACAAATACATAGTTTTAAGAATTCAGATTTAAATTGATGGTTAATCTTTTAGATTACTTTTGATATTATGTTAAGCATCTTATGCTTATAAAAAAATGTTGTTTTGAACCTAATCACCAAGTTTGACGTGTGTAGGCCTCTACGGGTTTTCAGGAATAAGTACTATTCAAATGTAAACGTCTATTGCTGAGAACACTTATACGACGAACTGTAAGGAATTCAAAAATAACTATTGTATGGATTATCTTTGATATCTTTGAGAAATTCATCACAATGTGTCAGCTACTGACACTTTACCCTTCACCTTATTCTTGGCCTTATCTATTTCCGTCGTTGATGAACGCATACACTCCCATTGAAATGCCATGAAAACTTATTTCGATTGATGGGTGAAGCCTCAAAAGCTTTCCTAAACAACTTTATTAATATGGCTAAGATGATATGGGATCTATTTACGTTACCTGCATATACCTACGATCTCCATCAAAGTCTATATTGATTCTAAATACCTCTGAAATCAATAACTGTGTAGGGGGTCTCCCAAACTAATATTATAATTAGGTTTGAAACTATTAACTAGGCCAACATACAAGTCAAAGACGTTTGAATACTGAGACGATGCAACGTAAGTTGGTCGTAGATACGAGCTGTATCTGTTGGGGAACTTTTAATCCGACCCTGTTCGCGTCACATACAAAGTAGGTGGTCTAGTGTTCAATCATACATACGTAGGTACGTCTGTACGGTTCCGAGACACGGAGAACTCGGATCGATATTAGCGGAACTGCAATTCCATTAGAACTTTGCTTATTGTGTGTTTTGCCGATTCGTTTTTGTCCAGCACGTTTCCCAATGGCATCTAGAAGTGTATCTCCGGGCAAACTTCGGTTGACCTCCTTTGTTTGGGAGTTCACCATTTAAGATATCAAATGTTAAACCTGCAAGGCGCGCTTCTAATCTCATTGTGGATCATACGAAAACCAACAACGAATCTCATATTGTCGTTCCTATATTGTTCAGCTGCAAATACAGGCAATGCCAGAAATGAAAAAAACCATAAGTGGTAAGATCTGGGAAAAGGTGCGATATGACGGAAAACAAAACTTTGGGCTAGAATATGAATAGCGATATCAAGACATAATTATAGATTTTCAGATGTGTCTATAAAGCGTTACCTTTTAAGCTATACCGGGTGACACGCTATAGGTACGCACATTTATTTTTTTTATGGCGCTGGACGAACGTAATTTTGTGAAGTCCAAATAGATAAAAAAATCCCGTTTTGTAATACCCTTGAGGTTATTATAATCGGCTTTTCCGGCCATCAATGAAATTTTAAATGGCACCCTATATTCGTTGTATGATATTTTCAATCAAGATTACATTCTGAACACATCGATGGTCAATTTTTATCTCCAAAAGGTTACAAAAAATTAAATTTTTGTTTATTAATCTACATGGCAATGAAGTGGTGAAAATAGTCGAAAATTGTCAAATAAAGAATAACTAACTCTAGCGTGATATAATTAGTGTTTGGCCATTGAGTCATTTTTTCCAGTGTAATTCCCTGTGATTATTGGTTAGAAAAGATTTTTCCTATTACAATGATACCGAATTTACCCAGGTATTTACCCCTACGAAGGGTAAATACCTATATGTTGGGTATTTATATTTTTCCCTCAAACACAATTTAACAACGTACAGCGATGTTTGTAGATTTTCTTTGATTACAATAATTTAAAATATTTGAGTTTTAATAATAAGTAGTACATTATAGAAGTAAAACAGACATTCCAGAAACAACGTAATTGTGTCCGAACGTTTCAACAATACCAGATCGATTCTGTAGTGTTATGTAGAACGTACCAGTAGTGACACGTGATATAAAATGCCAAAACTAAAGGGCATATAGCTTGGACGTTTTTTCAAGCGGATGGGCAAGGAGGAACAATATGCAATATCATTATTAACCAGCTATATAGGCGTGGTAACGCAAATAAAATTACAAACCACATTAAAATGTGTTTTAATCACCCTGAAAATTTAAAAACTATTTCAAAGAACAAGAATTTGGTGAAAAAACAGCGAAAATTTCGGAAAAAATTTATCAGTGCCGGATCTTCAAAACATTGCCACTGCCGGACTTCCTTCTGGGAGACCTTCAAGTTCTATGCCAACATTATCGGTGTCATCAACAATTACACCGTTTTTCAATGTTATGGATGTTATGGAAACTATTAAAAATAGGCCATATTCTTAAAGCAAATTATTTTGATTAGGGAAAGAATGGTACATCAGTTGTACTTAAATTACCAGCAGAAACGCGATGAGGTAGTAATTTGGTGTGTTTCAAAAGTTTGATGACAAATAAAAATGTTATTCAAACTTAAACTATTAATGAAGGCGCATCTGATTATTATTAAAAAATCTGATGTGGCCAGGCACATGACTTTATCATACAATATATAAAATTAATAGTTTAGCTGCATGAGAATCTATTCTATTGAGATAAATCGTAAGTATTGTCAAGGCATCAGCATTTGACACTGCCTACACTACGTCATTAGAATAGTTATTTATGTCACAAATGCCGAAAGTACGGAATAGCGCGACGAGCGGTGATGCGGCGCGTCACCGAAGGCGGAGTGTCGCCGTTGCATGTGAGCGAGTCGCGCTATCTAGTTTTTGGCAGAAGCGACATCAACGTTTATTGTGTTGCTTTTTAAGAAATACGTATTTAAAAAAATAAATAAATGATTTCTGTATAGTAAATGCTAGGTTGGTATCACTTTGACGAAACGTCAAGTTTAAAGGTGCGCTCCGATTGGTAGGTAATTGTAGCCAATGGCGGTGGTAGAATACGAAATTATAGTATTTCTTACATATCGTGATAATGACACAGATTAGTTTGCATGTACATAAACATGAGTCACTAGCAATTTTCTATTGAAAATACTATAACGGCGTCTGCTACCACTGCCAATATCACTAATAAAAACGCACCTTAAAAAGGTAATTCTTTTTTTTAAGGTATGTTATTGGTGTATGGGCTAATATCACCCTTATCCCACCAAACACAATGTTTTTTACAACCAAAATGAAATGCTCTTATTTTACTAAATTTTTATATCACACTTGGCCAGAAAGTAGAATAATAACTTATAGATTTTAGGACATTCAGAAGCTAAAAGGAAAGATATATTAAAAGGTGGAAACAGCCCTAAGGAAGCAAGCTTCCTATAGAACTGTAACCTAGCATTTTCTAAATTGTTACAGGCAAAAAATATATGATTTAGACTTCCAAAGTTTCCACAAATGCCAGACGGAGAATTTAACAAACCTATGCGAAACAAAAATAATAATTCAAATTCTGACAGATTTATATTTGTTCATGACACATCCCTACCAACATACTAAAATAAAACTACACTCATCGCTATACTTTATTTATAATTTTCTCAATTTATCGTTTTTAGAATTAGATATAAAGACGGGTTGATATTTCTTATCAACAAACAATCAAATTGGTGATCTTATTTTATTTGAAATTTGTATTTTATAATTTGCCGCACTACAGCGGCAACGTTCCATAGTGGTTCTCCAACCTCTGATGAGATCAGCTGCTTTCGAATGTGACAACACAAAAAAAATATTTGTCAAATTCCTGGCTACTATGTAATTTCATATCAATGCAGATGCGACCGATCTCGATCAAATAGAATTTGCTCTTCAAGCTAAACTATTAATTTTACCAAAAAATGTCATAGGCATAAATTATTCAAAATTTCCTCTCTTTAATTTATTAATTAACTATTTTGTCGAAATTACAGAAATGGCGGCTCATTTGCAAAATCCTTCAAAAAGGCTTAGAATAAACTACCAGTTTCTTTGGACCCTTTTCAACCAAACGCTTTTCAGCTCAAAGTTTGGTAACAAAACTTCTAAATATAAACTGTCGTTCCGATACCTTTAGTAGCTTCTCCGGAATCGTCGCCACAAAAATCGTTTACACACAGATACACACACACACACACACACACACACACACACACACACACACACACACACACACACACACACACACACACACACACACACACACACACACACACACACACACACACAGACATTTTTTTGTACCTTGGTCAAAAATGTTCAGGGGACCCATAAAGACCTATTTCCGCTAAAATCTCAATTATTTTTTTCGGCACGATTACAATACTTCATCATACTGCGTATGATAAAGTAAAAACTGCTGAACTGAAGACTAGGCATTAGAAGATATAGATTATACCGCAGATCTATTAAATCCGGTAGCTCGGAGATGCAATTTAAATTCTACTTAGTTGTTGGACTCAATATCTTATATTTATAATGTGAGAAAGCATGTTCATGTAAATCAAATCAAAGTAAGGTCCGAATTAGCGAGGTATATGAGCAAATGACACCATATGGGAAAGGTATAATTCGATTCCACCAATTCCGAGAGGTTTGAGCGGGACCTGCAAATTGGCAGATATAACCATTCGAAAATTAAGTGCGCCTCTAACAGTGCATTTGGTTGGATTCGTAGCAAATAAAAAGAAATAGATTAAAAACGACAACAGCCGCTAAGTTGACTTCAATCTCAGAACTGACAATAATGGAAGATTGAGACAATGGAATCTTTGATGATGTTCAGGTACCTACTGTCTGCTGTTGATATATTATTGATTATTTGTTGTTTACATCGTGGTTAAAATACAACACAGAGCATTGACACATTCGGATATTACCATTAATCCATACTCCACAGTGTTTGGTGCCATTGTAAACAGATAAATGAAACTATTTAGATCACGCTAGAGGGCGCATGTAATACAGTATGGGCCAAAATGGATTTAATTAGTGTTTATTTGATAATTTTCGACTATTTTCACCATTTCATAGCCACCTAGATTATGAAACAAAGTAGGGTATAATGGTAGAGAATTTTATGCCATTTCAAATGATGTATTGCAAGGTAGGGGTGACATTTGAAATTCCGTAGTGGGGTGGCTGGGGGGTGAAGGGATGAAACCTAAAATTCTCTAGGTACCATTTTTAAACTTCCCCACGATATCTAAATCGACGCGTTTCCACTCAAAGCAATAATCGCTTCAGGTCAAGAGTTATTAAGGGTTGTCTTATTCCATACCTTCCATTTTCTGTGTAGCGTATCTTAAGAACCATTTTTTGTATCATAGTTGAGTAGAGAATTTTTTGCTCTTTCAAATGATATAGCACAAGGTAGGCGGTGCCACTTGAAATTTCAAAGGTATGAAATAGGGATGAAACCTAAAATTCTCTAGGTATCATTTTTGAACTTCCCCCTCGATGTCTAAATCGACGTGTTTCCACTCAAAGTAAAAATCGCATCAGGTCAAGAGTTATTACGGGGGGATACTTTTAAATGAACACACGGTATATATCCAACAAATCACACGCCAAAAGCAGATATTTCCAAAATATATTAATATCCTTATAACATTTAGAGCCAAAAAGAATTAGGAAAACGAATGATCAGAGAGATACAAAGCGGTTTTGGCAAATCTGTCAGGGACATGTTTTAGACATTAAAAAGTGGCAATCATCAGCGCCTTTATTTTTCAGAAAAAAAATACGTTTTCTAAAGTATCTAGAATGTCAAATATAATAAATCTTCCTCCGGATTATTATTGATCAGTAAAATAAATAAATTGGGAACTTTGTTAACAGATAAATAGCCTTTAATAAGCGAGATCCTTTGCAAACCTTTGACCGAGTTGGCCGAATATGAATCGGCCTGTACACCTATGCGCAACTTGGTTCGCCAGCCATTCCCAATTTTGATTAACCGTTTACTTAAACCGGTTTTAAAGCAAATTCTTATTAAATGAGCTGGTTAAAATCTTTCGGATAATTTGTATTACATCCAGCAATTAATTTCACCGACAAACTGGACCGTGACTACTTTCCAAAAATTCTTAGTCAAATTCGGAATACATAGGTATTATATTAAATTGAAACTTATGTCGGAACGCAATTAAACTTCTAATGTTTGGAACTGAATAGATTACGGAACAGAGCAGATTCATCGCTATGAAAAGGTATTAACTCCGGTTTGCATAAACTTTTACACTGTAACAGCGTTGTCGATATAACCGCATTTGGACGATGCCGAGCGCGCTGCGGTGTGCAAACGCAAAGCTAGCTCCGACCGCTCTCTGTTACATATTTTAACGAGGAGGGCGCTTTTCAACTGCCAAGAGCGCTTCTCCTCCAATGCAAATTATATATCCTGAAGTTATCTCGCATTTAGAATCTGCTTGTATAGCGTTACAGGTTACACGGCGGTACAGTAGATTTTCATTTGCAGCGCACAACAATACAAATAATGTGAGGAAATGTATGCGGGGAAGTTATGCGCAGTAACAGCTTCGTTAAAAGTTTTATCTCTTTTTATTCACGACTTCGACATTTATTACATTTTACTATAGGTACGACCCAGGTATTTTAATATTTCGGATAATGTATCTTGAAAGGGTATGCTGCAAAAATATTTTCATTATCGACACCTCATAGTTACGTACTGGTGTATAACACCTAGTCCGATGACTTTCTAGTTATATTAATCTACCCTAAATTGCTAAGTATAAAAGGTGATATTAAGTGTAACCATTGGGCTCACATAACACTGTGCTTTGCTTTTGTAATCACTTCACCAACTGAAAAGGTTTAGTTCTTTTGAGTCTGCGCACAGTCAGTATTGTCAAGAAGCTGGATTGCCTCGAGCTGGATTCTCGGCAAACTTTCCATTTTCATTGGTTACTAAGTCCATCTCAAGATTCCTGTGAAGATTTTTGTTACTTATTTACCAAGATGCACTCACGATGTTTCTTAGCACCATATTTTGGAAGCGTTGTTGCTTGGCGTAGTGCAGCCCCACTGTTGGATACCATAGGTCCATACAGGTTAAAGTATCTGCTTGTATAGTAGGAGTTTGTCGACAAAGCCGACTTCCTACCAATAAGCCAGTACATTTTTTTGTATCTTATACCCAATTCTTCTCGTTTCTTTTTAACATGTGCTTTCCAGCGGAGCTTTGTGTCTAGCGTCATACCGAGGTATTTTGCGGTGTTTGAGTAGGGTACGGGCGGTGGTGTTATTTGTTTTAACTGGAACGTATCGTATTCGCTTGTTAGTAAAGTTTATGTGAACGCATTTGGTTTCGTTCAATGTAATTAGCCATCGATGCATGCAATCACTAATAGGTATCGTTGACAGCATTCTGCAGTTTTAGTGTTGCTCCTTCAACATTTGTATCTACTGCCATGATAGCAGTGTCATCAGCAAACGTGGCAACGGTAACACTATCTGGTTGCGGACGATCATGTGTGTATAGAAGGTAAGGAATTGGGCCAAGTACACTACCTTGTGGTACTCCAGCTTTAATACATTTAAGAGTTGAGTACTCCTTATTTTGCTTTATATGGAAGTATCCGTCAGAAGGATATGATTTTAATAGTTGGCTATAATCGAAGGGTAGTAGCCGATCCAGCTTATAGAGTAGACCGTCGTGCAAAACTTTGTCGAAGGGTTTTGCCACATCCAGGAATATAGAGGAGCATACCTTTTTTTCTTCTAAACTTCGTTCTTTTATCATTGTTCAGTCGTGTTGCAAAAATGTTTATGGACCTTTTTTTGTATAAATAATGACACAATGCCGACGTGTCTAGTAAACAAACAAAAACATTTGCAGCAATAAAAAATATTAAAATATGAAACAATTATAATAAATACTCAAACATAAAATACTGATAATGCGTTGTTTTATTACTATTGTTTTTTTTTCCTTATGCATTTCTGGTGATTGATGCCAGTTTATATCTGTGGTTATTGCTTATGCACCCCATAGAGTGCTGCACTATTACTAACGAATCAACCTACAATTGGACAAAAGAATCAATTAACTTAAAAATTGTGACAAATTTTAAGTGGTCCGTTAATATTGACGCGCAGTGAATTAATTGCAAAATTTTGTTACACAAAGTAGCTCTTAATAGTAGGTACTAACTTAAAACATGCCTATAGTTTTGAAATTATTGCCTCACATTTTTCTGAATTCTGGTACCTATCATTCACAGTTAGATTGCCTACACAGTCTGTAACTGTTTATATAAAATAATATATGATTAAACTGTCAGCAGTTTTCAATTAAAACTCTGCAAATGTGCCGAAAAATAATCAAAATCGGTAGAAGACAACTCGAACATCAAGCAGCAAAAATTTTAGGTGTCCGGTATTTTTGTCCTAAAGCGTACTTAATATTGTCATAAGCTCGTGTCCATGGTTTAATTTTAGAAATCTACGATTGTTTCACATCAAAATTATAATTGTGCAAAATCTATTGTTTAGGATAGATTCTCTTTATTAGTATAGGATGTATAAGGATGTTTATAGGTTGACACGTTGAAGTCTGGTATAAGTTCATTAGAAAATGCTTTAAACTGTGATATTAGTTGCTGAATTTTAAGTTCCAAAGTTCCTTTAACTAACCTTCCTTTAAATAACTGAGCATGTTCTACCCATCAAATAACGCGTTTTGGAATCACAGAGTTATTTGTTGTTCAAATAATTTGAATTGATTTATAACCATTTTACAATCTACAATTGTCCATTTTTCGAAAAATACTTATATTTGTAAGGCCCCAGAATTTGAACAAATTGAAATGTTCCACTATGTTTTTAATAAATAATTTACCGTCCGCGCCTGTCATAGACAGAGGGATTACGCTAATTTATATTATTAAACAAGGTTACTTTTTGGTGCACATAAATCAGATGATTTACAAGAATATTATGGCTTGTTCCGTTTTTTATACAGTATATATCCATGGCCGCGGAAAAAAATTATGTATCCATCCGGCATTTTTGAGGCGATACAACTCAAAAAGTATCCAATAATTTTGTAAATAATAATATTCCCTAAAATACACATAGCTACCATTTCCAAAGCTGCCAAGAATATATGGAGTTTTTCCTCCTACTGCATATACAGATCAAAGAACAAAAGATTTTGTTTTACTGACATGGAGGCCTTAGTCCACCGTTAAATAAAAAATCATTAAAATAATAAAATAATAAAAAAATGTGCTAGTTTTTTATTAATTTTAAAAAATTTATTTTTGTTAAATGATTTTTATTATTTTTTCAATTTTTTTTTGTTTCGTTCATTGTCACCCGAAATCTGTCCACATGCAAAATTTCAGTTCTGTTTATTAATTTTTTAATATTTTTCCAAATTTTCAAAAAGTATTCAAAAAGTATTATTGTGTGTAGTCGAAAAACTGACGCTCACAGCCAAATATCGAATATATAAATTTGTGTAAGTAGACTTGCTACTGACTGAATAGAGTTTTTTTTATCAAATTTTCGACATTTGTAAATATTAATTGTTGTTTGTCAAGTTCACGAATATGTCGCGCCACTTTCCAGTGTGGCAAACAATGTTCGCAACGACCGGAATAGATTTGGGCCTAACGGATTTCGTGCTGCGGTTATGTACTGGCTTTTTTGCGCACGCGACAAATTGAACAATTGAGTACCAGCTGTTGAGCCGTATATCGTTCGATAACTGTTGACAGAATTGTCGACGTGTTACCCGAACATATGAAATGGCATCTATCGGCCACAGAGTCCATTGTTTCAAAAAACCAATTGTGCGTTTTATGCTGCTTTATACAGTTCCATTCTTAGTTGCACTGTTTTGTTTCCCGATCAACCGACATTGACTTTTAATACTGCAGCAATATCAATGATTATAAACGTGGTCATTAAATGGATTAAATTCATAATATATACAAGTTTATGCAGATGATACGCAGCTCTATTATTCATTCCTCTCGTCTGAATGGTTGGTCTCGTTGGGGAGTTTCTCGGCGGACTTAGGTTTGATTTCTTAGGTTGCTGGATGGTTTGGTTGTTAATTCGGATAAAACAAAATTGTAGATTTTCGACAGGCGAAAGGTGTGTGTCACTTTAAAATATATACTCAATAACTATAATAACTATATTAACAATAATGTAATTCCAATTGTTGACAGTACAAGGAGTACAAGTTTTGGTAATGGATACTTTCTGGTATCAACCACAAATTGCAAACTATTTGAGACTTTCTGTTGCGTGTTAAAAAACTGTTATGCGTCATTTGTCATCAGTAGTGCTAATTACTGTACCGCCGTGTGCCATTTTTGAGTACGAAAATTTGATCGGATCTCATATAAATTGACGGATACTGGTTGGGTGAACATAGAAAAAGAGGCGTAACTTATATTGGCTTCAGGGCTTGTCCTGTATCATAAATAAAATAATTAAAACACGAATTCCAGCCTACCTATGTGAGATTACGTTCACACTTCAGGTTATGTGCACTAATTTAAACGACTTATTTACTCGGTTCAAGGGGTCATTTCTACTAAGGCACATATAGGATGTCTCACGGAACTGGTACATTAGAAGTTTCTAATGTTCTACTATCTCTGGAAACTTGAAATTTTGGAACTGGATTTACTCGATCTGAGCTCTTCAGCTAAAATATACTCTAGTTAAATATTTTAAATGGAATGATATAATTTTTATTTTATTCATGGTTTCTACGTATCAAAATACATCATTTTTGTTAATATTTCCCTATACCTAAATATCGCAATTTTTGCGTTTTTCTGATTGTGCTAATTTTTTGGTGATTTTCGCGGTTACGTTTAAAATTGAATATCTCGGTTATTATTGAAACTAGAAATTTAATTATTGACGAGACAAAACTAGAAACATAACCAAATAAGACGATGTTTATTTCATCATGATATTTTATACAGGGTGTTCAAAATTTACAACACAATAATTGAATTTTCAAATGTTTTTATGAAATGGAACAGCCTGTATACGAGATTCGATGGGTAATCTTATTTCCTATTAATCAATATTAGGGTTCCCTATACCTATCTTTAATCGTTTTTGAGATATTCTCAGTATAAAAAAATGCAAACTAAATACAAAACGATTTATTCTTCATTTATAGGAATGTAACAACTTTGGAACAGCAGGAAAATAGAAAAATATTGAAAAGGTTTGATAAAACTAAAATAATAAATTTGGGATATATAACTTAAATTAAAACTTAATTATGTTGTTCGAAATGCTGCCCGTTGAGCCCCAAACATTTTAAAACTCTTCGCTGTACTTCTTGTCGTTCTTCGGATTTCTTCTCTCTGAAGTCCATTAATGGTGGCTACTACACTATTAGTCAATTCTTCTTAAGTATTAACGTGTGGAGTACACCAGACTTTTCACATGGCCCCAGAAATAAAAGTCTAATGGCGTTAAATCTGTTGAGCTTGGTGGCTACTGCCCGGGTACCCTATTTCCCAACCACCTATCGTCAAACATCTGATTAAGTTGAATGGATACCACATGCGAAGAATGTGCCGGTGCACCATCCATTTGATAAAAGCATTCGCGTAAAATATAGATGGGAAGAGTATCGCAAAAATTGTTCACACATCCACGCAAAATTTCTAAATATCTATCACTATTTAAATTTTTTATGTAATTTCGTCTAATTTTTCGTCTAATTTCGTCTAATTTCGTCCCCCATTATTAAATGGATTTAAAGAAAAAGTAACAATAACTCAAAAACTATTAAAAATAGATATAGGGAACCCTACAGGGAATAAGATTTCCTATCGAATCTCGTATCGATTTTTACGTTTGAAAATTAAATTATTGTGCTGTATTTTTTTAACTTTCTGTATAAGGTATCATGATGAACTAAACATCGACTTATTTGGTTATGTGTCTAGTTTTGGACCACCAATCATTAAACTTCTAGTTTCAATAATAACCGAGATATTCAATTTTAAACGTAACCCCGAAAATCACCAAAAAATTAGTAAAATCAAAGAAACTCAAAAATGGTGATATTTATGTATAGGGAAACCTTATTAAAAATGATGTATATTGATACGTAGAAACCAAAAATAAAATTAAAAATAAATCATTCCATTTGAAATAACAAAGTTGATACCGACTTCCGGTGACCGAACGTGATAGTTAACTTGAGAATATTTTAGCTGAAGAGCTCAGATCGAGTAAATTTTAATTCTAAAATTGCACTTTACAGTATCTCTTTTGTTTGTTGAATAAATTGTATTTTAATGTTCTTTAGAGTAATTATTTGTGAATCTTAATTTATTTATGTTCATTTAGGTTAGGCATTTATTTCATATGGGTGTGTACATACGGTTAGAAGGAGCAGGAGGAAAGTATTTTCCCTATCTGAACCTCGTGAGGTGATGAGGATGCATGGACTCGCAGTGAGTTTTGTTAAACATTTTTTTCTCGTTTCATTGATCTAGATTAATATGTAATTATTTATCGTTATAAATTGTGCATGTATCATGCTCAATAAAGTCGGTATTTATTTATTTATTTACGTAGAATTGTGGAGAGAAAATCTGATAGACGTGCACGAACAATGTCGAGTGTATTATAGTGGATCCAATAAAAATTATCGCATCATAACTCATTTAGTTAATAACCATCATAGGACACACTAAAATAAATTACCACTAAAAAAAATCAACCTCAGTAACTCGTTACGGCAGTTTAAATCCATTGCGAATGGATTATATCACGTGACTCGGGCGAGTTTGGCGTGGATTTGCCAAAAATTACTTGAAGCAATGAACCGTTAATTTTCTCGTATAGGTCCCCACAACCTTTGATTGTAAATTGGATCCATTCCAATGTGGTATCTTTACATAAATACGCATCTGGAGAGATTCAGACACAAATAATTATTTATTAGTATATATAAATATATAATAGGTAATAAGAATTATAAGGTTAATATTCACCATGTAAACTTCTCATGTAAACTAACATGTACACCCACAACAATGTAATAAAAAAACTACGTAGTTGGAGAAGTGGCATAAAGTCCGCGAACGTGTGAAATTTAATAACCTAATTTATTTGCATATAAATTACCCCCCGGCCGCAGACAATTTATTTATCTTTAAAGCTATTTAAAATTAGTAATTTAGAAAGTACGTCCAACATTGTTGGGCGCATTACGTGCACAACAATGTACCCAATTCGCGGCGTGGTGGCGTAGCGGGTCGCCGAGCGCAACACCTACTAAATATAATAAGGTTATTTTACCCGGCACCGTTAAACCACGTTGTTTATATAGGTGCAGTGCAAAATTGTACCCTGGAGAGCGTCCGCCCCAGTCAAATATTCGACCAAACGCTACCTGGAATTTTCGGGGAAAATTACTGAACAGCCAGCGCTCCGGGGCATGTACTGTCAATATCAGGCAGCGTTAAGGTAATTTCACATTATCTGTTTCCAAACTTTCGCGCCATCCCGGCCTGCCCATGAAAAGCATTTTGTGGTATTTGGCAGTAAAGTTTCGTTTTATGAGGGCCCTAACGAAAATACTGAATTGGATAATTTTCCAATTATGAATATATTGCAGGGAGGGTCTTATTAAATACAACTTAAGCTTTTAAGTGTTGAATAGGAATTGTTAACTTACCCTGCGGTATAGCAAAAATTTTGATATCAAGAAACTGTAAGTGTATGTTTAACGGAACTAAATTTCGAATAATTTGCCAATAACTAAAATAACAGCTACATATGATTATAGATAAATAATTTGGTGAGCTTTCAAAATCAACAAAAAGTACCTTAAAAATGTCTTTAGTATAATAAAATTTGTCAGATTTTGTCACAAAACCAGAGCATCATGACGGAGCGCCACAATCCATCACAATTCTTTGTCCAATGGGAAGTATATTGTGTTTTACCAACCACAAGACATACGTTCGGCCGATCAATCTTAAGAATGGACAATGGGTAGCTATTTCCTAAAAATTCAAATAAATCCGATAATAGCTATTTTCTGGACACAGATATTATCATCCTCATAGCAAAACAAACAATTTAGAAAATAAACTGCTTCCGGGTTATACCGTGTGTCAAGATATGTAAGTGTTCGACTGCCTCCTTAACCGGAACACACTTAAAGAGTGATGTTACATCGAAACTTACGAGTATATCCTGCGGGTCAATAACAACTTCCTTCAGAATCTGAATAAAATGTTCAGAGTTCTTTATATAGGATATATAGGAAATAGGATATACTCGTAAGTTTCGACGTAACACTCTTTACGTGTGTTCCGGTTGAGGAGGCAGTCGAAGGGCTTCGGACAACACTTGTGCCCCTGGGTCTACCAACCGATGTACCGGATCTTGTAGAGTATTGTCTCTCCACCACATACTTCAAGTGAGCGGGAGCGATGTATGAGCTAGTAGAGGGTGCTGCCATGGGATCACCTCTTTCACCAGTAATCGCCAATTTCTTCATGGAATTGTTTGAAGAGAATGCCATTAGTTCAAGTCCTTACAAACCCAAGCATTAGGTCAGATATGTTGATGATACCTTAGTAGTTTGGCCACATGGTAGAGATAAACTTTAGCTAAACTGAGTTCCTTAGCCACCTCAACAATGCTGGTATACAGAACGTCAACGGGTACGCTTGGACATACAGTCTACCGTAAGACACATACCGATCGGTACTTGAATGCCAAATCACACCACCATCCCCAACAGAAGAGAAGTGTTATTAACACTCTGTTCAACAGAGGCGAGAAGGTGTGCGACTCCAGCACCTTGGACGACGAACGGAAACACTTGGATTGGGCCCTACGTTAGAATGGATACACCAAGTCTGACATACGGGGTGTCACACAACGAAAACCGCAAGTCTCAGAGGAGCGGCAAGAGTCAAAGTGGTTCGCCTGCTTACCATACGTAAGTGGGGTATCAGAAAGAATCGGTAGATTGCCTACGTACTTATTTAATCGGTAGATTATTGAAGAAATCACGGTACAGAGCACCAGCAAAAGTAAAGGATCTTTTGCCTAACCCAAAGGATATCACACCACTCCTGAAGAACGAAGGAGTATACAAGATAACATGTGAGTGTGGAACATGCTATCTAGGACAGACAGGACGAAGTATCGAATGTCGAGTCACGGAGAACAGTAGAGACACCCGGCTACGCAAGATTCAACAGTCCGCTGTTGCTCAACACTGCCACGAATCGGCACACAATGAATTTCGATGACGTGAAGATGTTGGCACGGGTGGGTAATTATCATCGAACGCTTATTAGAGAAGCCATCTAAATTTACAAACATCCTAACAACATCAATCGCGAGGATGGTACTGACATTAGTAGGGTCTAGAAATCGATCCTAACGCGGTCACGTGGAAACGCACATGGGAGCGGTAGCTCCAGATGTGCGCAGGGAGGTGTAAATTTAAGTATATAAGGGAGATTTTCTTGGTAGGTCTTCAGCATTCAATTAGCTTTGAAGAAGCGAATAACATGGTTCGCGAAACGTCAGTATTTACAAATCTTGACACACGGTATAACCCGCAAGCAGTTTATGTTCTAAATGATTCTGGCCGTGAAAGCCTACGTACTTACTTAAACATAAATTAATTGAAATATTTTTCTCCAAAATTAACTATAGATAATTCAACATTTATAACTTGAGAATGAGACATTTCGCTTAACATTAATTTGAAATTATAACAGTCCTTCAGAAAACAATACTTATCTATCTTAAGTGGTGTAACAAAAGAAGGTGCCGCCTTTAGCAAATAGAAACCCCTTAGGATGATTTTGTAAAAAATTTCTTATGTTCAAATTTGACTTAAAAACAATGACTATATTTTTATATTTAAAACAACATTAGTGTTTAAAAAAAATAATTATTTGGTACTATGTATAATATATTTGCATATCATAATTATTATCTTAATAAAAAAATAATTGATAATCTTTGGAGTATTATTTTGACGAAATTGCAGAAATGGCGGCTCATTTACAAAATCCTTGAAAGATGCTTTGAGTAAACATCCAGTTCATTTGGATCCACATAAAAAATACGGGCGCACACACACACACACACACACACACACACACACACACACACACACACACACACACACACACACACACACACACACACACACACACACACACACACACACACACACACACACACAGAGAGAGAGAGATCTTGGTCAAAAATGTTCCGGGGCCCCAAAAAACCATATTTCTGCTAAACTAATTTTCTTCGACACGATTACAATACATTATCATACTACGTATGATAAAGTAAAAAATTAGAAGCATTAAGAATGTGCAATCCTGTCAATACTGTTTTTGCTAGTATGAAAACTCTAAGTGTCCTTAAAAAATTGGAAAAATTTTTGAAAATTTTGCAGAGAAATCGGGGTTTAATTTCTGCTGAATGCGCATACCGACTGAATCTGTGCCGGCTTACCAACATAACCCCTATCTCAGGAATTAAGAAAATGCAAAAAAACAAAACATATTTTTATTTTATACTGTATTAACGGAGAGTTAGATTATTTTTGAAAAATATTTGTATTTAGTATGCTTTTGATTTAACTCTTCATTTTAAAATATGTATTATTGAAAACCAAGCATTAAATACTGCAAAGCTTGCACTAAGTTCAATAGGTATTTTATACAAAAACAAAATCTAATAAATTTATATAAAATCTAATCAATAAAATATTCTGATGATAGTTTAGAATGATACTACAAAAAGATGGTAAAGCAACTCAATGTGGACAATGAAATTGTCTTGTCAAGAGTAGCCGCAATGAATTGCCTGAAACGGATTAACATCATTGCAATGCAAATAACAACAGAATTACGATCAACAAATCCCGACCATTTGCCGTACAAACTCGCAGCCGTGCGGCCTATTTTATCACGTAATCGCACCATTTAAATAATAAATTACTTACCGATTTTCTCGAACAAATCTAGTCGACGTTTCCGATCATCCTTTTCACGTTAAACCTGAAAACAAACACCAGCTACAGAGACGCAATGGAAGGTTAACTGTATATATAAAATGTAATATTCCCCATAATATGTTTACCGTTTGGTATACATTTAAATCCGTATCGGATAGTTTTAACACCCGCGCCGTAAAAACATCCAACTCCTTAAAGATATATTTTGAGTCCTTGTCAAATAGTAATTACTACAAAAAGGAGTGAATGTACTTTGTAAAAATTCAACTTCCTCCAATTTAACTACATGCGCAAATGGTCGCGAGAGAAATACATAGCGGAGTTGAATCGGTGTTAAATTCAACTTAGTCTTTTTATTTGTGTATTATTACTACTTACTCTTTCTTGAAATGACGGCACGATTGCGTAAATATAGTAAACAATCGACACAAATCAACATTATGTTTGCACCTACCATGGGTTGACCGCCTGCTATATGAACAAACACTGATGTGATATATTATATTAGCTATAACAATACCTTTAGTACGTTAAGTGATCAATACGCTTGAGAAAAAGGCGAGAAGACGTAAAGCTGTATTAAATAGGCGGGGATAAAAGCCGCCATTGGTAATCAAACCGCATTAATCACGGTATATTAGAGGGAAAACGGCCAGATAAACCGATTTCATTATCTGGGTTCTCAAGAAACTGAAACTTGCCCTTATCTTTTATAGAACGCTAAACCCAACCAAACAAAGACATTGAGTCTTATAATTCTGTTACCGTATCTGCATTTGCTAAATATGACTTTTGCAGCATACAAAATCACGTTAATAAACACATATAAACCTACAAATGAGAGAATGTTATAATGCAATACAATATTGTAGGTACTGTATAACTTCATGATAATATAGATGCAAATTAACACATTACGATAATGATAAATGGAGTAATTATTCGATAATTAAGAATTTATTTAAAAATAACTTGAGAATACCATCCAAAGGCACGACTTAAATATCTTGAAATCGTCGTCATTCATGTAAGTTTGAGAAACTGTACACAGAACACAGAACTGAAACATTTAAGATTTTTAGTATTGCTGGTTTGCAGAATTAGCAATGGGTCCATAGGGACAAATTTTTATCAACTTTAAATTTTGAATTTAAAAAGAAAAACATTTTTTCGATACACCCTTTTATGTACGGATGGACCCAATGCTCCCTCTGTACTCTGCATAGCCGCTCTATTGATAATGATTGGTGTCTTGTTCATTTGAATTGGAATTCGACATAGCAAAAATCGAAAATTCAACTGCATTGATCGACTAGATAATACCAACTGATCCACAATCAGTCTTGTGCGTGTGCGGACAGAAGTTTCATTCTGGTTGTAAACTGGTTGTAGAGCTCAACTGGTTTGCAACCTCCGTCCCAGACAGTCGCACCGTGAGCGCTCGGCCTGGGAGCCTGCTCGTGCATAATAGCGAGCGTTAAGCGGTGAGCGGTGGGCGATAATCGGTGAGCGTTGTAACACTCGCGATGTTGTGAGCATATTGGTAAGCGGTATTTTGTGAGTTTGGGGTCGACAACGAGGCTGTTCATCGGTTCCTAGAAGTATATTCAGAGAAACCCCACGATTAATTATTAAATTAATTTAGAAAATATGGTAAAAGAGAGGAAAACCAAGTCTGAAGTTAACCAAGTTTGTCTCAGATATGGTGAATTTCAGCACTTATTTTAGAGACTACGACGCCGTCGATATGCAAAGTTTGACATAATCATTTACTAAACATTATTTCGTTTGGCCAAGTTTATTACAGTCAACATAACTGAAACATTGGGGCATTAACTTATGGGAAAACCTGACGCGTATCGATTGTTGATACCTGGAAACAAAAAATGTAATAAAAAAAATCTGATGTGGCCAGGCACATGACTTTATCATACAATATATAAAATTAATAGTTTAGCTGCATGAGAATCTATTCTATTGAGATAAATCGTAGGTATTGTCAAAGCATCAGCATTTGACACTACCTACACTACGTCATTAGAATAATAGTTATTTATGTCACAAATGCCGAAAGTACGGAATAGCACGACGAGCGGTGATGCGGCGCGTCACCGAAGGCGGAGTGTCGCCGTCGCATGTGAGCGAGTCGCGCTATCTAGTTTTTGGCAGGAGCGACATCAACGTTTATTGTGTTGCTTTTTAATAAATACATATTTAAAAAAAAAAATTATTTCTGTATAGTAAATGCTAGGTTGGTACCACTTTGACGAAACGTCAAGTTTAAAGGTGCGTTCCGATTAGTAGGTAATGGTAGCTAATGGCGGTGGTAGAATACGAAATTATAGTGTTTCTTACATATCGTGATAATGACACATATTAGTTTGCATGTGCATAAACATGAGTCACTATCAATTTTCTATTGGAAATACTATAACGGCGTCTGCTACCACTGCCATTATCACTTAACGCACCTTAAAAAGGTAATTCAAATTCTGACAGATTTATATTTGTTCATGACACATCCCTACCAACATACTAAAATAAAACTACACTCATCACTATACTTTGTTTATAATTTTCTCAATTTATCGTTTTTAGAATTAGCTATAAAGAGGGGTTGATATTTCTTATCAACAAACAATCAAATTGGTGATCTTATTTTATTAGAAATTTGTATTTTATAATTTGCCGCACTACAGCGGCAACGTTCCATAGTGGTTCTCCAACCTCTGATGAGATCAGCTGTTTGCGAATGTGACAACACAAAAAAATATTTGTCAAAATCCTGGCTACTATGTAATTTCATATCAATGCAGATGCGACCGATTTTCGATCAAATAGAATTTGCTCTCGAAGCTAAACTATTAATTTTACCAAAAAATGTCATAGGCATAAATTATTCAAAATTTCCTCTACTTTAATTTATTAATTAACTATTTTGTCTAAATTACAGAAATGGCGGCTCATTTGCAAAATCCTTCAAAAAGGCCCTTTTGGACCCTTTTCAACCAAAAGCTTTTCAGCTCTAAGTTTGGTAACAAAACTTATAAATATGAACTTTCGTTCCGATACCTTTAGTAGTTTCTCCGGAATCGTTGCCACAAAAATCGTTTACACACATACACACACACACACACACACACACACACACACACACACACACACACACACACACACACACACACACACACACACACACACACACACACACACACACACACACACACACACACACACACACACACACACACACACACACACACACACACACACACACACACACACACACATTTTTTGTACCTTGGTCAAAAATGTTCAGGGGACCCATAAAGACGTATTTCCGCTAAAATCTCAATTTTTTTTTCGGCACGACTACAATACTTCATCATACGGCGTATGATAGAGTAATTATACCTTTCTATTTAAAATAACAAAATAATATCACCTTCCGGTAGAACGCAAGTGACAGAAATAGTGGAATATCAATAATTTCTAATAAAACCGTTCCCTAAATTAACTAATATTGTACCACAAGCGAATGGTGATGCAGATCTTGATTATTGTCAAGTGAAGGCAATCCAGAATTTGGACGATCTAAATGCTATTCCACAAACGGTAGTAGATGCAGATCACAAAGTGTAACAAATCAAGCAGAACTAATAAAAGTAAGATTTTGCTAATTAATTTTTCTAAAGTTTCTAAACACAGATCGCAACAGTACATTGAAATATTTAGACATAACAAATTAAATTAAAATATAAACGTATCTGATTTTATTCTAGCCATAAATCTTTAAAAAATACTATTTTGGCAGTAACGTCCCTATTTTTATAATTCCATCCTTATCATTCCAAAGGGAAGGTTCTACTTTGGAGATTAGGAATTCTTTAATAAGGTGACTTAATAAATTGACCTCCTTTTGTCCGGTATTTTTATTGTTGCCCTCTTAACGCCCTCTTTTCCTGTTGAATGCCCCCCTTATCCTACTTCTGTATGCATTCTTTGTTCAAATTTAAATTGTAAATATTTACAAGAAGATCCATTATCATGAACGGTCATCTCTTTCGACTGTTCAACCAGAACTCATCCTTATTCACTAGGCCAATAAAAGCGCTAATTTTCACTCAATGGGTTAAATAAAAAGTTTACAATATCGCAGAAACTTGCTTCTCTTTCGGATAGTAGTTGATGTTCAAGGTGCTCAAAGTGTTTGAAAAACAGTGTAAGGTAATATATAGTGTAGGTACAAATTTTAACAGTAGTGACTTTCGAGAGACATGACGTCACTGAGTTACATTATATTGTCATATGATTGCTTATTTTAACTTGCTGTTAAGTTGCTGTTAAGTTGCCGTATGTTAAAAATATTTTTGACCGCGTACCGCTAACAGCTCACCGCTCACCGCTTAACGCTTGCCAGTGTGCACGAGCACTCAGATGAACTGATGAACACCAAGGTACTAACTATAGACGCAAAGTTATAAGCATGGTGCTGTTCATAGAAGATTACTGGTCACATAAATAGGTTTTGAATTTGCGACTTGGCTAATGTACAGATGAAAAACATTGGCGAAAGACACAAAATAAGTCCCGGAAACAGCAAGGAAATATGAACATAATTTCGGGCCGTTTAAGGACTCACGGGCTAATGGATCCGTTCCATCAAATTGTGTAATTACCTTGGATATATTCTAATATCAAAACGCAGCTGTCAGTATGGTTTTGATGGTTATCAAAGTAACACAACGTTGTTACAACAAATATTAGTAATGTTGCCAAGTAGTTCATTGTTTGAGAAGTTTATACATACACGGCCTACTTTCGTGAGGCTGTTTCTAAAGTCGTCATCTGGCGAGTGCATAACTCACTATAGCTACGAAACTGTGCGTTTACAAAAATTTTATTTGCAGTAAACGTTGGAAATTCAAGAAAATACATTTTGTACAGTAACTTGCACATCAGTAACAATACTTAAACAACACTCTATTGTTCAAAACGGAGCAAGGAAAGTACCATGTAGTATGTAGATAGTTATCTTACCTGGAAGAAACATATTTGGAGCAAGCGTAGTTAACCGGACATTACGTATAGAAACTGCATTGGTTGTTGGGCCGCAATTCAGAATACCCGCCAGTTCACCAAACCCAATGCGTTTCCGCAAAGGATCCGCAATGTGCCTTTGTCCGTCGACAATTACGTCATCCATAGAAAACTGCACGTTTGCTTCATAAAATATGACACAGCGACTTTAAGCGCACGTTACCGGTATTGATTACGTATCGCTAGAGACTGTCTTATTATCTCTCAATACAATAGACTGGCGCGGACCCGTTGGATCTACCATACCAGCTTTAACTGTTGCGTTCAATAGAATTCACTGAATTCTAATTAGTTAACCATACAGTGTCCAAAATCTGACGTTTTATAGCGCCGTTGGCGTCTTCTGCTTTTTTTGCTGTCGAAAAGTGAAAATAGTTTCACAGATTTATAATTAACTAGCATTTCCTTTGTTTTTTTTTTCTCGAAATAATTACACTGGTAAACATTTATGTGACTGGGAAGTGGCTACGTTTTTGACAGAGTTTTTAATGCTGAATACAAATACGGCCTTTTTGTCCATCAAGTCAGGTTTTTGAATAAGCTGTGGTTTTGGATACATTTGAGAATCTACAGCACATGATTACAACGTACTGGAAACGTGAGAAAAGTTGAAAACATCTTCCTTCGACATACTGACTGCAGTTATTTGTCGACGTGCGCGCTCTCCCGCTAAAAGTGTACATCAGAGGTACGGACAAAATCATTGTAATTGAAACTGGTTGCTGTTTTACGTCCTTATACAACTTATATAACTTTGTTTGATTAAAATACACATTTGTCGATACAAATTAAAGTTTCACTCTTCAACTGATTTTGACCAATGATGGCATCGACACTTTTCTTAAGAACAACCTCCCATGGTTGTTGGGATTTTAATTGATCCTTTAATTGTCTTCATGGCAGCATAAAACATGTATGGGTTAACACCAGGTAATTTTCGAGAAAAGATAATTGAAAATTAAGAACAGATTTCTGGAGAACGTTGGCAATCTGGCAAATGGAATGCAATTTGTTTTTACTTTATCATACGCAGTATGATGATATATCATAAGTTGCTATCCAAGAGGATCCCACAATACCTCATGCGGAAGATACGCTGTAGAACGGATGTCCATAACCTTAATTTAAGATTCAGGAGTTTGTTGGTCCACCTGCCCATCGCGCTGAGGTGTATAAACGGTCATTCTCTTACCAGGTCAGTCACTGGGTCTCAGGGAAGATATAAAAAAATTGTCGTTAACCAGTTTTGGGGAAAGGTGTTATCTGTTTGCTCAACAGGGGGGACTTTAGGCATTGAGCGCACATCGGAAGCTGCATTAATTTTTATTTTTTATGAGCATGTGCGATGTTTTGTTGAATTGGATTTGCTGCAATTACGTGTAATTAGACTCTAGAGTAATTTTTTATTTGTTTTTGTTTTGATAAGTTCTCGGAATTATTGTCATATTATTGATACAACTATGTCTTAGTTCTAGTTTGCGTAAGGGGTTGAGTGGAAGCGCAAGGCAATTTGGAAACAAGTGTGCTGATCTCCGGCCTAAATATAAATATTATTTTGTTGCATTTAATATTGTTTTGTTAATAAAGGAACTATTTATTTATTTAATTATTTATCTGTCAAATTCTGGCTAACTAGTTTTATTTTAATGCAGACACGACTGATATCAGTCAAATAGATTTTCATGCAGCTAAACTGTTAATTTTATATATTGTATGATAAAGTCATGTGCCTGGCCACATCAGATTTTTTTTTTCTCACTTTTAGAACTTATAAATGCGGAAACATTGCAAGCTTTGTTTTGTCATTCTGAGCTAATTATAACAAAAACCTTCTATGAAAAGCACCGATACGCATTCAATTCCCAAAATCCATGTTCCAGAGAGTTACTGTTATTTTATTTGTATATGTTACGAAGCCAATTAAAGACAATTAAAATTGCATAGTCACAGTCGCTAAGAAACTATATGAGGTTATCAATTAAAAACTACCGAAGACGTTAAACGATTAGGTCAAAATCAGCAATAGGGTGAAAATTAAATTTGTTATGGATATGTGCATTTTGATCAAATTGACAGTTGAGTTACAATTGTGTGTCCGAGGATAGACGAGTTTCAATTATAATAAATTCACCTCTACAAATAAATGCTCTTGCTACGTCGAAGAAAGATGTCTTTAATTATAAATTCTTTCTGAAGTTCGATAAAATGTTTAGAAAAAGTTACCGTTTTCGTATAATTTAAAAAATTTGCTTAAACGTTGATAAAAGTTTATTTGTCATTATTTTTTTATTATACGCAGACATGTGGGCTTTAAAAAAGAAAAGCCACTTAACATTTCATTTAAAAAATACGAAAAAAATCAAATTTTTAAAGAAAATCATCAAGTTTAGGCCTCCTGCGGGATACCTAAAAATTATTCAATTAGACCAATTTTTTGTGGTATATGAGGGTTCACTGGGATAACTTTTCATCAACTTGAAATTTTGAATTCGAAGAAAACGTTTTTTTGATACACCCTACTGTGCATTCATATGCACCAAACAAGTTAAGTTTGTTGTGAGTGTTAAAAAAAAATATTTGCAACGGAGACTTCCACGGATGGTATAGTACGACAAAAATACAGATGGAATAAACGATAAAGTCAATGGTGTCTTGGATAAACATATTTGTGTTTAAATCGTCAAATCATGCAAAAACTATAAATAAAACAAACTAATCACATAGGTAAAACCTTTCTATTTTTAATCAAATGTATAGAAAATGGTGATTAACAGGCGAGATGTAAATTTTCGATGTTTATGTTCTACCCTGTAAATTTTCTTAAAAAACAATGTTTACCTACTAAAAATAATAAAATACTTCTGTATGCCTTGCAGGGTGTAATACTGAATCAAAAAAACATCGTAAATTTGATGTCACTACTACTATCTGCCGCCAAATGCTGCGTTGTAGGAATAGGAAAATAGAAAAATTATATACGGGCATACTTCTAATTTGATGCAATCATTCGAATGCGTGATAGTAGGTAATTTAGAATCCACTTAAACATACATTTAAACGTTTATATATGTACCTACCTACAAATTGTTACGGTTGTCGATATTTTGACAATTATTTATTTATTTGCAATTCTGGACGTATATTTTGCTAGTTCCAAATATGAAAGTAAATTTTAAACTTTGTACTTTTGCGTAAAACTTTATACTTTTGCTTAGCAATTTGTATACGTGTATATTTGAAGTTCTAACGTGGTCTTCGTGATGTAGTGTGCACCTTAACAAAAAGCAATAAACGCAAAAACTTTTAACGAACGTTTGGAGTCACGATTCAGGATTATTGTTGTAGAAAGACAATTGTGAGCTTGTTGATAAAGAGGCTAGGCGATACGAACCAATTTAAGGTTTGCTTTAACATCATTTATTATTGACAAATCTTTAATTATTGATAAATCTTTATTGAAACATCTAGCTTTGTACTTTCGGTTTACTACATCATTAGTTTTATTATATTCCATTTGGTGTTCGAACGGGTTATCAACATTCGTGTCTCTACCCTGCTCCATTTTTAATTTTGGCTACTTATTTTTTTGTTCATTTGTGAATTACTCGTCGTTGGTTTCTTCTTCTAGGCTGGTTTAAGACGATTTTAAAATAATACTTCGTTAATATGTGATTAACTAGCTCCCTGATAGCCTCTATTATGCATAGCGTATGTACCGGTTCAAAGCAAAGTATTGACAAAACAATTTAAATTTATATCTCTATTAATGCTTCAAAGAATTAACTATAACAGACAATCATTAACTCAGAAACGACATTTATCGTTTAATTTTTAATTCGTCTATGTAGCGGCTTGAAAAGGAACAAGCGGTATATGTTCACAGAGGATAACATGATGGAAATAAACCACAACAAATGTATCGATAACAACTGTTGTCAGGCACTATTCTAAGCATTTTTCCCACTACATAAATATCAAATAATAAGTATTATTATAGTATATTATAATACAAGTTTATTTAAGACAAAAATTGGCGCACGCGTTGTTTTGGGCACGACGAACGAGTTGCCCAATACGTCTTATAAAATGAGTTTTTTCTACTTTCCCAAAATAACTTTTGACAAATTTTGTCTTATAAAACTTGTTTTATAATATGCTATTTTACACTAGCGTATTATCAATATCAAATAATAATAATATAATAATAATAATAATATCAAAAGAAAAAGTACTTCTTATATGTTTGTATTGTTTGTACCTATCTACTCTCTCCATAGATTTAGTGAATGGAAATTTGCTCAACCTATATCTTGATTTACAACGTTAGATCCAAGAGCCTTTGACAGCGGTACCTATACGTATATGTTATTATCATAATATGCAATAGTAATTTCTATCAAGTGCATTAGTGTTTTGTATATACCTATAGTAATTTATTTTACTTGCAAAGCTGTGGTTTGCCTCATAAATAAAAGTATCAAACCAATTATTTTGCAGACAAACTGATTTTTAAATTACCTGAATATTTTGTCTCAGTTGTCGAATGAAACTGTACTGACACTATAACACGGTGGACCTCTTTTTGAATGTGAATAAAACAAGATATACACTTTATGCTCATAAGTATATTATGCTTTATGCTCAGTGTATTGATATAAATTCTCCATACCATAAAAATAAAAATGTGGAACAGATGCTCAATACCAATAATGTCACTGACAATAAATTGAGCAAAAGTATACACACATTTTTGTTCGCATCACCCTGTGTTTCCTTGTTTTGTTAGTAATAAAATTTTCAATAAATACAAATCTATAATTACCTAAAAACATTCACATCTCATTATTGTAAAAATCGTCGAATAGGCCATTTCATTTTATCAAACACCAATTTTATGCCAAATTTATTTTCCGTTTGTTTTTCTTTTTATTTTAATAGCAATTCACCATTTTTCTATTGATTTTTGTCGAAAAAAATGCCACGTTGCTATATCCAAAAATATATTTAAGAAAAGAACAAATGAAAATTAGCATAATATTGATAAGGCTGGAAACATGGGTTTTGTATATGGAAATTAGGTATTTAAATTATATTTTGCTGAATACAAATACAAACTTTCATAAATAAAAAAAAGGCTTCCCTTAAACCTTCTGGAATGAACTCGATTCGCTACAAATTTAGCTAAAATTCTTTGCATTTCAGTTCAAACTTTTTTACTTTATCATACGCAGTATGTAAAGTATTGTAATCGTGCCGAAAAAAAAAATTGAGATTTTAGCGGAAATAGGTCTTTTTGGGTCCCCTGAACATTTTTGACCAAGGTACAAAAAAATGTCTGTGTGTGTGTCTGTGTGTGTGTGCGTGTGTGTAAACGATTTTTGTGGAGACGATTCCGGAGAAACTACTGAAGGTATCGGAACGAAAGTTCTTATTTAGAAGTTTCATCACTTAACTTAGAGCTGAAAAGCTTTTGGTTCACAAGGGTCCAAAGGAACTGGTCGTTTATTCTAAGACTTTTTCAAGGATTTTGAAAATGAGCCGCCATTTCTGCAATTTCGTCAAAATAGTTAAATAATAAATTAAAGTAGAGAAAATTTTGAATAATTTATGTTTATGACATTTTTTGGTAAAATTCATAGTTTAGCTGCAAGGGCAAATTCTATTTGATCGAGATCGGTCGCATCTGCTTTAATATGAAACTACATAGTAGCCAGGATTTTGACAAATATTTTTTTGTGTTGTCACATTCAAAAACAGCTGATCTCATCAGAGGTTGGAGAACCACTATGGAACGTTGCTGCTCTAGTGCGGCAAATTATAAAATACAAATTTCAAATAAAATGAGATCACCAATTTGATTGTTTGTTGATAAGAAATATCAACCTGTCTTTATATCTAATTCTAAAAACGATAAACTGAGAAAATTATAAATAAAGTATAGCAATGAGTGTAGTTTTATTTTAGTATGTTGGTAGGGATGTGTCATGAACAAATATAAATCTGTCAGAATTTGAATTACCTTTATAAGGTGCGTTTTCATTAGTGATAATGGCAGTGGTAGCAGACGCCATTATAGTATTTCCAATAGAAAATTGCTAGTGACTCATGTTTATGTACATGCAAACTAATATGTGTCATTATCACGATATGTAAGAAATACTATAATTTCGTATTCTACCACCGCCATTAGCTACCATTACCTACCAATCGGAACGCACCTTTAAACTTGACGTTTCGTTAAAGTGGTACCAACCTAGCATTTACTATACAGAAAACATTCATTTATTTTTTTTTAATACGTATTTCTTAAAAGGCAGCACAATAAACGTTGATGTCGCTCCTGCTAAAAACTAGATAGCGCGACTCGCTCACATGCGACGGCGACACTCCGCCTTCGGTGACGCGCCGCATCACCGCTCGTCGCGCTATTCCGTACTTTCGGCATTTGTGACATAAATAACTATTATTCTAATGACGTAGTATAGGTAGTGTCAAATGCTGATGCTTTGACAATACCTACGATTTATCTCAATAGAATAGATTCGCATACAGCTAAACGATTAATTTTATATATTGTATGATAAAGTCATGTGCCTGGCCACATCAGATTTTTTTTCAAAAACCTGACTAAAAAAACATGATAGCGCACGTCCATAAAAACCCGTTGTTTGGCATGATTTAATAATTTATAATGCTGTTGTTTATGGACCAAGTTATCCCCACTGCACATTTGGGTCCAGTTGCAAGTTAGAATAATACCTGACTGTAGACGTAAATTATCTACAATAAGTGTGAATAAGTGAAAAAGAATTTCAAACAACATTTTATGGTCTTAAGTAGTATTTAATACATGGCAAGATTTGATAACATTTTTTAATCTGTTACATTATTACAGAGATTATATGGAAAACGTCAATACCATGATCAACTTAACACGGTATGCAAAAATAGCGTTGTAGACTCCCAAATGTCGTCTACCCTTGCGTTATGCTTTGCACGACGAGCGTAGCGAGGAGTGCCCAAAGCAACTCGTGCACTAATTTATAATATAATATAATTATATAATTTTACATATATTTCGATAATTGCGGTTGTCATGTTACAATCTAGAATACTTTTACCTTTAACAGTTGGTAAAGATCTGGTAAAACTGACAAATATGATTGAGGCAAGCCAATAGCGACGAAGATTTCCACACTATTTGACTCTTTGCGTCAATATCACCAATCTTGGAAAACTAAAAGTTACTAAAAGTAGTGCTCTTATGTTTTTACTTTCAGTAACTTTTAGTTTTCCAAGATTGATGAAATTGAAGTCAAGTGTCAAGTAAGGCTGACATCTGAATCGCTATTGGCTCGCCTCAATCGTATTTGTGAATTTTACTACAACTACCAACTGTTGAAGAAAAAAAATACACTAGATTGTAAGATGACAACTGCATTTTTTGACATTTATGTAAAATTAATGTTGCAAAGTAGAAAAAATCGTATATAACACTCGTTTTATAAGACTCATTGGCACACTCGTTCCATTTGGGCACTCTTCGCTACGCTCGTCGTGCCCAAAACAACTCGTGCGCCAATTTTTGTCTTATAAAACTTGTATTATACAGGGACTAAAAACGAAAAGTATTATGTTCGTTTCCGATCAGAACGAAAACAAAAAAATTCGTTTTCATTCTTTTCGTTCACACCCAAAAAATATCGTTTTCGTTTTCGTGAACCGAAATGAAATAACGGTTAAAACCGGTTTTTTACAATTTTTGTAATAAAAGTATGCCAACATGCTTTTTACTTTATCATACGCAGTATGTAAAGTATTGTAACCATGCCGAAAAAAAAATTGAGATTTTAGCGGAAATAGGTCTTTATGGGTCCCCTGAATATTTTTGACCAAGGTACAAAAAAATGTCTGTGTGTGTGTGTGTGTGTGTGTGTGCGTGTGTAAACGATTTTTGTGACGACGATTCCGGAGAAACTACTAAAGGTATCGGGACGAAAGTTTATATTTAGAAGTTTTATGACCAAACTTAGAGTTGAAAAGCTTTTGGTTCAAAAAGGTTGAAAGTAACTGGTAGTTTATTCTAAGCCTTTTTCAATGATTTTCCAAATGAGCCGCCATTTCTGTAATTTCGACAAAATAGTTAAATAATAAATTAAAGTAGAGGAAATTTTGAATAATTTATGCCTATGGCTTTTTTTGGTAAAATTAATAGTTTAGCTTCAAGAGCAAATTCTATTTGATCGAGATCGGTCGCATCTGCATTGATATGAAACTACATAGTAGCCTGGATTTGACAAATATTTTTTTGTGCTCAGCGATTAGAAATATCAAGATACGACACTTGCGGCGGCACCTTTGATGTCGGTGTTCCAAGTTTTACGAAACTAACAGGCGCGACAGCCGTGATTTGAAAAAGTCCGCTAGATGGCGCCACTGCAAAAGAGGCAAATTTATTACTTCAAACTGACACGGACACTGTCACATTGACAGAAAAATGTAAACTGTCACTCTGACAGGAAAGTGTAGTAGTATATTGCCGCCTGCTGTCATCACAGAAATGTCTATGGTTGTCACACTCGAAAACAGCTGATTTCATCAGAGGTTGGAGAACCGCTATGTGCGGCAATGTACAAAATACAAAATTCAAATAAAATAAGATCACCAATTTGATTGTTTGTTGATAAGAAATATCAACCCGTTGTCATATCTAATTGTAAAAATGATACATTGAGAAAATTGTAAATAAAGTATAGCGATGAGTGTAGTTATATTTCAGTATGTTGGTACGTATGTGACATCTACAGTGTCATGAACGAATATAAATCTGTCAGAATTTGAATTATCTTTTTAAACTTGACGTTTCGTAGAAACGGTATCAACCTAACATTTCCTATACAGAAACATAACCATTACAGTTTTTTTTTTTAAAATACGTATTTCGCAAAAAGCAACACATAAACGTTGATGTCACTCCTGCCGAAAATTACATGCTGATGCTTTGACAATACCTGCTATTGATACTATTGACTATTAAAATATGTGTCAAATCCTGGCTAACTAGTTTATATTTAATGCAGACACGATTTATCTCAGTCAAATAGATTCTCATGCAGCCAAAACTATTAATTTTATATTTTGTATGATAAAGTCATGTGGCTGGCCACATCAGATTTTTAAATTTTTTTTTATATTTGACAAATTTTAATCATAGGTGGTAAAAATTACTAACATAAAATTTATGGTTTCTTAAATGTTAAAAATTTCAATTAACTGCATTTTAAGTTTTGAAGAGATCCATTGACAAAGGTGAAGAATATAATATGAAAAACGGAGAAGGCTTTTATTTTCTCCGTTTTTCATATTGCATTTTAAGTGGTGATGGCATTTTTGCTTTTTATAAATATTAAAAATAAAATTTAGAATGAATTGTTTGGGACCGTTTCTGTATTGGAGAGGCACGAATCTGTTTTAGTTTCTTTCATTTATTCCCATTCAATTTAGTTACTTGAAAACCACGCACAAACTGTTATGCAGTTTAGTGGTATGCCAGTGACAGATTTTGTTTTGTTTTATTTTTGCTTCATATTTTAAATAATAATATTTGTGTCTTTTCTCTCTGATCTTGCTTTATTTCAATTAACTTTTACTTATTTAAAAATTTTGTGTACATTTTGGTTAATTTTTGGTTATTTGTAAATAAAGTTATTATTATTAAAAATAAGAGAAACAAAATTGTAACCTATTTATTTTATAGCAATAATATATATAAATAATTCAGCATTCCAAAATAAATAAAAATTTTAGTTAATTAAACTAAAGATATATTCTAAAGTAAATCAACGTGAATAGAAGGCCCTTGCATCCCCGATATGTCTACTAGGAGTAGGTTACAAAGATATTGTGTCATTAAACCGGTTAAAACCGGTAGCCGTAAATCGTTTCCGTTTTCGTTCTTATAAATTTTTCGGTTAATTTAGTTCTTTCGTTCTCGTTTTCGTTCCGTTCTTAGTCCCTGGACTATTATAATAGTATATTATAATACAAGTTTTATAAGACAAAAATTGGCGCACGAGTTGTTTTGGGCACGACGAGCGTAGCGAGGAGTGCCCAAATGGAACGAGTGCACCAATGCGTCTTATAAAACGAGTGTTATATACTATTTTTTCTACTTTGCGACATTAATTTTACATAAATGTCAAACATTGCTGTTGTCATCTGACAATCTAGTGTAATTTGTTTCTTCAACAGTTGGTAGTTGTAGTAAAATTCACAAATTCGATTGAGGCGAGCCAATAGCAATTCAGATGTCAGCCTTACTTGACACTTGACGTCAATTTCATCAATCTTGGAAAACTAAAAGTTACTGGAAGTTTGTGATCTAGTGTTTTCATAACGACACCGAAAGCAGTTTCGTTATGAGTTTATAACGAACGCAAAGTAGAAAATATATTATAACGACACCGAAAGCGGTTTCGTTATGAGTTTATAACGAAGGCAAAGTACAAAAGCTCCATAATAGCATATAATGTGTGCGGTTTAGTGATCTGCAAATGATAACTAACAAATACATATTGATGCACATGTAAATAAAACATGTAGGAAAGTGTTCAAATCAGCTTTGACTTATCGCATCAATAATTTCAGACTTTAAACTGGCTTATGTATGTATTGTATCGAATGCGCGCTTTAGCATTAGTTGGTCGTCCTTTGTGTTGGTGTGGCAACATAAGATAGCAAGTTTCCTTTGTATTTATATCGTGAGAACTATCGCAGCCTGCGCTTACCGGCATATAACTACAACACTGTCAGTGGAGAGATGTAACCAGAACGGCAAACATTGAAGTACAGTGTTAAGCAGCAGGAACGGAGTTTAAGTCAATAGCCGTATTCTTCCGTGTCTGTTAATAGGAGAGGGATGATAAGGTATCCTCGGCAAAGCTCAGCTTGCAACTTACGGCGTTACCTACGCCCGATTTCACAAACCAGTATTATCTTTAATACTGGGCTATTCGATAATAATTATTTTTCGACGATTAACGTCTTCTTGGCTAAATATTCTACCATCATCATATGGGCTGATTTCTTTCTTCTTTCTATGAATAAAATATTACCCCTCTACTAACTAAATACAAAAAGTTTAACATTCTTTTCTGTGTCAATACTGGATTATTGACCTAAAATAACTTTATAACTGCTTTGGACTTCAAATCTCTGGACGTTATCGTAATCGCTTTGTTGATCCCCATATGGAAAGTACATTTTTATCTCTTGTGGCATTGATCTTTTATATCTATTGATTAAATACAAAAAGTTTAGCTACCTTTTCTACGTAAATACAGGGTAACGATATAGGGTACAATCACGTTTAAACAAAATACAAATTTAATAAAACGTGAGAACCAAAGAGTCAGATACACACCCAGAGAGTAAGAACGTCTAGAAGCAAGATAAAGATTACAAGATAATAGATCAACCCATGCAACAAGATAAGAGACAAAGACAAAAACTAAAACACAATTCAATCAAACAGTCCGGACTATGATTCTGGGGAAAACAATCTGGTGACAACGTATAGATAAATGACAACAGACATCTTCATTACCACAAGCCCCTGGACAAACAGCTCAACACTCGAAGCAATGACAGAGGGAAGAACCAACATGGAGAATACAGACATCCATAACATGTATTATAGTTATTAGACCACGGTACTATCTGATATAATGGTAGAATGAATATTTTGTTATTTTTATTTTTATTTCAATTGCAATTACCTTAAGAGGCGTGCGCTGGTTTGTATATTTTTATAAAACTAAATTTGTGATTCAAATACTTGGGGATGTGGTATGGGGGTCTCGAAAGCAGATTGCGCATAGGGCCCCCAATTCAGTTAATCCGACAATGTATGCAACAAAAAAATCTGATGTGGCCAGGCACATGACTTTATCATATAATATATAAAATTAATAGTTTAGCTGCATTAGAATCTATTTTATTGAGATAAATCGTAGGTATTATCAAAGCGTCAGGATATGACACTACTTACACTACGTCACTAGAATAATAGTTATTTATGTCACAAGTGCCGAAAGTACGGAATACCGCGACGAGCGGTGATGGGGCGCGTCGCCTTCGCATGTGAGCGAGTCGCGCTATCAAGTTTTCAGCAGTAATGACATCAAAGTTTCTTGTGTTGCTTTTTAAGAAATATGTACTTTACAAACAAAAAATAATTAAACAATTGATATATTTCTGTATAGGAAATGTTAGGTAGGTACCACTTTGAGGATACGTCAAGGTTAAAAAGCTAATTCAAATTCTGACATATTTATATTTGTTCATGACACTGTAGATGTCACATCCGTACCAACATACTAAAATAAAACTACACTCATCTGTTTACTTTATTTACAATTTTCTCAATTTATCGTTTTTAGAATTAGATATAACAACGGGTTGATATTTCTCATCAACAAACAATGTAATTGGTGATCTTATTTTATTTGAAATTTGAATTTTGTATTTTGCCGCACTAGAGCGGCAACGTTCCATAGCGGTTGATAAAGTAAAAATGTTTCCGTATTACCATTACGTGACGTGCCGAATACGGTGTACCGTGGAAACGCTATGGGTTGCAAAGTTTTAACAACTCCCTAGTAGTCCGCTGCTTCACAGCAATCTGCGGCCTGAAATGTGACAACATGGTCACAACCAAGAATAATACCGTGATATCAAAAATTACCTTGGTCAAGGGTGGTCATTGATTTTAAAATGATTGTCGCAGCTCCCATCGTGCATTTATGTCAATCATTTTTTTAGTGTAAAAATCTGTCAAGTCATACATTACATTTGTAAGTCATTGATAATGTCAGTGTAGCTTGACACTGACTGACACTGACAAAATTATTACAAAAGGATGATTTAAGCTAACAACCAACCAACCACAACCACAACCACAACCGTTTTACAATCCATGGCAACCCTTGACCGAGATAATTTTTTATATCACGGTAGAATAGAAGATTACGTACTGTGCAGGTTTGTTAATCATTTCTGAGCTAGTTTGACAATCAGGAGATTCCTGTCACACTAGAAGCAAATCATAAAAAATTGAAAATGAAATGTGCTGTGGCGGGTTGATACAGCAAAAGGGAAATAAAGCATCAAATGACTTTGGACATTATGCTCTGATTTCATTGTGTAGAAAGGGTAAAACGGTAAATTAGATCGCCTATAAAGTGTAATAATCATTTTTTTCCGCACCTAACCTATAAATAAATCATCATTCTGTTGACGCTGAAATTATTACAATTTCGTTCTCCAATTGTTTTACCGACTTTTTTTCATAGAATATAAGTAAACAGTCCTATTTTTTATATGACATCGATGTTTACATTTTCGGTTACGAAATCTAAGCGAGTTTGACACTTGGCTTTGACGGCGTTTCTAGTGTGGCGTAGATACGCAGAATAAAACGATTTTTACCTCCGACCGTATGTGCAAACGTCCCTTACGGACTGCTTCGCTCGTATATCGCTTATCACAAACGTGTGCTTTTGGTTGTGTGTTTGTCTTTTTACGCACGACATAATGTCATAATGACAGATGTCGCGCGAATATTTTGATTAACTGTTTTTTATTTTTGATACAATTTATATTTATTGAAATTATCGGTCGTAGATAAGTGCAATACTCGAGCTGTAGCATATGTTACATGTTACACCGTCAAATATCGTCAACCGTAAAATATACTTACCTTTATTTGATCAACATTTTTGATACAATTTATTGAAATTGTCGGTAGTACGTAAAATTATGTACAATACTCGAGCTGTACACGCATATTACGTGCTCGTGAAAAATAACAAAACTCGCCGCTTCGCGGGTCGTATGTTAACTTTCCACTCGCACGTAATATGCTAGTTACTGGTCTTGTAATGTAATATACTATTGTACGCTGATGTGCGTTATCTCTGTTTCTATCATTATTGGTGACAATATAACCTGAAATACACGATCTGTAGAGCAAGCCAACGACTCATAGCTTAAGGATGGCCGTCCAATAAACGTGTTGATAGGTTGGTATTACTGCATAGTCGACGGTAATCTTGAACCAATATTTAATATTTTTGACCGCTTGATAGTATTTTTTTTTATTTGAAAGCCTTTTACAATCACGTCACCAAACAAAAGGATTCAGTTTCACATAGATAGAACCCATCTGAACTGCAAAATCCACCTTTTTAACGTAACATAAAAAAAATTATGTATTGAAAAAATGCATCGGTCCACATAAAGCATTTGAAGCACAAATATGAACGGCAAAAAAAAAACTAGGTAACACTGTATAATAGCTGGTGGTGTAATATCTAATCTTTACGGAAGAAAGTTAATACTATCTATCATTTTTGAAATGAGCAGAGCGCTCAGGAACTTTCAATTCGTTTTTTTTAGAGATGTCAGATTTGGATGGAGCTGAGATCGACGGACCGAAGACTACTAAAGTTGAACCATTTATTGGAATTTTTTCACCGTTATAGGTCTTTCGGGCAATGCCACCCTGATTACCCTAGAGTATTTATTCTATAAATCAAAAAAGCCTCCCCTCGCATTTGAAGCGAATGTGGGATTGTCTGTGGAGGGGAAGGGAAAGAAGAGGGCGCGCAGCAGTGCGGGAATAAGGTTCGCGCGACGCCCAAAATTGAACGAATACATCTTTCATTTACAAAGTGTTCACAGGAAATTACTTCTGTAAAATATTAACGCGAGTAACAGATGTTTTGTGCGCAATGTAACGTCCGGTCCGTACGCAGCAGATCAAATTAGCAGTATCCATCTGTGTTTGACCACCTGGAATATTTAACAAAAGCATTTCTCTTCCAGGAGATAAAATATGATTTTTTGCTTTTTTCATCTCTCAATGTTACTAATAATTCTGGAGAACTCCTACATTTTCGAAATAAACTTACAAATCGACTTAGAGACTTCTTGAGTTATCCATTATCATAATCATATCGTGTCGTCCTAAAATCAAAGTTTTCGATGTTCCTCTCACGTTAAGAAATAAATAAAAGTATAAATCTAATACAAAATTAGAGTTCTACACCTTGAACGATCTTTGCGTATTCCGCCATCTTGGATTAAAAGTGCAAAAAAACAGTTTCTTATTGATAACGTCTGATTTACCTGTGAGTGTGATGGCAAAAGTAGCCGCGTTTCAGAGATACAGGCTTATGACTATAGTAAATAGTGAAAATAATTACCATCAACTTCAACTAAATTAGAAATAAGGTGATTTATGAAATCGAACATTAATTTTATGTTTTAAATAATATCTAGAAAGTACAAATCGATTACCATACAAAAGTTAGATGGTGAAATATTTTTTTCTAATATGTAATACTACTTTTTTTCTAGTTATCCATTTTGAAACAAAATGGCCGCCAAGCTAATCCGAGCCAGAAGGCGACTTCAACAAACTAGTAATTTCTTTAACCAAAGAACAATTTATCGCAACCTTAAGATATCGCATTTTAACTCAACCAACAGTTAATTAATCGTTAATTTAAAAAATTATAATTATTTCACTCAATACTATCACAAAGAGAAAAATGATTATTTGGAACGAGAAAACATAATTTCTTGAATTTATTTACTAGACTCAAATGCATATTTACTTTGATGTAGAAAAGCCACTCACTCAATCTAAGTAAACTAATTTCTCAGATAAATGCTGTCGACAAATAAATTCTTTCTTTATGAGAAACAATATTGTATTGAAAGAAGTAATTGAATTTTTTGTCCCAAAAATGTCAATTTTACCAACGAAGTAATAGTAAATCAATCCAAGTGCGTAGGTACTTGATCCAAGAAATGACATTTAATATATGTAAGTATTGTTTACTGAATAAAAACCCACCAATTTATTTAACTGAAGTGGTTTTTGCTTCTTTGAAGTAATCCCCTTCTCTGGAATAAATATGCGCATCGTGATTTTGTTTAAGGTGCGAAATCTAGTACGAAAACAACAACGAAGTACCCGTACGGGATGTGCCTTGTGATTAGGGTTACCAGACGTCCTCTTTTAACCGGACAAGTCCTCTTTTTTAAGGGTCATGTCCGGGTCCAGTATCTTTTTCCGATTTTCCTAGAAATGTCCTCTTTTTAGCAAAATCATAAAATAACTTAATACCGGACAAAAAATAAGGTAGGTACTGTATAGTTTCATTCTACAATTAATTATTTTCTAGGGCGCATTAAAATTAGTGACGTAAAAAATTTGTTTCTCCTAAACAACCTTTCTAGGAAGAATATCCGCAAAAACCATACTGTTGGAGCGATGTTCTCACGAACATTTTCTGAGAATTGTCCAATTCTTATATGCACTGTTGAGTGCTTGCAATTTCGGGATATTTGTGTTTCAAGGGAATTATTTTAAACAATTATGTCACATTGTTTTAAGTCGTCAGAGAGGACGGTCGTTGTAGTGCATCCCGAGGTTATTGTTTAGTGTTTGTTTAGAACGGAGATAATTATTTTTCCTTATCCTAATTTTCTCTTTGACTTCTGATTTCTGAATTTACATTGAAATTTGTAAGTGATAACTTATAACCACTTTCAAGTTATGTTTTTTCGAGGAGTACCAATATAAATATTTTTTGCAATTTTAATTAGCGCATTACTTTATATGATCCTTTGATATTTGTTATTATTCGTTAACGAATTTATTTCAAATTTCCCATAAAAATGTTTCTGAGAATCCTATAATAAAGGCGTTTCTTCTTTATTAGAACTATTTGGATTACGTATGTAACCAAACAAGTAACAATGAGATTTATGGACACATATTAGCTTTCGGCTTTTTTCGAATTTCAAAATAACGGTTAGATGTTCGATATTATTGATTTACTCTTATTATTGATAACTGTAACATGAATGAAGGAATACAAAGTTCAGTTTATTTTTGTCTGACTGTATTTCCATCGACAAACACCAGCCGCCCCTGCATGGGCGACCGCAGAAATATTTCCAGAGGGGTGCAAAACCAAAGCCGGCCATGGGTTGGGTTAAGAGTTGACGTTCGAATAGCAAACGTATTTCAATCAGTTCCTACAGAAAAATGTTTATAGGTTTTGCAAAAATGTTGCATACATTTCTATCATACCCCAAATTGTAGGTAATTAAAGGACCTAGTAGCCTTTCGACGGTCGGAGTTTTGTTAAATGGCGATAATCTCCTTTAGAATAACAAACAAATTTCAACCAGTCAAGTTTTGCAAAAATTAACAACATAATCAGTTGTAATTTGTTTGTTTTTTTTTTTTTTTAATTGAACATGTATGAATTTTTATGTGTAAATTCCGAAGGTTGTTAATTGTTTTATTATTAATTTCTATTATTTTATTTATTTAAAAAACATTAAATGTTAAACGTTTTAACACTAGTTATCAATCAGATCTTCCTCGGGGTTTTATCAAAAGCCAGAGGGGTGCAAGTTCACCCCCCCCCCTCTCTCTCTCTCTGCGGGCGCCCATGCCCCCCTGCTTCCCAAACTTTCGGTGTCTTCTTTCTTACTCGAAGCAATATGGTAACCCTACTTGTGATCAGTGTACAATAAACGTTTTAACACGGAATAGTTTGATGTAAGGCACGCAACAGTTTAGAACGAGTAAGTAAATATAACATACCTATCTTGTTAATTAGCAATAGAAAACGTATTTGTGCCAAATCTTAAAAATGCTTACATTAAGTAGCTAAAAATATTTACCGGGAATAAAAATGTACACTTCATTGAAGACTGTTGACTTACTTCACTAGAGTAACAATCTAGTAATCTCTCGCGTATATACGAACTTACCAACTCCTTCATCCAAGTAATTCTCTCTTCGTTCGAGAGATCACTTTTCTGTGTGTGAAACTAAATAAATCTCATAGGTTAATAATATTGTGACATACAGGCGGGATGTAAATTTTAACTAAATCAAAAGTTACAGCCGCTACCTGGATTTGAACCAGGGATTCAGTTATAAATAAATCGCGTTCGTTATATAATAATAATTTTTTAAATTTTAACTGAAAACATAAGTTATTTGACACAAATAAACGGTCAACCCACCAAACAAATATTTCAAAAAAATGCATTTTTATCCGCAAAGAAATACATATTTCTTTGCCTCTATTAAAACACTAGATTTCTTTGACTAAATGCATATTTAATAGAATTTAAAAAAATTCTATCTGCGTAAAAGATACTTTTCTCCACATTGAAGCTCTGTAACTGGTAAAAACACAGAAAAAAATCGTACAGAAGTTGTAGTAAATCATATACAAAACTGACAGACGCTATTTTATTATTCTTTGAAAAGCTTACAAGTAACCAAGTATTATGAAAAGAATTGCTTTGTCGCTCCCATCAGTCCAAGATCGCGCAGAGGTCATTCAAGATCAAATTCCAATTAAGTTTGTCTGAAGCATTTTTTTATTTGACATCTTTGAAATGAGAACGGATTATAATTGTACCTTTTGTACATACTCATTTTTTCTCACTTTTTTGGTTCAACAACTCATTGTATGTACAATATCCATTACATATTTTACTCTAATTTTAAACACCTGTATATAAAACAAAATAGTCCACGTTCCTGGACACAATTAATACAATGAATAACACAACCAAACAATCTTTCCAAGAAATACCTGATATATCGATTAAGGTCGTCAACGCACTGTAAATTAAAATCGGAGTGAGGTAGTTACAAACGACCAGACGTTCCAAAATCAATAAGTTCAATGGAACGAAGTGGCCGCAAACATAAATTACGCCGTCGAATCGGTTTATTACTGAATATCGTGAGCTCAATCAGCATATATCCAACAAAGAAAAATGTGTAATGATCAAAGTTTTGAATACACTGCATAAATCACATCGTGTTAACCTTTATCTTGGATATAGTATTTTGGAACATTAATCAAAAACTTTATTGGATACCGGTTATAACGTTATATTAATTTATAAGATAGGAGCCAGATGAAGACAACAGATTGTTGATGGTGTTTCAAATCGAGACGACAGAAATCGGAAATTTCTTAGTTGGTGTATAAAACGATGTATTTGATCATGAAAATGGTTGTCCAAGCATTTTTTTGTAACTGTTGTTGCGACTGATTCTTTAATCGGACAGCGCACATCGAGCCTAGAAATATAAAATTTGTTGCGGGTAGTTCTTCTAACCTCAATAAAGTATTCCATAAGAAACGCATCTTAGAAATTCCTTCGATAAAAGGATGAAAGTGAAGTGAAATATTTATAACAGAAGCAACTTCTATTTCTATTATGTATTATATTTACATTGGTACTCACCTTTAAAAATAAAGAAGCACTTATGTCAGCATTTTGTTCAAATATGTATAGAAAAGGGAGTAAAAATGAGTTGGTGGTGATGCCTTTAATGAACGTACTATCTACACTGACCGACACAATTAAAGGAACAAATTTTGATCATCTTTGATGTTCAAGTTTTGTAATCTTTGACCAATTTTCATTATTGTTTCGTGACAAAGAAATTCATCATGATTCTCACATACATTAAAAGTTTGTTTTCTTTGTCTAAGGTCGAGTCACACTGAGGGATAGTTAAGGAACTTAGGCAGGTTTTGAAGTACTTACTGTGTTAGAAAGCCCAATATCGGTAATTCAAGTTTTTGTAGAAGATTCAAGTTAATTATTCCATAGCGTGTATTTAAAGTAGACTAAAAACATATTATGGGTTACCCGCTATATACGGTTGTAAAATTTGGATTTCCCGAACGAATAATTAGAATCAGTTAAAAATTAGATAAAGTTTATTGTACATCAGTATAACAAAATAAGAATCAGGCGTTCCTTTAGTTGTGCAGGATATCTCAATAATCCTAAATATTACAAACGTTCAAATTCATATTTAAATTTTTGCTGAAAATATAAGAAACCTTTGTTTCTGTATTTTCCGATAATCCGGTTAAGGTGTTGATATAATGTAGATGATTTCTGTAAATATGTATTTTTTAGGAAAATTGGCATTTGGAAGAAATTATAATTTATTCAATAAATCAGTACAAAACTAAAAAAATAAATATATAATAGGTATACATATATATGATATCATAACTTATATAAATATAAATATAATAATAACATATAATATATAAATATATATATAAATATATATATATATATAAATATCTATATGAAGAGAAAACGCGTTTGCATATGTAGATTTCACTCATCGGGCGGGCGATATGTTTACAGAAGTAGAAGAAAAAAACTGTAGATGTTACAGACCTGACGAAAGTTTGATATAAAAACATAAAGTGTTTTGCCGTTTTCCTACGATACAGATAGGTGACTAAAATTCGTGGTGATGTCTTTTATAAACATACCTAAATCTCAATAACTGGCAATATTACGAAAGTATACGCTAATCGATTAATTAACGAAGAAGACCTATTATGAAAAAATCTTACCTACAACAAAATTAAAAGTATATAAATTGAACTAAAAAATCCAAAATGTTAAAAATTAACTAAATAAATAAATGGACGAAAACAAAATACATATGAAACTTTCTAGACATTTGTTTCCCTACAAGCAATTGTCATTCTGATTATAAAGTCTGTTTCATGCCGACTTATTGGTTTTATCAATTCCTAAAGAAGTTAAATACAGTTTTGCAACTGTTTTACATTATTTTCAAACGGTTGTAATTTTTTAAGGAATACTGAAAATAAGTAGGTACATATGAAACTTTTTACTCAGTAATAGATAGTAAATGTCACATCTGGAAACAAGTTTTGCAGGAAAAAATGAACACTCTGTAAATGTGTTCTCTTGATTACAAATAATGTAAAATATATATAAAATATATATATTAATAACGACAAAGCCACTAAGTTGACATACTTACCATATAATCATAACTTTCTCCTAAACCTTTTTCGATAACAGAATCAGAAAATATGGAAGATTCACACAATTAAAATGGACGATGATCACAGAGATGCAGATATATCGTCAGATGAGACTGATATTTTTATTCCTTGTTTTAATTTTTTTTTATTTTTATAGGGTTAACCTTTATTTTGTGATAAGAGAATACCTTTTGATTTTATCATAAAAGAAAAACCTCTATTTAGTAATTAAATATTTCCTTTTACTGCTATTTTTAATAACAATATGATATTTATAAATACCCTTATAAATTCGCACATTGGGTAAATACCCGCGAAATTTACCGGGGGTATTTACCCTTGATAATACATACCCGGGTATTTAACATCACTGTTTATAATACGTTGGCCGGACACCAAGTGCCTCTTCTTGTTTTGAAAGAACGCTAACTGAAGTCATTTTCTATAATTTGTTATTTTCTTTTTGTAAATTTCAGTGGGAAAAATATTGGCAAGTTATGTCCCGCTTTGCAAACAGAACAATAGGGTGGAGCTAAATGGCGTATTTATTTTCAATTCTTGAGTAATTAAGAAACAAAAATAAATAGACCTTATACGTCAAAACTGAAAGTAAATTTACACTTTCGTACATTGAAACTTTGATTCGCTCACACGATCTGACACTCGTTTTAAGCTACCAACCAACGTAAATAGCAAAAGCATCTACTAGCAGACACACCAAAATAATATGGGGCTTTTATTCATACAGTATTCCATCAGGCAAAAAATTAACATGAACCGTAAGGTTGAACAGCCGCACATTCATATTCACCAGTGCTCGTTGTTTTCGACGTTCGCTTCTGCTGGCCATTTTCCGAATTAATTTGCAGAAGGGATTTCCATACTCCTAAAGGCAGAAGCCCATATTGCGGCTGCATTTCAGCCTTTCATTTTTGTTGCACCAAGCATGGATCGATATATAGAGAACAAGGTCCATTGTTTATCGCAGGGCTGCCGAAGCGGTAAAACAACTTAGGATATACACAAATATGGCAGGTGGATGTGTATTAGGGGGAATCGAAGAGATTAATTTTGTCAAAGCGTTTCATAATAGTGCTCGTATACACCGCAGCTCTTGCGGGAACAAAACAAGGAATATTTCATCTACTCAAGAAAGAGTTGGGAAGGTCTCTTCATTGGCTCATAACAATAATAATTAAACAAACTTTATTCTACAATGTAACAACGTGTGCCTCCAGATAGGTGAAACGACTCTTATAAAAGCTAACCAATTTTAGATATTCACTTTCATTTTTTGGAGTTTAGTTCTGCTTGGTTACTAATTGCTTGGTTAGACTAATTTCAAACATATTTTCAATTTTTAAAAGACAAGGAGTCTGACAGTGAATAAAAAGCTACTTTTGTGGCAGGTAACGTAGCTTTTCCGTTTACAGTACGTCAACATCTTACTAAGAAGTTTTGTTCAGAACAAAATGATATGCATACTATGATAAAGCCCATATTAATTAATTTCAGTTCTCACAGAAAGTGGCATGGAAAAAGAAAATTGCGTCCCTATCAATCTTAATCTGTCAAACTTATGAAAACCTGAATCTCGACACAAAAAGCCGTAATAAAGAACTATTGACGAAAATGGCAAATTTGATGGTACCAACAAAAAACGTGGTTCTCGCACGACGCAAATTTGGACACAATAAACTTTATTAAATTTGAGTAACATAACGTATAGACAGACTCACAAGCATTAAAAACGGAGGTACATCAGAATGAATCTTGTTAGACTATAAGAAATTTGACCATTCCCGACTGATGATGATGCCTAGGCATCGAAACACATTTCAATATTAAAGCAGAAAACTTAATTGGATAACACCAATTACCAAATAAGTTTTAGTTTTTCCTTTCTTCGTAACCCACAAATCAACTAATTCACTCTAATAAGAGATTGTGTAAGCAGACGCTAGGATTTTAAATAACCCAACAAATAAGCGCTACGAGTGCAGTCCGTTTTGTTGTTTATTTGCCATATCCCACACACAGTCAGTGTTGTCAATACACAAGTTAAAAGCTGAATATCACCAGAAAAAAATCCCAATAAAAGAACAATTTTATTGAAAATTGTAGAGCGACTGGTGGCAGAGGAAAATCATAATTCAAGTTATTACTAATAATCGAATAGAAGCTTCGATAAAAAAATCTTTTTGGTCCACCCTACTGTATAACTCATAATATAACTCATTAACGAATCCCTTTGCACTTCAATAATAGCCTCCCATCGGAATTTGTTTCTATGCGATTATGTGCAGAGTTTGTACCTTTTAAGTTTTTTTAATTTGAGCAAAATTTAAATTTAAAACGCCTCCTTTATTTCTTATCGCGCCTATAAACCAGATTATTTATGGCATAAAGCACTTTCTTTTCAAACAAAATTAAAAATAAGTTTCCTAATTAATTCCTTTTGTTAATAGAACATGTTTTCTTATTTTGTTGACATATCAGATATACAGCCCTCTGTACACCATATCTATACCCAGATATTCTGTACAAGTGACCCACCACATGTGGAAAAGTCATCACATTCGCAGATCACACGGCTCTAGTGGCTGAGGAATCAACTAGGAATCTTCAACAAGCGAATAATCAACAACATCAATGGAAGAAACAAAGGAGGACCAAACTCAACGAACCGTAATCATTCCATATTTATCGAAGACATACCTCTACATGTCAAGATTCCCTTCGATATTGTTCCATATGTGAACACTGCACCAAAGTATTTGGGTATGACTCTGGACAGAAGGCATAGGTGGAAATAATGCGTTAAAAATCTGATGGGCCAGGCACATGACTTTATCATACAATATATAAAATTAATAGTTTAGCTGCATGAGAATCTATTTTATTGAGATAAATCGTAGGTATTATCAAAGCATCAGCATTTGACACTACCTACACTACGTCATTAGAATAATAGTTATTTATGTCACAAGTACGGAATAGCGCGACCAGCGATGATGCGGCGCGTCACCGAAGGCGCAGTGTCGCCGTCGCACGTGAGCGAGTCGCGCTATCTAGTTTTTGGCAGGAAAGACATCAACGTTTATTGAGTTGCTTTTTGAGAAACATGTATTTAAAAAAAATAAATAAATAAAAAAATTGTTATATTTCTGCCTTCCATCGGATGAGGAAGTAAAGCCGGTGGCCCCGTGTGCTGTCATTATGCGACGTGCACGTTAAAGAACTCTTACTGGAGGTTGGAATTCCTTCAGTAGGACAAAATTCCTGGGTGTGTGTAGCCTGCCCTCAGCGTCGGTGATTGGCCTAAGTTGCGGAACTAGACCGACGTAAAATAAACAAGTCAAAAAAAAAAAAATTCTGTCAGATTTATATTTGTTTATGTGACATCCGTACCAACATACTGAAATAAAACTACAGTAATCGCTATACTTTATTTACAATTTTCTCAATTTATCGTTTTTTTAGAAGTAGAAATAAAGACGGGCACGTTCCATAGCGGTTCTCCAACCTCGAGTGTGACAGCACAATAGCATATCATAATACAAGTTTTATAAGACAAAACTTGGCGCACGAGTTGTTTTGGGCATGACGAGCGTAGCGAGAAGTGCCCAAATGGAACGAGTGCGACAATGCGTCTTATAAAACGAGTGTTATATACTATTTTTTCTACTTTACGACATTAATTTTACATATGTCAAAAATTGCGGTTGTCATCGTACAACCTAAGGTAATTTTTTTCTTCAACAGTGGTACTTGTAGTAAAATTTACAAATACGATTGAGACGAGCCAATAGCGATTGAGATGTCAGCCTTATTTGACACTTGACATCAATTTCATCAATCATGGAAAACTAAAAATTACTACAAGTTTGTGGTCTAGTGTTTTCATAACGACACCGAAAGCGGTTTCGTTCTGAGTTTATAACGAACGCAAAGTAGAAGAAAAATATTTGTCAAAATCCTGGCTACTATGTAGTTTCATATAAATGCAGATGCGACCGATCTCGATTAAATACTATTTGCTCATGCAGCTAAACTATTAACTTTACCAAAAAATGTTGTAGACATTAGTTATTCAGAATTTCCTCTACCTTAATTTATAATTTAACTTTTTTGATGATTTTACAGAAATGGCGGTTCATTTCTAAAATCCTTGAAAAAGGCTTAAACTACCAGTTCCTTTGGACCCTTTTGAACCAAAAGCTTTTCAGGTCTAAGTTTGGTCATAAAACTTCTAAATATGAACTTTTGTCCCGATACCCACAAACACACAGACGTACACACACACACAGACATTTTTTTGTACCTTGATCAAAAATGTTCAGGGGACCCATAAAGACCTATTTCCGCTAAAATCTCAAATATTTTTTTCGGCACGATTACAATACTTCATCATACTGCGTATGATAAAGTAAAAAGGAAAGAGTAGAGCTTCGCCTTAAATACAGAGAATTAGAGAGGGTTTTGGGAAGATAGTCTCAATTATAGTAAGTACAGAATAAGTTTACATCGAAGTACTAAATTCGATTTGGTTATACAGCATTCATTCATTATACAGTGACCAGTATCGTGACCTTGGTGCCCTAGAAGCCATCCAAGATATAAAAGATTCGCTGCCTAGCATGAATTTTGCCTTAGCCACCACGTCAACGTAGATGCCATGTAACTACTAGATAACCGAAGAGTTAGTGCTTCTTGTTTATGACATCTTCTGTGGATAGTAGTTTCATTCAGGTTCAAATTGATGGTTATTTTTTAATAAAGAAAAGTCGTGATTAAAAAACGAGATGTTGCTTTTCTTTCCTTTTATAAAAAAAAATCTGCGTGTCGCCCGTAACGATTTATATGGTCGTCTATCGATAGCCTTATTGTTGAGTTAATTACGTCTTAAAGTCGTGACCGACTGTACATTGATCCACCAAGCAGTTGGCTGCAGACGTATATAGTATCATAAGTATATATTAAGTATCTTTGGTATTTTTAACGTGGCGTGTATTGCCCAACCCCACAGAAAACTTTTCGGTTGCGTTTTCTGCTCTCGGTGAAAACAAACTTTGTAAAATATTACAGTTTATGTGTGTTTGTCTGTCCAGAGATTAATTTATAAAGTTGCCGGCGACGGTAAGAGGGTGTACAAGAACCCGTTAATTTCCAAATAGCCTTTTGTACTCTGCTGACGGGGAGAATTTTGGCGGCCCGTGTTGTTCGAGGTACAACAATTAGTTACAGCTATCAGTGAAAGTTTTCCGGAATGTTCACCCGGTGTAGCCGTTTTATATATTTCTTGCTTAACGGCTGTGCTCAACGTGCACAATAAATTCAAAAAGTTTGATTGGATTATGAATCATTGTAATGTTTTTATTTTAATTATGTAACGAACGCCACGAGTGTCCCGAGTCTTAAGAAAAGAAAAACTTGTATTCGAGTCTGTACTTTCCTGAAACACTAAAGTAAATCCACCAATTTATTTATATTGGCATGCTAATCAATTAAGAAAGGGATCATTTCCTCCATTCTGCTTTTATAATAAACTAATGCCTGAGCTACACTAAACAACTTTTAACAATTTACGTGTCAAATATTTGGCTAGTTGCATTGCTAGTAGCAATATCGACATAAATCAGATTTAAATCGGATATAAATCGTTAATTATAAGTTGAAGACATCCTTTTTCATCGATCGTCTATTTATGGGCCAGTATAGTGAATAGGAAAACGCTTTTGCAGCAATTTTTGGGTTTGATTCTCTTCAGATGCCATATTTGACTCTAAAAGCGGTATCCAATAATACAACAAATCGCACTATAGCGAAAAAACATCCCCGAAAAGCTGTCGAAAAACTAAAATAAAAAATATGGTGCAAGCGTCAAAAATTCACTTCAATTACCAAGATAAGATAATATGATATGATATTTTCTAGAATAAGCTCAAAATTAAACCAGTTATGCGGAAAATCATTATCCTCTACAACATGTGTGATAACTGATAATACAACACCTCGATCGGGGATCGATCGGGAAAAGCCACAACACCCCTTTTGTGCGTAATCTACGCACAAAAAATTCATCGTACGAGAAAAAATTATTGGATATTGCAGATTCTTCTTATTTAGCGTAAAATCATAATTTGATAAAAAAAAGTTGGGTATTCCCATTTAAGAAAATGAAGTTAACTCATTTTCATCAATAGGAGCAATGAAACTGATATCGCCATCTCGTTTCTCCCTTTGCGTCCTACAAGTTAATTTAAGACACTTTTGTGGTACCATGCATATTTCTCAAGATATTTAGGACTCTCAAGTTAAAACTACCATGGTATATTATTAATGATTATTTGGTAGATTTATTTACATCTCTCGGCTTTCGGTTAGGAATAAGTAGTTGCATTAGGTAGGGGTGGTTCAAATATCACGGGAACTAATGCGAATTGGAACATCCTTAGCTGCCGCCTATATTCGATCCGCCATTTGAATTTTAAAAGTCATCAGAGGACATCGTACATCTGAAATCTACATAACTATATCCAGGTGTTTCTTTTGAAGAAAACATACATGTTTTTTTATCAAACAATGTTTTTGAACACGAAACAATGTTTTTAAACACTTTTAAAAACATGTATTAAACATGAAAAAAACATATTTTAAATCAGCAAAAAAAAACATGTTTTAAATAAGGAATAAAAATTGTATTTGTTAAAGAACTTTTCTTATTAATAAGTACAATTTTTAAATAATTTTTGATTTTTTAATTGATCCATGCAAAAAAAATTTTAAGACTAGCATGCAATGCTGAATAAATAATTAAATATGTTGTCTAAATTTCGGTAGTTTCAAACACATGTTTTAAACATTTAAAACCAACGGTTTTAAACATTTAAAACCAACTGTTTTAAACATTTAAAACAAACTGTTTGAAACATGTTTAAGACCAAATATTTGTTTTAACTCATTTAAAACAATGTTTTAAAACAAAATGTTTTATGCATTTAAAACAAAAGTGTTTTATGACATGTTTAAAATTAAAATGATTTAGAACAAAATATTTGTTTTAAAACATGTTTAAAAACATGTTTTAAAACAAATGTTTTAAAACATAACAACGCTGACTATATCAGAGGAAATGAGTTTCATACGAATCCGATATTTTCTACAGGTTTGCTGTTGAAAAACTAATATTTTTTTAAATACCACAAAAAATTCGGGTACCTTTTTTATTTAGTCAGTTCGTTTAGTATTTTTAGTCAGGCTGTGTTCCAGCAGTAGAGCGTGCGGCGATCGGCCTGAAGTTCGTGACTTACTGCTTTCAGGGAGAAGGTTTTTCTGTTGCTTTCCACTCCATGGCAAAATACTGGCAAAAGCTGTTGGGGGATGTTAAGACGTGGATTATTATTATTATTATTGGTTGTAGAATAACATGAGCCGAGTGTGTGAAATTAAATTGTAGTATGTAACAATATAACTTAGATATACCGGGTTGTCGTTTTAACTTAAGACTGCTAAATATCTCGTGAAATATGCATGCTACGACAAAAGTGTCTTTAATAAACTTGTAGGACTCAAAGGGGGAAATGAGATGACGAATTTTTTTCGTACGATGCATCTCTTAAATGTTATTGACGATGGAAGTTTGTGGCGGCTGCGGTAGTTACGACCGCTGCCACTGCATGGGAAGCGCTCGCCGTCTGGCAGTCAAAGCGTCGACTTAGTAGACACTCATGGTACAACGTAGGAAGGTATGTGCGTAACCGGGACACGTTTTGGTTTCTCGCGCGTTGCGCCGTCATGCGCATAGGGTTTGTTTACGCACGAAAAAAATGCATCGTACGAAAAAAAGTTTTAGACAAACGATTCTTCTTATTTAGCGTAAACTCATAATTTGATAAAAAATTTGGGTATTCCCATTTAAAAAAATGAAGTTAGCCTCATTTTCACCGATTGCAGCGCCATCTGCAATGAAACTGATATCGTCATCTCATTTCCCCCTTTGAGTCCTACAAGTTTAGTTAAGACACTTTTGTCGTACCATGCATATTTCACGAGATATTTAGGAGTCTCAAGTTAAAACGACCACCGGGTATATAAAAGAAATCTTAAACTTTGTTGTGGTACAATGTTGTCCCTCAAAGATATACGTATAGTCGAAATAGATTCTTGTGACGTCTGCGGAGCAATATGACCGCCCTAGTAATTTAAATCCGAAGTGCGGCGCCGCCCGCGCTCGCTACAATTTCATTGGAGTGTCGCTAAACCAATTATTCATTATTCAGGATACCAGCGATCGCGTCCGTGATAAATCATCGCGGCGAATATTAATAAATTAGTTGGCAACAATGTCGCCGACGCCGTTTTATAGATTTTGCAGCGTGTCGACGACCTACAACCATAATAACCATTGTGAACACCGACCTCTAAGCCCTCTAAGGCATTCATAACAAACAAACAGAATTATGAGGAACGGTGATCGTTCGCAAAACTATCTAAACATCTATAGTAGTTGCGTTTATATATGGATTTGATTTTTTTTTTTACAATTTATTGTTGTCTTCATGTAGTTATAGAAAATCCCCAAATTTTATGATAATATGTTATCCTGTTTTGCAATTATGGGTATGCACATTTTTAAAAGTTGTTCGGACATGATGTATTTGAAGGCAGATTGTTGATCATCTAATTAATCTAGAGAGGTGGTATAGGTGCCATTTTATACCCTGTTACCTGAGGGTGTTCCTGATATACAACACAATAGACCGTGTTGGGGAATTTTGTTTTCTTAATTAAAAATTAAAAGTTTAACTTGGTTTATTTCAAAATGCTCATTTCTTAAAATAAAAAAAAGATTAGATGATAGCTTACACTGTTTTCAATTAATTTTTAAAGTATGATAGTGAGACGAAAATGGGTTCATGTCTTAAAAAAATAAATGTCTTCAAACAGAATATTTAGAAGGAGAAGTCAACTATAACATCAAATTGTATTGAAACTGAACAGTTATTTATAGTCGAATAGTACCACTTCTATGATATAAAATTAATAACAGCATGCGATACCTTTTTTTAGTAAGTACATATTATGTTTGGAGACATTTATTTTTTTAAGACTTGAACCCATTTCCGTTCCAATCGATTCTTAATAATAATTGAGTGAATAATAATAGTAAAAATTGTAATAAATTAATAATGGAGTGAAGTCGATTGTTATTTTTAATAATCGATTGTTAAAATCGATTTTGAACAATGATCCAAGAAAACGCCAACCCAACCCATCGTATGTTAATCACTTATTTTTAATAGTGGATTTTACATACATCTACATAAGTCCTCCGTCTTCTACTTCGGCGACCATATAAACCCAACGAATCGCCGGCAAGCATGAATAACCGATTAATAATCTAATAATCGATTATTAATGGAGAATAACTCGAGAACAAAATCATACGATTATGCCAATCACTCGAATAGTGATAATCGATTCTTGAAATAATATGATTATGTCCATCACTAAATAGTACCTACATTTATATATTTCAATGTTACTTTCATAATATATTTGGAGACTTAAATAAATAAACGTGCAATTCAATTGTTGCCTCTATAAAAGTACAATGAGCGCCCTAAAAAATAATTCTTCATTAAAAAATATATTTCCAATACTTTAAATGAATCAGCATTTGATAATACTATACACGCCATTAAATAATATGTAAATTATATTAATATTGTACCATAAGAAAATTATAATGCGCCCAGGAAAGAATATAGTGTGCATTAAGTTCTGCAACCTGTAGCGCATTTATCATCATCATCATCATGTATTATAATTGCTAAGTGGCGTGGCCAGCCCAAACTTTCTGAGCTATCTCCTCCGAACGGAGAGCACGCACGGCTAAGCGAGACCCCTGAAAATACGCGTCGATCTTTTTCGCTTCAGGTAAATGTATTTTGGAAACGCTCATCAACACGCGTGCGCCCCAAAAACGCCTCCGATGCAGATTCCATATAGCAAGTATGGCGGTCGTGTCACGTGACAGGCGCCGAGAAACGTCAAATTAATTTGCAAAAACTGAGAGTTGCATTTTCCGCGTTCATATGTGTATGTAGTGGATTTCATAGGAACTGACGTTGACGGGTGAATGTATCGCCGCAATCGGGATAATTTGACCGGAAAACTGAGGAAAATTGCCATGTTTCATGTAAGCGCGGTTACTTTGCTACATATGTGTTCCGAGAAACGTCAAAATGTAATGTGGTAAGGATGCGACGCAATGCAGGTAAAATGTGTGCAGTTGCTATGTTTAGTGCAGTTTGCATCGATTCGACTAAGCAAAGCAGGTGCTATGCAACTTTCAGTTGAAGACGAAATTCATTATAGGTTAGGAGACGTTTGTGACATTTGTCTAAGTAGTGCCATGGCTGAGGGGTTTAAGATGCTGAGGTTTTTATTTTTCGAGAGGAATAGATACCTACTGTTCCAATCCTGGGAGTTCTTTTAATTTTTTTTATGCTTTATCAGATTTGTTTAAGTTACATATTGTGTTTTAATGTTTTTTAATGGTTTATCATAATATACAGGATGTAATATAAATTACAACGACCTAGTTCGATTTATCACACTAATCACGTAAAAGAAAATGAATTTAGGTATACCAAATGGAAAGAACAAAACAGCTGTTTATGAATCATAGAATAACAGTAAATCGATCTTGAAATTAACAATTATTTCTTACCAATTATGAATTATATGGGCAACATTTAGATATTATACGGTGTCCGGCGGAAAGTTTGACAACACTAATGGAAAAAATTATTAATATTAGGATTTCAGAAAATTTTGTTATTCATAAAATCTTTTCAATTAATTCATCTTTTGTGTTAAATCTAAAATGCAAACATAAGAATGTAATTGTTTGCTTGCATGTACCGGGTATTACAAAACTATAACAAACTCTTATTTAATAAAACTAGTAATAAATAAAACTCCTAATTTAATGCTCTTTAATATTTCTAAACGCTTTTTTTCACTGGAAACGGTATATAGCACCATTATTTGTTTAAGCAAACTGAAAACGCTTATATAACCAAATAAAGCTTATCCAAAAGTTAATTCAGAGCAGTGCAAACAATATTTTTCAAGTTCCTTGTGCTCAAACATTAGACTTGAAGTAATCAGGAGCGGGGGATTTTTTCCAGCATCTAGAAACAGACCTTCTTGCTTACCGACAAGCTTTTACACAATTTACATAATAATAATGAACCGAGATTTCTTTTGTCAATTTTTGCGGTCACATACAATTTAAAGAAAACCCCGATGTATGGACATATTTTAAACTACAAACGTTATAATAACTATTAACTGTTATGTAAATCAGTGTCATAAGTTCCCGATTTCTGAAAAAGTGGTGGCAAGGATGGTGACCTCTGATCTATTCGTGGCTCAGTAATTTCAACCAATCAAAGTTGGTAGTGTTTCATTTGATTTTTTAATTTTAAATGTTTAGATTATGATTGATGAAAATTTAAGCGATGTGGCCGTCATTCTGCTCGGGAAAGATGTTCAACAATGACCTCTGGTATACTCCTGAACGTTATAATAATGTCGGTCACTGAAAGAGTATAAAGTCATTGTTTTTCTTTTTTTTTAACTATCGGTAATATCACGTTTTCTTCGAACAATTTGAGTTATATATTAATATTCAAAGCATTATTAAACAAACTCGTTTTTTTTTAATTTCAATTCTCAACCCGGTGACAAGTGAAGATAGGTAAAAACAGTCATAAATGAGGCATCTTGGGCCTCTAGGCCTTGAAATTTTGAATTATTAGAGCATTATCTTTTGTGCGGTCAATTTTATATTTAAGATCTTAACACCCCACTGCCACAACATCACTATCCATTCCATTTTTAAGTTATGAGCTTTATACTAACTCTGATGTAACGTTAGTAGAAGCTTTGAATTTCTCAACAAACATGCCCAAATTAAAGGCTTTTGATTTGATAAGTACTACGATTTTACAAAGTATAGATTTAAAGCTATGATACAATTGACAATAATGTACAAGCGGACCTGCCGGCGGACCGAGGAGTGATTTTTAAACCAAGGAGTGAATTTAGTATTCACTAAATAATACACCTGTAAGGCCATATATTTGAAACATGATTTATCCTTGGTGGTCTACATAACTAAAAGATTTACGCAAAAAGCGATCTACTCAATTGCGAAGTTGTGTTTACGCCTCTTACCGAGAGGGGTAAGCAAATTGCCAAAACAACGCTCATACTAATCGACAGGGACCCAATTCTCGTCATCTGTTTGAAGCGAACGCGTGACTTTTCGAATGGAGTAGGGATATCACCGGTTGCCCGTATCTATGAGGAAGTTTGCTTGTTGCTAAGAACAATAACACACGCCCCACGCCCATACGTTCCCATACGTTTGATTGAAAACTATGGGCGTGGCGCGTGCATTATTGTTCTTAGCAACAATCTAGATACGAACCAGAGGGCAACCGGTGATATCCCTACTCCATTCGAAAAGTCACGCAGAATTGGGTCCCAGATTTATTAATTGTTGTGTACATGTTGTGTATTATATGTGTTTATACAGGGTCTCTCGCGACGAGCTGCCATTAGAAGTATATATAGAACCAAATGAAATGAGATATTGGAAATTTGTGGACTTATATTGTTGGACACGGTCGTCAAAATATTTATAGTTTTCGGTTACTTCCGGTTACACCGGAAATGATGTCAACTTTTATATTTCAAATAGATAAGCCTGTATTTTATCGCATTTTTAAAATCTTCGTTAAATTTTTGATCAATTTTATGTTACATTCCCTATACCTAACATGTGTCATTTTTGAGATATTCATATTTTTCATTAAAAAATGACTACTGCACGATTACATTCAATTACTTATAAATTATCCCCTGTGACCGTTGAAAAAGAGTTGTCCAGCAAAATTGTTGTGAAGGTAATGTATTATCGATACCTTAGTAGAATTCTTCTAAAAGGGATACAGGGTGTTCAAATTATAAGATCAAATTTGATTACGACAAAAGTATTAAAAGTCGATTTTTTTCAAATAGCAACCCTAACATATGAATACATTTCTTAATTCTATGGAAAATTTAAGATCAACTTTGTGTACGATGTCCTTACCTTAAATGTACTTATACCTACTTAAACCGATTATTATCCTCTGTGACCGTTGGAAAAAAGTTGTCCAGCAAAATTGTTGTGAAGGTAATGTATTATCGACACCTTAGTAGAATTCTTCTAAAAGTGATACAGGGTGTTCAAATTATAAGATCAAATTTGATTTCGACAAAAGTATTAAAAGTCGATTTTTTTCAAATGGCAACCCTAACATATATTTCATACATTTCTGAATTCTATGGAAAATTTAAGATCAACTTTGTGTACGATGTCCTATACCTTAAATGTACTTATACCTACTTAAACCGATTTTTAAAGATCCCAGTAAAAATTGCACATATTGCCAAATCTAAATTGTGTTGAAAACAACTGAACAATTTGGAATAAACAGAACTTTATTAAACAAGTTTTTTAGGTAATTTTTCATTATAATTGATTTAGTATTTATAAAATCATAAGCCTAAAATAAAACACAATATTAAAACGAAAACAAAACGTTATGTAAATTATAGAAACTGCTTAATTCTATTTTACCAACTGTTCAAAAACGTTGCTGTTTTCCGCTAAACATGCTTCAATTCCTTTTAACATATTATTGTTGGTGGCGTCCCTGATAGAGTGTTAACACTTAAGTCATTGAAAGCAGCTCGAACTCTATCTTTCATGTTTTGCTTATCAGTTATTGGGTCCTCCATTATTCGGTGGCTTCAAATGGACGGTGCTCCAGCGCACATAACTGTTGCAGTAAGAGCCTTGCTTAACGAGATGTTCGGCGATCGGTGGATTGCGCTTAATGGGTCATACAAATTTCCACCGCGTTCCCCCCGACTGGACACCAATGGATTTTTTTCATTTTGGGAGCTATTAAGACGTAGTTTATGAGGACCCAATAGTTGATAAGGAGAATATGAAAGATAGAGTTCGAGCTGCTTTTAATGGGTTATGTGCTAACTCAGGGACGCCACCAACAATAATGTGTTACAAAGTATTGTAGCATGTTTAGCGGAAAACGGCAACGTTTTTGAACAGTTACTGAAATTAAATTAAGAAATTTTTTTAAAAAATTTACATTATTTTATTTTTAATATTGTGTTTTATTGAAGGCTTATAATTTTATAAATACATACTAAATTAATTATAATGAAAAATGATCTAAAAAACTTGTTTAATAAAGTTCTGTTTATTCTAAATTGTTCAGTTGTTATCAAAAGCAATCTAGATTTGGCAATGTTTGCAATTTCTACTGTGATGGTTAAAAATCGATTTCAGTAGATACAAGTACATTTTAGGTATAGGACATTGTACACAGAGTTGATCTAAAACTTTTCATAAAATTGAGAAATGTACTCATATGTTAGGGTTGCCATTTGAAAAAATTGACTTTTAGTACTTTTCTCGAATTCAATTTTGATGTTATAATTTGACCACCCTGTATAACTTTTAGAAGAGTTCTACCGATTTGTCGATAATACGTTACCTTCATAACAATTTTGCGGGACAACTTTTTTCCAACGGCCACAGGGGATAATTTATAAGTAATTTAATGTAACCGTGCAGCTGTGATTTTTTAATGAAAAATATGAATATCTCAAAAATGACATATGTTCGGTACAGGGAATGTAACACAAGATTGATGTAAAATTTAATGAAGATTTCACAAATGCGATTAAATACAGGGTGTTCCATTTGAAATATAAAAGTTGACATCATTTCCGGTGTAACCGGAAGTAACCGAAAACTCAAAATATTTTAGTTGAGACGATCGTGTCCAACAATATAAGTTCACAAATTTTCAATCTCTCATTTCATTTGGTTGTCCATATACTTCTAATGGCAGCTCGTCGTGGGAGACCCTGTATATGTATATGTATATGTATATGTATATGTATATGTATATGTATATGTATATGTATATGTATATGTATATGTATATGTATATGTATATGTATATGTATATGTATATGTATATGTATATGTATATGTATATGTATATGTATATGTATATGTATATGTATATCTATACCTTAAATGTACTTATACCTACTTAAACCGATTTTTAAAGATCCCAGTAAAAATTGCACATATTGCCAAATCTAAATTGTGTTGAAAACAACTGAACAATTTGGAATAAACAGAACTTTATTAAACAAGTTTTTTAGGTAATTTTTCATTATAATTGATTTAGTATTTATAAAATCATAAGCCTAAAATAAAACACAATATTAAAACGAAAACAAAACGTTATGTAAATTATAGAAACTGCTTAATTCTATTTTACCAACTGTTCAAAAACGTTGCTGTTTTCCGCTAAACATGCTTCAATTCCTTTTAACATATTATTGTTGGTGGCGTCCCTGATAGAGTGTTAACACTTAAGTCATTGAAAGCAGCTCGAACTCTATCTTTCATGTTTTGCTTATCAGTTATTGGGTCCTCCATTATTCGGTGGCTTCAAATGGACGGTGCTCCAGCGCACATAACTGTTGCAGTAAGAGCCTTGCTTAACGAGATGTTCGGCGATCGGTGGATTGCGCTTAATGGGTCATACAAATTTCCACCGCGTTCCCCCCGACTGGACACCAATGGATTTTTTCATTTTGGGAGCTATTAAGACGTAGTTTATGAGGACCCAATAGTTGATAAGGAGAATATGAAAGATAGAGTTCGAACTGCTTTTAATGGGTTATGTGCTAACTCAGGGACGCCACCAACAATAATGTGTTACAAAGTATTGTAGCATGTTTAGCGGAAAACGGCAACGTTTTTGAACAGTTACTGAAATTAAATTAAGAATTTTTTTTAAAAAATTTACATTATTTTATTTTTAATATTGTGTTTTATTGAAGGCTTATAATTTTATAAATACATACTAAATTAATTATAATGAAAAATGATCTAAAAAACTTGTTTAATAAAGTTCTGTTTATTCTAAATTGTTCAGTTGTTATCAAAAGCAATCTAGATTTGGCAATGTTTGCAATTTCTACTGTGATGGTTAAAAATCGATTTCAGTAGATACAAGTACATTTTAGGTATAGGACATTGTACACAGAGTTGATCTAAAACTTTTCATAAAATTGAGAAATGTACTCATATGTTAGGGTTGCCATTTGAAAAAATTGACTTTTAGTACTTTTCTCGAATTCAATTTTGATGTTATAATTTGACCACCCTGTATAACTTTTAGAAGAGTTCTACCGATTTGTCGATAATACGTTACCTTCATAACAATTTTGCGGGACAACTTTTTTCCAACGGCCACAGGGGATAATTTATAAGTAATTTAATGTAACCGTGCAGCTGTGATTTTTTAATGAAAAATATGAATATCTCAAAAATGACATATGTTCGGTACAGGGAATGTAACACAAGATTGATGTAAAATTTAATGAAGATTTCACAAATGCGATTAAATACAGGGTGTTCCATTTGAAATATAAAAGTTGACATCATTTCCGGTGTAACCGGAAGTAACCGAAAACTCAAAATATTTTAGTTGAGACGATCGTGTCCAACAATATAAGTTCACAAATTTTCAATCTCTCATTTCATTTGGTTGTCCATATACTTCTAATGGCAGCTCGTCGTGGGAGACCCTGTATATGTATATGTATATGTATATGTATATGTATATGTATATGTATATGTATATGTATATGTATATGTATATGTATATGTATATGTATATGTATATGTATATGTATATGTATATGTATATGTATATGTATATGTATATGTATATGTATATGTATATGTATATGTATATGTATATGTATATGTATATGTATATGTATATGTATATGTATATGTATATGTATATGTATATGTATATGTATATGTATATGTATATGTATATGTATATGTATATGTATATGTATATGTATATGTATATGTATATGTATATGTATATGTATATGTATATGTATATGTATATGTATATGTATATGTATATGTATATGTATATGTATATGTATATGTATATGTATATGTATATGTATATGTATATGTATATGTATATGTATATGTATATGTATATGTATATGTACATAATAATAATAATAATAATAATAATCGTTTATTGACCCAAAGAACAACGCAGTAATTACAAAATTACGAAATAACACAAAAATTATAAAACTAATATAGGCTATACATAATGGGTCAAAAGGGTTGCCTTCACCGGAATTAGATATTACCGTTAGGAATACCTAAACCAGTGCTATTCCAGACACCCTGAGAAATGAAAATAAACATCAAAAGAAATACCGTATACACAAAATTAACAAAGAAAAAAGAGAAAAAAAACTCATTCATCGCATCTCCGTAATTAGACAGTTCAAAACCTTAGCTCTGAAGCACTGCACCGACACAAACCGCCCCGTCGTAGATCGTCCTCCATACGCACCATATCTGTTCATCAACCGAGCAACACGGCAGCGAAATCCGCACTCAAAAAGGGCAGTTCGGTGCACCGGCACACTAATTCTGTCCCGTCCGCGCACATTGACGTCGTGAATATCACCCCGAAAAACAACTTTTTTGAACAGGTAGCCGGGCCTCTTGGTTATCAGAATCTTGTAGAAAAATGTGGCACTGTGTAATTTACGCCGGCTTGCCATGTCAAGCCAGCCACTGGCTTGAAGACTCCCCGATGTATGCCTGCCTCTCCGAATCCCGTATATTAAGCGAATGCAAGAATTCTGCATTCTCTGCAGGCGACCAGCATCAACCCTACGCAAAAAGCCGTCATAAACTGTATCCATGTAATTTAAATTCGAAAGAACCAGGGAATCGCATAAAAGTTTCTTGCAGGGTCGGTTGAGGTAGCTCCTGTTGGCATATATTGCCTTCAGAGCCACAAAAGCACCTCTCACCAGCTCAGACGTGTTGCGCTGAAACCGTAGATCGCAGTCCATCCACAGGCCAAGGTTGCGTACACAGTTCACGAAAGGAATTCGATCTGCACCTAGGACAACATGAAGATCACGCACCACCAGCCCTCTCGCCCTTCTCGGTCCGAACAGAATAGCCTGCGTCTTAGTTGGATTTAGTGTAAGTTGGTGGTCCTTAGAAAAATCTGCAACGATGGAGAGCATCCGGCAGAGCAAGTCCTGGGCTTCTCTAATCTGTGATGTATCGAAAGAATGATACAATTGGGTATCATCGGCATATTGGTGGTATCGGCACTCAGTAATCAATCGGGGTAGATCCATCGTGTAGAGGGTGTACATGAGAGGCGAAAGAATGGCACCCTGTGGGACGCCCTTCAGTAGCGAAGCTGGATCCGACAGCCTGCCATCCAGGCAGACACGCTGGGTTCTGTGCGCGAGAAAAGAACGCATAAGATCCACTGCACCAGGACTTAGACCAATAGAGACCAGTATCTCAACCAAGATCTCATGGTTGACCGAATCAAATGCTTTGCTGTAGTCGAGGAGCACCAGCGCAGTTACCTTACCACTATCGGCAGCCGATACTATATCATCAGTAATATCTGCGAGCACCGTGGCGCAGCTGTGAGCGGGTCTAAATCCAGACTGATATTCAGGTAGCAGCTGCATGGCGTCGATATGGTTCCGCAACTGTCGCTCCAGCAGCTTCTCAAATATCTTTGAGATAGTGGGCAAGATGCTTATCGGTCGCAAATCACTCAGATCCTTTACGTTTGCTTTCTTGGGGATAGGCACAATAAGAGAGGCCTTCCAGGCGGAAGGAAAGATGGATTCGGAAATGCATGCATTTATGATGTGGGCGATTATCTCGAAAATCATAGGCGGGCATAGACTTAGCATACGCTGATTAACGCCATCAGACCCAACAGCACAACTCTTGATCGGACGAAAACATTCGCGCACCCGGTCATTCGTAACGCTCTGAAAAGAGAACCCCTCTCCATGCGACGTCAATCGGCGAGCTCTATATCGAGCTAAGATGGCGCTACTGGCAGGCGGTGGACATCCATCCGAAAAGTGTTTAATGTTGAGACGACGCAACTCCCTCCAAAGAGCCACCCTGTCGTCCCGGACGGACTCGCATTTGAAACGCAGGTAAGCCTTCTTCTCCCTTTGTATTGCTCTATTAGTCTCATTACGCATTGCTCTGTAAAAGTCATGATGCGCTCGGTTCCCAGATGCCCGATACCGTCTCAGCGCCACGTCCCTGGTTCTCATCATTTGTCGAATAGTGTAAGTCAGCCATGGCGCGGGTGGTCTATTGGGAACAAACTCACGAACAGGGGCATGGCAGTCAAAAAGCTTCAGTAAGTTTTCAGTTAAAAACTTTAATTTGAGATTGGGATCCTCAATATCGAAGATATAGTGCCAGTTCACGCCATAGAAATCAATGTCAAATCTCTCCTGATCAAAAAATCTGTAAGATCTTGATCGAATCACGGGTCGCTGTGGATCATCGCACTCCACATCAAGCTCAACATACACAGCTCTGTGATCAGACATATCGCTGCAGTCCACAGTTCCCGATGCGAAGCCATCAGCGGTGTTGTTTAAAATAATGAAATCCAACAACGAAGAACCGCTACTAGTAATACGAGTGGGCTCATCTATAACTTGCATAAGCTGAAGTGACTCAAGCAAATCCGTAAACGCCACGGCCAAACGACCCTCGATTCGCATGAGATTGATGTTAAAGTCGCCCAGACAGACCACCGCATCATACTTCAGCACCATCTCGTCGAGAACATCACCAAAGCCGGACAGAAAATGCTCCGAATTCCCTCTGGGTGGTCTATAAATAGCTCCTACAGCAATTTTTACTTTATCGAAGATCAACTCCACCCACAGCTGCTCAAGGTCCACTGAAGAAGACCTGACGACAATCTCAGCCGTTAGATGTTTTTTTATGAAGAAAGCTACTCCACCACCCCTACCGGTTCGATCACAGCGAAGCAAGTAATGTGAATCCACGCCAACCTGCGCATCCGTTATGTCCCCTGTAAGCCAAGTCTCACTCAACGCTATTACATCAAACTCCATCAGAGCAGAATGCTTAAAAACCTGGTAATGTGCAGGGACAGATCTGATATTCAAATGACAAACTTTTAGTGACATAGTAACTAAGAAAAGCGACCGGCTTGGCGCCGGCGTTCAATAAACGGATAGGATCGACAGGGATATTCTTCTCGCACCTAGCGACTCATCAAGGTGACTCACGGGAACAATGGTAGAGCCAGGGACAGGTTCTATCTTGAGGGAAACTGAAAGGACCAAACTTCGCGTCAACTCAACAATACATGATCACAATAAGCCGGGAAACGCATAGGTACATACCAAACACAAACAGCAGACGAAACGCGCACGCACAACAAGACATTTAAGTCTATTTATTCAGTATTTAATCTTGGAAGCCTTATTTCGCAAGTTTCTACTGTCTGCAGCATTACCCCTCCTGGGAGCACCACCCGCACTTGAGTTGGGAGTGCCCGTAGACTTCTCCGCAATTTTTTTAGATATACAGTCGGTCACTGGATTCTCCCGCCCAGCATCCGCATTAGCCTCGTTAGCAATCTCCTCCACTAGACTAGAAATCACTGTCGGAGTTGGCGGGGCGCTACTTGATTTTGGTGGTAGCTCTATGACTTCATCTTCAGCGGCAACAGATTTCAGCGGAGCAGAGTCACGCAGCTGATCCGCCGTATATGCTTCGTTCTGTATGTATAGTTTACCTAATTTTATATACGCTGGAAGATTTAGACTACGTGCGTGCTTCAAGTGAGTGTACAGCACCTTTCTGTCCTCTCTGTCCTCAGGACAAAGATCATGAGAGATTGAAATTCGCGTGCCTTTAAGTTTCCCAATATTTCTAAAAATTGTTTGTTTTTTGATGTAGGAAACAAACTCTACGCAAACAACATTGCTGCTGCGAAGCTTATAGATATCGTTCAAATCTGACTCACATAACGTAGTTCCTAAAAGAGTATTCAATTTATCTAAAACAAAATTACAAATATCAGCTTTATTTGGAATTTCTAGTCCAAAAATAACTATATTATTTTTTCTGCTCTTTCTCTCTAAATGAAATAGTCGTTTCTCCAACGCGGAATTTTTTGTCTGAGCGCCCAGCAGGAGATCATTCAAGCCTCTAACGTCCCTATGTATTTCATTCAACTTATCGTCCAAATACAACTTCAATTTTTTGAACAAGTCGTCGAACCCAGTGTTAGAGCCGAAAGCATGTTTTTCCTGCATAGCCCGCACTTAAAATGTTCCCTCGGTGTACTGGCTATTCGGACGAGAGTCGCATACAGGGAAAACCACGATAGATAGCAATCAACCGATCAGCGATCCTGGATCAACCTTACAAACTTAGCGCTCTCCCAAAAAATTAACCAAACACCACGGAAAACTAGAATACACTGGCAGCACAAAACGGACCACACTACGCACTCCAAGATGTAACTATGTGACTATGTATATGTATATGTATATGTATATGTATATGTATATGTATATGTATATGTATATGTATATGTATATGTATATGTATATGTATATGTATATGTATATGTATATGTATATGTATATGTATATGTATATGTATATGTATATGTATATGTATATGTATATGTATATGTATATGTATATGTATATGTATATGTATATGTATATGTATATGTATATGTATATGTATATGTATATGTATATGTATATGTATATGTATATGTATATGTATATGTATATGTATATGTATATGTATATGTATATATATATGTATATGTATATGTATATGTATATGTATATGTATATGTATATGTATATGTATATGTATATGTATATGTATATGTATATGTATATGTATATGTATATGTATATGTATATGTATATGTATATGTATATGTATATGTATATGTATATGTATATGTATATGTATATGTATATGTATATGTATATGTATATGTATATGTATATGTATATGTATATGTATATGTATATGTATATGTATATGTATATGTATATGTATATGTATATGTATATGTATATGTATATGTATATGTATATGTATATGTATATGTATATGTATATGTATATGTATATGTATATGTATATGTATATGTATATGTATATGTATATGTATATGTATATGTATGTGGGAAATGAAGAATAAGTCAGGTTAACGTATTGTGACGATCTTAACAGCCGCGAAAACGCCAGAAGTTCTAGGTTATTCCGGAGTATTATTCCATCGAGGCAGCGAAGCGCAAGTAGAGACCGCTCTGGGCAAACGTAGAAAACTCGGGAACATTCCAGAGTATCGATCGATAGGTATATAAGAGAAACTGCCTTGCTCGCTAACCAGTATTATTCAGAGTGCAGTCGGAGCGCGGGCGCGATTATTGATAGACATAAATAGTTCAAAATAAATACAGTGAAGATAAATTTATAGTAGCTTTAAGTGACAGTTAGTTTTTAGTGTTCGTGTTTTAATAATTAGGTAATAAGACTGTAATAGTGTTAAATAAATTAAGTGACTATTTTAATATACCGAGTGTTTTAATTCACACCTTAACGAACGAAAAACGCTACATTGGTGTCAGGTGTCGGGTGTGAATTGGACATTAGTGAAAATAAAATTGAAGTGAAATAAATCGGACTAATTAGCGTGCGTGAAAATGGCGAAACTAGCGGACTTAAAAGTTAGTGAGCTGAAGAAGGAGCTGGAGGAAAGGGACTGCGATACGACGGGGAAGAAAGCGGACTTGCAGGAGCGGCTTCGTAAAGCATTAATTGAAGAAGGCCATGACCCGGACAACTTTGTTTTTGCTAGTGCAAGTGATATCGGCCAAATGCTGCAATGTGTGGAGGCTAAGTTGCTAGAAAATTCCGCCGACCTGGCTAAAGTGCTAGAAAATTCCGCCGACCTGGAGGCTAAGTTGCTAGAAAATTCCGCCAACCTAGAGGCTAAAGTGTTAGAAAATTCCGCCGACCTGGAGGCTAAATTGCTAGAAAATTCCGCCAACCTAGAGGCTAAATTGCTAGAAAATTCCGCCGACCTGGAGGCTAAATTGCTAGAAAATTCCGCCGACCTAGAGGCTAAAGTTTGCGAGCTTGGGGAAAAGCTAGGAGAGAATTCTGCCAAGTTGGAAGAAAAGATGGCAAACTTAAAAACGGAATTACACGAAGAAATTTTAACAAAATCTTCTACACTGGAAGAGCGAATTCTTTTGATTTTGGAAGGCAAGACCCAGGAAGTTCAGAACAAAATCACAACGTTGGACGTCAACACCTTCCAGGAGTTGCCCTATCAACCTTCAGCAACGGACAACAAGAGCAAAGTTAGTGGCAATCAGGATTCCGTTGGGCTGATGCGCCTCAAACCACCGCAATTTGATGGTTCAACGTCGTGGAATGTTTATCAGCGTCAGTTTGAAGCGGCTGCAAAAGCGAACGGTTGGTCATCCAGGGAGAAGGCGACCGCCCTTACGTTAGCTTTGAGAGGAGATGCTGCTGCTATCTTGCAAAGAATGTCCCCGGAAGAGCAAGAAGTCTACGATCACCTGGTCAGACACTTGGAGACGCGTTATGGCCAGTCACACCTGGAACATGTCTACCACACTCAGTTGAAAAATCGGTGCCAGAAGTCAGGGGAGCCCTTACAGGAATTTGAGGCAGATATTGCACGTCTGGTTCGACTGGCATATCCAGATGCCCAGGAAAAGATCATGGAACGTTTGGCGGTTCAAGCATTCCTGGACGGACTCCGTGATGGTGAAATGAAGCAAGCCTTACTACTAGCACATCCACCTAAGCTAGTTGATGCACTAACACGGGCCCTTGAATTCGAAGCTGCCAAGAACACGAACAAAGGTCAAGCTCGTGTCCGACAAGTGATTCCAGGAGAGGACGACTTCGAAGAGTCAGTCAAACGGATCGTCAGGGAGATCAATAGAGAACGTAGCCGCCAGGACCGGAAGTTGGAGTGCTGGAAATGTGGCAAGGCAGGCCACATAAGAAGACGCTGTCCAGAAGGCGTCAGTCCCACTTCCGCCAATCCGGAAAACTAAAAAAGGTCGATGCGAGGGGGCGAACGTCGACCTGTATTCAGCAAGCCCCAGCAAATACCGCCCAGGTCTCATCACTGCAACACCATGCCAACAGTGTTTTCGTCGACGCGTGTGTGGATGGAACCCTTCGCACTGTGCTGCTGGATACAGGTGCGACGAAGACAATCATAAGGCCCGACATAATAAAACCTGCAGCTAAGGTTCGGCAATCAAAATGGCGTCTACGAACAGCAACGGGAGATCAAGCAAAAGTGCATGGTGAAACAAACGTCATGTTTACCATCGGGAAAGCCACGTTTGACCATCCTGTGATAGTAGCTGAGATTGAGGACGAGGTGATCATCGGGACGGACATAATGGACATCAAGGGCTTCGAGTTAAGCTTTAGGCAAGGAGTTTTGCGGGTAGATGACGAGGAAGTTGTTTTACATCGAGAAAAGAATTTAAGCGTCCAGGTCCTACTCCCGGAGGAGACACTGATACCAGAACGAAGCGAGATAGTTTTGGACGGCTGCATTGATGGCAAGACCACAGATGGTGAGATAGTCATGTTCGAACCAGTAATGCATGACGAGGCTGTTGGCCGAGGAATAGCGGTCGGAAAGGCCCTTGTGCGGGCTGGCAGGAGTATTCCTGTGAGGATAATGAACGTCAATCACTATCCTGTGTTATTAAAGGAGGGCACGGAGTTAGGATACTGCTCTGGAGTGTCAGCGATACTGCGACAGGTTACGGCCGTGGAATCCAGCCGGGAAGCCATTCCAAAGGAATTAGAAGTACTGGTATCGTCGTCAGGCACCGGTCTAAGGACAGGCCAAAGAAGGAGGCTGAGACATTTGGTCTATAAGTATCGAGATATTTTTGATACTGGGAAGAAAGGGAGGACAAATATAATCCAGCATAAAATCAATACGGAAAATGCTCGTCCCATTCGGCAGACAGCTAGAAGGCTACCGCTGGCTAAGAGAGAGGAAGCTGACCAGATTATTGAGAGTATGGTCGAGGAAGGAATCATAGAACCATCCAGCAGTCCATGGTCTTCACCGGTAGTACTGGTAAAGAAGCAAGACGGCTCGACCAGATTCTGCGTTGACTACCGGTTGCTTAATAATGTGACCAAAAAGGACAGCTATCCTCTTCCTCGCATCGATGACACTTTGGACACCCTGGCCGGATCGAAGATCTTTTCCACGCTGGATTTGAAGAGCGGGTACTGGCAAGTTGAATTGGCCCCCGAAGATAGAGAAAAGACAGCTTTTACGGTGGGTGCTGGATTATGGCAATTTACCGTGATGCCATTTGGACTGTGCAATGCTCCTGCTACTTTCGAACGACTGATGGAAACGATTTTAAGAGGACTGTCCTGGAAGACATGTCTGGTCTATCTTGACGACATTATTGTAGTAGGAAAATCGTTTGAAGACCACATGCGAAACCTAGAAGAAGTGTTCCTGAGACTACGAGGTTCAGCACTGAAGTTGAGCCCAAAGAAATGTCATCTATTTCAAAGAGCTGTGCAGTACCTGGGTCACGTTGTTTCCAGTCAAGGAGTGGCGGTTGACAAGGCAAAGATCCAGACTGTCAAAGATTGGCCAGTTCCCAATGACAAACATGAGCTGCGCAGCTTCTTGGGATTATGCACATACTACCGACGCTATGTGAATGGATTTGCCAACATCGCAAAACCATTAACCAGGCTCACCGAAGGAGAACGAAAATTCCAATGGTCCCAGGAATGTCAAGAAGCTTTCGATCACCTAAAAGGGGCTCTGATAAGCGCACCTATCTTGAGCTATCCCCTACCTGCAGGAAAATTTGTACTGGACACCGATGCTAGCAATGTCGGCATAGGAGCCGTGCTGTCCCAAATTCAGGATGGGCAAGAAGAAAAAGTCATAGGCTATTTTAGTAAAACGTTGTCCAAGCCAGAGCGTAACTACTGCGTCACCCGCCGAGAGTTGCTGGCTGTTGTGAAAGCGATGGAGCACTTTTACAAGTACCTCTACGGAAGGAAGTTCCTGCTACGAACAGACCATGCAGCTTTAAAATGGCTCCTTCAGTTTAAAAGTCCAGAGGGACAAGTGGCAAGATGGATAGAGAGGCTACAGGAGTTTGACTTCGACACCGAGCACCGAGCAGGGAGAATCCATGGAAATGCAGATGCCCTATCAAGAAGACCTTGTCCACGGGACTGCAAGCCGTGCCAGCGGGCAGAGGAAAAAGACGCTGACTTGTTACGAACCACCATAGTCGACGATACTTGGCAAAATAGAGATCTTATAAAAGACCAAGAGGAAGATCCCGATATCCAGATAGTCCTAAACTGGATGAAAGAGGAGAAGAAGCCAACCTGGGGAGAAGTTGCCAAGTATCCTCCTAACATCAAGTCGTATTGGGCACAATGGGACTCCCTAATTCTGGAAGATGGACTCCTGCGGCGGAAAATAATTGACCACGACGGCCAAGAGGAAAGAAGGCAAATTGTTGTGCCCAAATGTCGGATTGCGGAATTGCTAGAAGAACTCCATGCTGGTGTGTCAGGAGGACATCTCGGAGTGACAAAGACGCTGGGAAGGGTGAGGGAAAGATTTTACTGGGTCAATAGCAAGGAAGACGTAAGGGACTGGTGCAGAAAATGCGTTGTATGTGCGGCAAGTAATGGACCGCAGAGAAAGCAGAAGGCTTTGATGCGCCAGTACAACGTGGGAAGTCCCTTTGAAAGGATTGCTATTGACGTAGCCGGCCCGTTTCCCGAATCCGAAGCAGGAAATAAGTACATCGTGGTTGTGATGGACTACTTCAGCAAATGGGTTGAGGCATACGGTCTACCAAACCAGGAAGCCTCAACAATTGCCGACGCCTTGGTGAAAGAATGGATTTGCCGATTTGGCGTACCTTTGGAGCTACATTCGGACCAAGGGCGAAATTTTGAATCCAGTTTGTTCCAGAACATCTGTAAGACGCTCGGAATCAAGAAAACAAGAACTACTGCGTTACACCCGCAGTCAGATGGAATGGTGGAGCGCATGAATAGAACCATTAATCGGTATTTGGCCAAAGTGGTCTCCGACCATCAAAGAGACTGGGATGGCTTTCTTCATTTGTTCCTCCTGGCTTATCGATCGGCCGTCCACGAAAGCACGGGAGAGTCTCCGGCTCGGATAATTATGGGAAGAGAACTCCGTCTCCCATGCGATCTGAAGTTTGGTTGCCCGCCAGGAACTGATGTCGCCGGGGAGGACTACGTCAGTGAACTGCGAAGAAGAATGGATGCCATTCATAGCCAAGTTCGCATTTCCATTCAAGATGCCAGTAATCGGATGAAGGACGCATACGATGTGAATGCCAAGGACCACAGGTACAATGCCGGTGATATGGTTTGGCTCTACGACCCTAAGAGGCGAAAGGGACTGTCGCCAAAACTTCAAACATCCTGGGATGGCCCATACAAAGTTCTGGAAGCTATCAACGACGTCCTTTACCGGATACAAAAGCCACCGCGGGGTAAAGCTCGAGTCATTCACTTCAACCGACTGGCTCCTTACTACGGAGACCACGAAGACGCGGAGCTGCGGCGAATCCAACCAGAGCCGGACTTGACATTCGACGAATTCATGGCCCGTCATACTAATGGTCAAAAGAGTCGGTTCGGTGTGACCTGTGAGGTGCAGCGGGACCTGTTTACTGCTCCAGCTGGCTACGCACTGGCACATTGTGTGGCTAAGGACTTGCAAATGTCTAGAGGGATAGCCAAGGTTTTCCGCGGGAAGTTTGGAAATATTCCAGAGCTGCGTCGGTCTAATCCCAGAGTCGGACAAGCACTCAAGGCAACCGACGAAAAGACCGGCAGAAAGATCTTCCACTTGGTTACCAAAGAGACGTCCGATCAGAAGCCAACCTATAGAGATGTTTGGGACACTTTGTGTTCTCTAAAGGAAGAATTGCTAGCCGAGGACCTGAGAAGCCTGGCGATTCCCAAGCTGGCATGCGGACTCGATGGCTTGGACTGGAGGATGATTCGCAGCATGTTGGAAGCACTCTTCAGGTTGACGGGCGTACAAATTCTGGTGTGCTGTTATAGCCCTCAACGTCGTTCCCTGGAGAGAACCGTGGACTGTTACTTCCACAAGAGATCCTGCTGCAAGAAGGGAGCTTTTTGCCGATATCGACATCCACCATCTTTGGAATCATTTCGGGACGAAACGAGCTTAGGAGGGGGGCAGTGTGACGATCTTAACAGCCGCGAAAACGCCAGAAGTTCTAGGTTATTCCGGAGTATATGTATATGTATATGTATATGTATATGTATATGTATATGTATATGTATATGTATATGTATATGTATATGTATATGTATATGTATATGTATATGTATACGTATACGTATACGTATACGTATACGTATACGTATACGTATACGTATACGTATACGTATACGTATACGTATACGTATACGTATACGTATATGTATATGTATATGTATATGTATATGTATATGTATATGTATATGTATATGTATATGTATATGTTTATATGTTTGTTTATATGTTTGACTGACTGAAGATAAACCTCAATCAGCTCTAGATGCAACATGGCGCAGTCTGTACATTATATTAAGCCTGTTGAAAACTTGAACCTTTGCGGAAATATAGCGGAAAATTGGAAAAAGTTCAAGTTAAATTTTGAAATATTTTCCATAGCCGCTGGTGTAGAAAGACATCCTGATAACATAAAGATCGCCACGCTATTAAACGCCATCGGTTCCGAGGGAGTGGAATAGTTCCAGACTTTTAATCTGACTAATTAGGCAAAGACAAGTTATGTCAAAGTGATTGACAGTTTTGAAAGGTACTGCATTCCAAAGAAAAATTAAGTTTTTGAAAGCTATACGTTTTATACAAGAATCCATGGAGAAAAAGAGCCCATTGAAAATTTCGTAACGGAACTAGAAAAATTAGTACGTTTCTGTGGATTTAGTGACCAAGAGGCGTCAATGATTAGGGACAGAATAGTGCTTGGCGTCTATGATAGGGCGCTGCAAGAAAGGTTGCTGTCGACTGAGGACCTCGACCTACAAAAGGCAATTGATAAATGCAAAGCATGGGAAATTGCCAGGGAGCAGACAAGACAAGTCCAAACAACTCCAGAAGCGCATCAAGGCCACCTGTATAAAATAGATAAGTATAGGAACAATGGGACAGGAAGTGGAAAATACGAAGTGGAAGTCTACTATAAATTCTATGCAACTTTCTGCTAATACCGTAATGAGAGGAGTTAAAGTAATGACCAATGATACTTTTTTACAGTTTTACAGTTTTTTACAGAAGTCACTTTGATAACTGTCTATTTTTCACTGCAAATGGATGAATCCACAGATGAGGATTACACCTCCCAGATCGCCGTGTATGTCAGTTTTAGTACTTTACGATTATAGAAAATCGTAAGGAGTTGTTTAATTATTTCTTATATTTTATTTATTTTGAGAAAATTGCAATATCGAAAAATGGTAGGCATGACAACTGATGGCGTTCTAGTTATAGGAGGGTTGTGAGTAAGGCTCTCGTTGCGTTATTAACAAGCATTATGTGAAACTTTTCTGAGAGTAAATAAACTACGTTATGAAATAGGTAGTAAAAATTGTGTTCAAGAGCTAACGCGTTACAAAGAAGATTAGTCAAAACCATGGCCGATAATATGAACTACTTCTTCTCTCTGAAGTCCGATGACTAAGTAGAGGACTAGGTCGGCTAGTTGTTGCGGATAGTACGCCTTTACACCAGAACTATTTAATTGCATCTGAGTTGTAAATAAGTCCAGATCTGCTGCTTGCGCTGAATCCAGCAGCATGTCAAAATAACAGAGAAACGGAGTAGCCAAAAATTATATCGGTTTACCATCGCTAAACTTTGCTTTGTTGTAATACTCGCTTAATATCTGTACCGCGATACGGAAATTCCTCGGACTCGTTTGCTGAAGTTACTTGAGCCCTCGTAAGTTATCTGTACCTGCGCTATAAATAAACGCCGAATGTTCTATCCGATACCTCTGCCGTTGTAAATGAATACTATATGAAACCATAGCACAACCTTCCAGACAAACACCTCGTCCTCTAAACATATTTGATAGATATAATTGAAGCTCTCTTCAAATTCATTACTGGTCGGACAGTCTTGCCGCCACGTTTCCAATATTGTTATTCATTGGTATCCCATTGACAGTGCTTAACTTCTTAACTTATCAAAGATATAATTTTCTTGTACTGTTGCGGACATGGCGCCGTAAATGGTGTTGGAGATTGTTGATATTTTTATTCGTTTGGTTTGCTTTGAGGGCTAGGTAATGTTCCCGACTTGCGTACATTTGTTAAGCTCAAATGTAACCACCCTCTTTCTCTACCAACACCACTCACAGCCAGTGTGCAACTTTTATACAAACAAGACGACAAATCGTACCGATACGCGCCGATACGTGTTCTGATGATTGGGAGTTTTTGCTTTATAACCTCAAAAAGAGTTGTTTCCTGATATTAAATCAAATTATTCAAATTATTAAATCTAATTGAATGCACATAACTATTTAAATAATGCTCGCTTAAGTCACACCCCATAAAGTACCTCAACAATCTGAAGGGGGGAGGTATAATGTGTCGAAAAATCGACCCATGAAAATTAAAATTAAATTTTATTGTTAAATCGAACGTATATCATTTCAAGTATATGCTGTTCAAATTTCACAGCGAAATTCCAAGCGGTTGCTTAGATATAGGTACTTTAGCTAAGGTCCTTCAGCGCGCTGAGCAAGTAACAGTGCGCACAGCACAGTGGGGAGGGCCGGTAGGAACGTACTCGAATACAAAGGCTGAGGGGGGATTTGACCCCGAAGATGACCTCTTCTATGGCCCAGGCATGGCTGAATGGCAAAAACATCGAAATTGTAAAGAAAATTAAAAATACGTCTACCGCGAACTTCAATCGCATTTTTCTCTGAAACAGTTTCTTTTACATTTCCGAGTTGGCGCGCAAAATTATTCGGCGAGATCGCAACGTATATAAATAAAAAAATACCATTTGAAAGATAATTTAATCAGCTAGTCGACATACCTATTGTATTTTGCATTAAAAAAGTATTTAGCCACTTTTTTTGCAATAATAATAAAAAACGTTTTCTTTTTTCTAAAGCTCGCCTTTTAGTTACAATTTCTTTTATACTTTAAAATTAGGTAAGTGGGCGAGATATTGGTATGATAACAACAAAAAATCAGGTTGGTATGTTTTGGAAGGATACAGGCGATACAGCAGACACAATATCAAGCGCCGATTGGAAAGAAAAAAAAGAGTCATCAATGTTATTATTATTATACGACGCCCTTAAGTAAAATATTACAACAGGAAAAAATTAATGGTATTCTTAAAATACTCACGAATATACAGTAAAAATTAGAAATAAAAATCTGATGTGGCCACGCACATGACTTTATCATACAATATATAAAATTACTAGTTTAGCAGCATGAGAATCTATTCGATTGAGATAAATCGTAGGTATTGTCAAAGCATCAGCATTTGACACTACCTACACTACGTCATTAGAATAATAGTTATTTATGTCACAAATGCCGAAAGTACGGAATAGCGCGACGAGTGGTGATGCGGCGCGTCACCGAAGGCGGAGTGTCACCGTTGCATGTGAGCGAGTCGCGCTATCTAGTTTTTGGCAGGAGCGACATCAACGTTTATTGTGTTGGTAATGGTAGCTAATGGCGGTGGTAGAATACGAAATTATAGTATTTCTTACATTCGTGATAATGACACATATTAGTTTGCATGTACATAAGCATGAGTCACTAGCAATTTTCTATTTGAAATACTATAATGGCGTCTGCTACCACTGCCATTATCACTAATGAAAACGCACCTTAAAAAGGTAATTCAAATTCTGACAGATTTATAATTGTTCATGACACATCCCTACCAACATACTAAAATAAAACTACACTCATCGCTATACTATTTATAATTTTCTCAATTTATTGTTTTTAGAATTAGATCTAAAGACGGGTGGATATTTCTTATCAACAAACAATCAAATTGGTGATCTTATTTTATTTGAAATTTGTATATTATAATTTGCCGCACTAGAGCGGCAACGTTCCATAGTGGTTCTCCAACCTCTGATGAGATCAGCTGTTTTCAAATGTGACAACACAAAAAATATTTGTCAAAATCCTGGCTACTATGTAGTTTCCTATTAATGCAGATGCAACCGATCTCGATCAAATAGAATTTGCTCTTGCAGCTAAACTATGAATTTTACGAAAAAATGCCATAAACATAAATTATTCAAAATTTCCTCTGCTTTAATTTATTATTTAACTATTTTGAAGAAATTACAGAAATGGCGGCTCATCTGCAAAATCCTTGAAAAAGGCTTAGAATAAACTACCAGTTCCTTTGGACCCTTGTGAACCAAAAGCTTTTCAGCTCTAAGTTAGGTCATGAAACTTCTAAATATGAACTTTCGTTCCGATACCTTCAGTAGTTTCTCCGGAATCGTCTCCACAAAAATCGTTTATACACACACACACACACACACACACACACACACACACACACACACACACACACACACACACACACACACACACACACACACACACACACACACACACACACACACACACACACACACACACACACACACACACACACACAGAAATTTTTTGGACCTTGGTCAAAAATGTTCAGGGGACCCAAAAACACCTATTTCCGCTAAAATCTCATTTTTTTTTCGGCACGATTACAATACTGTACATACTGCGTATGATAAAGTAAAAATATTGCAAACTTTTTCAGAAAAAAGAAATCCCAAGGTTTCCCTAATTTTTTTGCATCTATACTAATGTGGACCTGTACACATACACTGGTTTTGAGAACGCCAGACACTTGATTGTCAAAGTTCGCCAAATATACAACCTGCTATCAAAAGATATTAAGACCTCCGATAGCAATATTACGTTTTACAGCAAGCTGCAAAACTTCCTGAGATCTGTTTAAGTGTATTTAATTTAATTTTGTTTGATGGTATGAGTTATTAAAATTTGTTTATACTTTTTTTTATGTTTGTGGTATTTCATGATACCAGTTTAACTGTACCGTTTAATGGATGCAATCAATGATTTCATTTGAATTCCGCTGGCAACCATACCTGTCTGTAACAATTTAAATTGCTCAGCCTGTATATTATATCTGAAGATCGCTCTGTGCCAATTTTCCGACTCTAATATCACACCAGCAGCGGTGGGTGTCGCGCCGTGAAGACCTAGGGCACTGCGGGTCGCACACGGGTCGCCTTCGTGTTGCCCCGGCAACCGCGCAAGTGTTTGTTGGCGATATCACAGTTTGTTCGGGGGGAGAGCACAGCTGCCGGTGACAAGTTTAGTTCCCAAAAGCATTACTATTTTGTTGTGCCTCAACCGTACGTACGTACGAATAGAGCGGTACCCTCGACGGCAAAAACTACCTCCCATATGCAAAACATGAGACAATGTGATGTGGCACCGCTGCGACAATTTGTACTCGCATGCAGGGCACGCTCCATATCCAATTTGATCTGCCGTCAAGATGATAACGACGCTGAACAAGCGGCGGTATTAGCTCTCGAAATTTGGTGGTTGGAACTGGAATGATGCAACTTCCGTTATAATAGTAGACTAGTTGGTCGTAGTATAAAACGCGCATGCAGGAGCGTCAAGTACGTTGTTAGTATTTGCGTGCTTAAATGTTTACGAATAAATTAGAAACGTAAACGAAATTAACAGTGCACCAGCAGTCTCTAAAAACAAAGATGGTATTTGCAGCTGAATGAAGTCGGCACAACAAGAATGTATAAGCATGAGGGGAAACGACCTTATGGTTCATAAGTACATATATCTCGTATCCATGAGTACATCCGACTAAGTTCGGCTTTTGCAAGTTGGGTGTAAGTTTCATAGTTTGAGTATTTCTCTACTTTCCACGCCTTCAGGGTGCATATTTACAAACGTCCATTCTTATATCCGGTTCAGGGCAAATCAGTGTACCTAGCTAGATCTCTGTCATTAAAAATGCAACATTGTCGTGTTTTATCAAAATTCAGCATATTTTGCTTCGAAACACGTAAAAGAAATATTTGATATCCGTGCAGTAAATTAAATTTAACTCGTTTTCCTATGACTTGTTACATTTAGATGTGAAAACCCAATACTTCACACTTGAGCCAATTTTCCAATTTGTTTTAGAATCCTGTATGTTAAATCAATATTCTGACGATGCCTTAGAGAATATAGAAGTATAGTATGTCTCCTCAGACATCAACTGCATAAGTATGAAATTAGTGGAAGAAACAGTGGTTTACACCTCCCACCCACTGCAAGACATTATAAACGCATGCTTCCAACAAGCAGTGGTGCCAGCATCAATCAAAATAGCCAAAGTAACCCCAATTATCAAGAAGGGATATACTTATAAAGTGGAGAATTATAGGGCAATAGCCATTCTGCCTGTGTTCTCCAAAATCGTCGAATCGGCACTGGCTAAGAGACTGGCAAAATATCTCGACAGCCTAGGTACTGTAATCCAAAATCAGTTTGGGATCCGAGAGGGAAGAAGTACCGTTAACGCAGTCCTAACCTTTCGAACCTCTGTTTGGATGCTAATGTGACACGGCGAGGACGGCAATCTTAGTAGAGCCTTCGATTGTATGCGGCACCACACCTTCTTGATGAAGGTACGGCGTGAGAGGGACCCACTGCGACTGATGGCACCGTACCTGGAAAGGAGACGACAATGTGTTGCTCGGACGGAGGCATCAGCGGACACGAGCGACCTAACCTGCAGCATTGCTCAAGGATCCTTGTTGGGACCACTGTTCTTCACCGTTTTTATGAACTACATACCACCAAATATTCCAGCTCATTCCACTATTATGTATGTAGAATGTGGATGATACAACTTTGGTCTCCCAAACTCCAACGTAAATGAAAGAAAGGCTGTGCGGGTAATAGAGATTTGCGAGAATGTGCTTGCAAATGCGGTGTAGGCCATAGGTCGCATGAAAGCTATAATAGGACATAGCGGCATGGACAGCATATCACGCACTCTTTTACTCCAATATGTCAAACGGCATAGCATTATGGGGAAAGACTGCACACGCCGAGATAGGTCTAGTTATGCAGAAGCGAGCCATACGAACAATTATTGCAATGCCACCCAAAAGTCATCGACGTTCGGTGTTTGCGCAGTTGAGTTAACTGACAGCTCCTGCAGTCCACATCGTAAGCTAGTCGATCAGGGCTAAATCGGAGCCCCCGAGATTGTTGACCAAAAGGGAAGTAACTTCCAGTAACACGAGGACCAGGAACAATTAGAGATTTCAAGACACAGAATCAGCAGTACGCAGGCAGAACACCGACACATGCCCATTTTTAGCAAGATTCCAGACGATTGGAGATGGCGCCCATCTACAATCTTTAAACTCCAAGTGAAGCAAACTCTTCCCAAAACACCAAGCTGTAGCCTTGCCGAGTTTATGAACTCCAATCGTCCGTAATTTACTTCTTCCTCACTTGACTTTATCTCTGCACAATATATTGTAAGCTTTTTTTTCCTGTACATTTGTTATGTTTTGAATAGAATAAACTATATTTGTTTGTGCCAGTACGTACGTCTAGAACGTAAACACACAACGAAAACAAAATAGTGGATTGTATACAAAAACAAACGACAAGAAGCTACTTATTGCCTATTAGAATTGGTACCCTTATATGTTCTAAATTCAAAGTACACAATTACTAACTTAACAAGATTAACAAAACTAAAATATTTAAAAAAATAGCTAGAGCGTCAATGATGATTATTTACGAGAACCAACTCAAGCGTCCGTCAAAATGGATAGGAATATGCGTTCGATTCCAGCCCGGTTTTCTAGCCGTGCGCACAAAAAGTTGCATTCCAAGGTACCAAAGCAAACCCAAAACCTTTAAGCCATAATACCCTGTAACACAGAATTGTATTACTGTGTTAATTGTATGTTTCTTTTAAACCCCCTTTCCAGATAATTCAAACAACGCAGAGCAGTTTGGCGAGAATCGCCAAGCAAGTATAAGGCAACTTCACAGAGGAGTCACGCTGAACCGTGGACTTATATAGTTCTTCACACTGACATCATCCGGGTGTTGAAATGTTAGTGAAGGAATATCTATTTAATATAGATTCGGGATACTTACAGGAACCTTCCCCATCACAACAAAACCAAATTTCGTCTCCAAAGCGACGGAGTGACGGGGGAGTGGAAAGATCCAATTACCTTCTAATAATTGAAAACAGCTGAGTACCTTATAATCCAGTCAATGGCGACAAGTTGATGAAAAACATCATCCGCGAGTGGGACTATTTCCAGATGCAATCAAAACTGCATCGATGCTTGACTACTTGGAATTTGATCAGCAATATTTTGTACAACTAGCGCAGTCATCTCATAGGAGGTAGTCTCTTCATACCGTGAAAATACCTCGGCCTTAACACTTCCCAAAACAGGTCGCTTGCCTGTGCCCAAACCTTTGATAGTTATCTGTGATGGCTGAACTGACAAATTTAATCGCTTAACACAACTAGATGTGAATAAATTACATACAGTATAACAATTACCACAACTATCCATGACATGAACTACGACTGTGAACAATAGAATGGTGGTCCACTGATGAGGTGCATTATTATCACTCTTGAAAGTAGAGTAACAGTTTAGTAACAGCCTCAGTAATAGTAGCATGTGGTTGAAGATCACGAGGTTTGGATATATCAGATGCTACAGTATTTTCTTTGACTACCTACCAAACTATAGGAGAGTGTGATGTGTCAGGTGATCAAAACAGTGAAGACAGAGACGCTCTGCGTTTACAATTTCGTAGTGCTGTGTCGGGCTTCTTCGACAGAAACTGGCGACACTTTTGGTTAAATTGGTCACTTTCGCAGAGAGGACAGTCCTCTGCCGAATTATCGACAAGGAAAGCGCGGTTATTTTGTTTTTGAAACCCAAAAAAGGATGGTTTACTCGCTAGGCGTGTAGACAGTAAAAACTGTATGTTTTTCCTCCTGATTTTTGATAAATTTGAAATCGCGTTACCCGCGGCTGGAGGGTTAATAGATGTTCATGTTTAAATAAATCGGAATCGTTTCTTTTGTATTCAAACAAATTCCTTGTCACATCCAACTTATTGTATAGGAGATAAACGAAAACAAAATCAAGTACATCTGTGTTTTTAAATCAACGAGTTATCTGATATCGGTCTAAGCCAAAGAATAAAATAATTGCCACCTATAGGGGGCAAGTAAATAACTAATATTATCGGTGTCGGAGACTTGGCTATTATCATAGATAATACTTTTAAATAACCATGATGACTCATAAAAAATGGGCCACTCCGACATATTACCCATGAAAGTGGGTAATATTAATTCTCTACTCCTATACCGGGTGGTCTTTTTAATTTGAGACTCCTAAATATCTCGAGAAAAATGCATGGTACGACAAAAGTGTCTTAAATAAACTTGTAGGACTCAAATGGGGAAATAAAATGGCGATATTCATTGCAGATGGCACTGCAGTGAAAATGAGGTTTCCTTAATTTTTTTAAATGGGAATACCCAACTTTTTCATCAAATTGTGATTTTACACTAAATAGGAACAATTTTTTGTCTAAATTTTTTTTTCGTACGATGCATTTAATAATAATAATAATAGTCTTTATTAGAATATAACTATACATAGAGCAACATATATAATATTCCATGATCACATATATACTATACATGTACACATATTATATATACATGAGTCCTTCCCTTCTTCGTCCAACGGAGGTGTGAGTTGACCTCTCCTCGGTGGGCGGTATTGAGGGTATCCTGTTCGTTGAATAATCATGTGTCTGCATTCAAATCATCCCGTTCATCAGCAAATGTTTAATTTTGATCTTAAATGTTTAGTAACTTAGTTTTTTTATATCATTTGGAATTTTATTGAATATTTGTATCGTACTTGTTGTTATTGATTGGGAGTATTTGTTTGATTTATATTTATGGTTTCTTAGATAGGTTTTTGTTCTGGTGTGGTGGCCGTGAATTTCGTTGTTCTTCTGTAGTGTAATATCAGTCTTGATTAATCCGTTGGTGATTTTGTGAAGCAGCAATATGTTGGCTTGTGTTATTCTTTTCCTTATCGTTAGTTCGTTTGTTGTTTTCAGTACTTCAGTGGTTGGTGTTCGCATTGGTAGTCTGTATAGTAACTTCAATGTTTTATTCTGTTGTTTCTGTATTTTGTCTATATTTGTTTTAGTTGTGTTACCCCAAATATTAATTAGGTAATTTAATTTTGAGGCAAATAAAGAGTTGTAGATCGTCTTTCTGAGGTTCTCCGGAATAAGGTTTCTGATTTTATGAATTTCGGCAATAGTTCTTGAATTCTTCCTCAGTATATTTGCAATATGTTTGTCCCACTTGAGGTTATTTTGTATACATAAGCCGAGATAGTTTGTTTCGGTGGTCTCCTTTATTTCTACTGTGTTGATGTTTACTGTTATGTTTACTTGCTTTTTTGTTGGATTGAATATCATATAATTTGACTTTGCTTCATTGATTGTCAGTATGTTGTTCTGGCACCACTCCTGAAGCTTTTTGGTGTCACTGTTGATACAGGTCTGCAATTCTTCGGTGTTTTTGTTCGTATACACTAAGCAGATATCGTCTGCGTACATAAATAATTTGCGTTCCAGTCCAATATCGTCTATGTCGTTCGTGTACACGATGTACAAAATAGGTGGAATATTGCCTCCTTGTGGTAAACCATATTCAGCATATTCGGTTTCGCTGGTAATATCTTTAATTTTTGTAATCTGGGGACGATGATAGAGGTAGGATCTAAGGAGGGCTAAATCTTTTTTCTTTATCCCTATTGCATCTAGCTTGTCCAATAATCGGCTTTTACTGATCGTATCGAATGCTTTCTTCATGTCGATGAATAAAGTGACTACCGTTTCTTTTTTGTCTAGTTTCTGTGCGATGTGATTTATCAAGTCTGTTACTGCGGAAATAGTTCCAGACTGTTTTTGAAACGCGTATTGATGTTTGCTTATTAGCTTATGCTGGGTTACGTGTGCCTGTACTCTATTTTTAATGACAGTTTCTAATATTTTGTTTAAGGCTGATGTTAGAGAGATAGGTCTATAATTCTCGGGATTGTTTTCTGGTGGCTTTTTACTAATGGGTATAATGGTCGTTCTTTTCATTATGTCCGGATAGTGCCCCTCTGTTAAAGTGGTGTTGATTAGTCTGGTCAGTATAGGTGTTAGATGTTCTGTATTTAATTTAATAATATTACTTGTTATGTCGTCAAATCCTGGTGCTGTATGTGTTTTCAATGTCTGTACTATTGCTTTTAGTTCTTTGTCGGTTGTTTCCTCGAAGTTGGCTGGTGGAACGTTGAATTGTTTTATTTCATTTGTTACCATCTTGATGTTCTTTGATAGTTCACTACCGATGTGGGCAAAGTATGCATTTATGGTATTTGCTATCTCGTAGGTATTTTTAGTGATGGTCCCTTTCGCCGTTAAAATCTCCTTAATTTCTTTTTTATCTTTTATTTTCTTATTAAGAATATTGTTGATGAATCTCCATGTCTTCTCCGGGTCTCCCTGGTATTTATGGAATTTAGTTCTGCAGTATGCCTGCCTTGTTTCTTCAATCTTCTTAGTAATGTTTTTCTTTATTGTTAAGTAGTTTTGTTTGAGCGTTTCATTTTTAATATTTCTTCGATGTCTTTTATGTAATTTATTCCTTTCCTTTATTAGGTTTATGATTTCCTCATTAATCCACGGGCACTCTACTCGTCTTTTTATGTTTTTCGTTTTCTGGTTTGTTCTTATTATTTCTTGCACTGTTTTTGATAGCTGCTCAAAGTTGTTTACGTTTTCGGGTTTTATTTGTGTTATTCCTGCTCGAATACTGTTCAGGTCCGTGTATTTGTACGTACAATGTGTGTATTTAAATTTTTGTTTCTCATTTGATTTGAGTTTTGTTATTATAGGGTAGTGGTCTGATATATTTGTTGGCAAAATTTCTACAGATTCTATTATAGTTTGGTTATTCGTTATGATATGGTCCAGTATGCTATTGCTTCCCTGTGGATTTAATCGTGTATAGCATTTTTTGTTGATTTTATTGATTATTCTGTATCCAGCTTCCCTAAGCGTGTCCCTGTAGTCCCTAGTCGTTTGGTTCTTTTCGAGTATGTTTATATTGATGTCACCGACAATTACATGCGTTGCTTTTCTATTTGCAATAGTATTTTTTAGAATGTCCTTTAGGTCGTTGAGTGGTATTTGGGGAGGCTTGTATACTACTGTGATATAGGTTCTTGCTTTTTCTAGGTGTATGGTAAGTATTTCGACGTTTTTGCTTGTGATTTTCTGTTTTACCGTATATTGTATGTCGTTTCTGATGTATACAACAATTCCTCCTCCGCGAGTTTTCCGTGACATAAACTCAGCTGTGTAGTTTTCTAGTTTGAAAAGGTGTTCCTCTGATTCTTGAAGCCAGGTTTCGTTTAGAGCTATTATTTCAGGGTTGTTGTTGAGTCGGGGTATTGTTTCTATTTCGTGGTATTTGTTTCTTATGCTACGCACATTTTGTAAATATATCGAATACATTTTTAGTAGGTAATTATTTATCTTGTTTTTTATTTATTTTTTTATTAGTTTATATGTTCTAGATCTTCTAGATTTCTTATTTTTATTTTTTTGTCATTGTCTGTTTTTTTCATATAAATATTTCCATCCCTTGTCCATGTACGACTGTACGCTTTTTCTCTTTTTATTTGCCTACATTTGTAAAGCAAGTTTGCCATTTGTATAGTCAATTGTTCATTAACATATATATATCGCATTTCCCCTTTAATCCACATTCATCCGTTTTTATGGATCCCACATCTTTTCTAGCTTGAAATATTTTGTCTTTGATCTCCTTGTTGGCTAACTCCACTACTATTGGTCCACATTCCTGCCTTCCCTGTTTTCTTTTGCATGAGATGATGTCATTTTTTTCTATTTTTACATGCATCCCCTTGAAAACACTTTCCACTATTTCCTCAACCTTCTCTTTCCCATTTCTCTCCGCTTGGTATTCGACTCCAGCTATCAAGATGTTGTTCTTTATCTTTTCCTTCTCGATGAGTTCAACCGTCTCTTCCAATATCCTAATTCTCTCCTTCATAACATCCTTCTCCTTTCTGTCGTCTTTTATCATTTTTCTCAGTTCTTTGTTCTCCTTTTCTATTCTCTCGACTGTGTCCGATATGAACTGCACAGATCTCTTTAATTCATTCATTGTTTTGTTTAGCTGATCTAGTTTATTTGGCTCTAGCTCGCTGTCGCTCGAATTGTCTACTCTTGCGCTTCGTGTTTTAGGTTTTCCCTTAGACATTTTTGAATTATTTTTATAATTTTTTTTTTAATTTTTTAAAATTTTTTTTTAATTTTATTTTTTACGAATAATAGTCACAAAGGACACAGGAATTAAACAGGGACACTTTTCACACACCCGCGACCTTTCGGCTGTGACTGACGAGACAAACAAAGAGGGTCACGGAGTGGACAGGAATTGGTTTTATTTACGGGTTGATGTTGTTTATTTATATGCTGTTCCCGCTCAAAACTTTAGAGTAGGTACCGGTTTATATTTCACGAATGGAAAAACTATCGGTATCGGCTATGCAGTACTTACGATTTTAGTAACGTGCTTAATTTGCCCGTTTCTCTCTTGTTCCTTGAGGAACCGCTGCCAGATGTATCTCAAGAGAAGGCCCACGCAAAACACCACCGAACACTACAATCTTTGTTTTTAACTATAACTTGCACTCCACCAAAAACTCTCATAAACGCAGAGCACATGAAAACAGTACCAGCTCGTAGCACTGTTGTTCGACGTTTTTTTTTTTTTTTCAACCACTAATCCAATCATTTTACAAAATTGCACATTGAAAGCTAGCACAGCATAGCATATCATGTGATTTTACTGTTTAATTCGTGGAAATCTATGCATATTTCCGGAGTAATTAATTTCTAAAGTTAAATGAATGAAATTACGGGGCAAAACAGCGCAAATTCTTCTTAATCGGGTAAACGCCAAGGTATACAGCTTTCTAATTTTTATGAGTTCTAGCATATTAATCAAGGACAGCATCAGAATTTTTAAATTTTGTACGCTCTAGATTTGCGAGAAAATCAACGTCAAAAGTGACTACTAATATATGACTACGATAGTACATCGAATGTATGCAATAATAGTAATTAACTCAAGGGAAAATGGTTATTACGTAAGCTCGTCAGTAATGTAGAATCAACTAAAGAAGCGAATGATCTATAATTAACCCAGGTGAGGATAATTTTGGAAAAAACACCTCCGCCTGGATTTGAACCAGGAACCCTCCAATTTCCGGTTGACAGCTCTCCCAGTTGAGCTACAGAGGCTGTGGAAATTTATAGGTTTTATTTGTTCCTGGTTCAAATCCAGGCGGAGGTGTTTTTTCCAAAAATTATTCTCACCTGGGTTAAGTATCATTCGCTTCTTTAGTTGATAATAATTAACCATTAACCAACTAAACTTTTGTACGGCATTATCGGCGTCAACATAATTATTATTATTATTATTAGGTCCATCTGGAGATACATCGTATCTCGATGTGTGAGACTATAATATAATAATTATTAAAAAAACCACTCATTTTGTGTGGCAATTTCAACATTCAATGCATAAAAAATTGTAAGTTCTTTGTCAATGTCAACATAAAAGCCTGCTCAATACTTCATCAAAATTGACGACATTCATTCTCCTTTTCGATCCCCTAACTTCCTGAATTCCGCTGTATGCACAACAAATTGTTGATTTCTGTTGTGTTTGTATAATCAATATCATGAACGTATTTATTTTTTCGGCTGAGAAATATAGTATTAAATATAGTTTTATACTGGGTAACGCACGCCATAGGTACGCCTCTTTATTTTATTATTTATGACGCTGGACGAATGAAATTTTGAGAAGTGCTAATACACAAAAATGCATTTGTTTTAGATACTCTTGGGGTTCGTCTGACTGCCGGCTTTACCAGTAATGACGTCATAATTGAAGCGGCGTCATATAATTTTTACGTGATATTTTTAATCAGGACGAAATTGTGAACATATCGATAGTGAATTTTTATCACCTAGGCATCAAGAAATACTTGTTTGTTTATTAATATAAGTCGCTATGAATTGGTGAAAATAGTTTAAAATTGTCAAATAAACCCTAACTAAATTGTTTTACCGATATTGTATTACTGTCTTTGATCATTAACCCATCATTATTTTTTTCCGTGCAAAATATCAAGTATTTCCTGTCATTGTGTTCGGACGTATGTTTCTTTCGAATAATTAGGGTGTATCCTTAAAGTACACACAAAAAGGACTCATTGGCCAAAAACGAACCAAATCACGTTAGAAAGCGCCAGTAATACAATATCGGCCAAAATCAATTTAGTTAGTGTTTATTTGACAATTTTCGACTATTTTCACTAATTCATAGCCACAGATTATCAACCAGAAATGTTTTTTCGTTGCCTTGGTGATTAAAATCGACGATCGATATGTTTTTGTATTCAGAATTTCATCCTGATTGAAAATACCACACAAATAATATAGGGTGCCATTTAACATTTCAATGATGACGTCGTTTCCAGAAAAATGGGAACCAACAATAACCTCAAGAATAATCCAAGAAATTACATTTTTTGTCTATTAGAACTTCTACCAAAATTTTATTTTACGGCGTCGTAAATAATAAAAAAAAACCTGATGTGGCCAGACACATGACTATCATAGTATACAGCAGTGATCTTTTCACAATACTGTCAATGGAATCAAAATATCTGTCAAATACTGGTTTTAATGCAGTACGAGCGATCTCGATGAAATAGAATTTGCTCATACAGCTAAACTACTAATTTTACCAAAAAATGTCATTGAGATAAATTATTCAGAATTTCGTCTACTTTAACTTATTATTTAACTATTTTGACAGAATTACAGAAGTGGCGGTTCATTTGCAAAATCATTGAAAAAGGCGAAGAGTAAACAGCCAGTTCCAGTTTAGTCATGAAACTTCTAAATATGAAGTTTCGTCCCGATACCTAGGGTAGTTTCTGCGCAATCGTTGCCACAAAAAAAATCTGATGTGGCCAGGCACATGACTTTATCATACAATATATAAAATGAATAGTTTAGCTGCATGAGAATCTATTCTATTGAGATAAATCGTAGGTATTATCAAAGCATCAGCATTTGACACTACCTACACTACGTCATTAGAATAATAGTTATTTATGTCACAAATGCCGAAAGTATGGAATAGCGCGACGAGCGGTGACGAGCGGCGCTTCACCGAAGGCGGAGTGTCGTATGTGAGCGAGTCGCGCTATCCGTCGCATGTGAGCGAGTCGCGCTATCTAGTTTTTGGCAGGAGCGACATCAACGTTTATTGTGTTGCTTTTTAAGAAATACGTATTTAAAAAAAAGAAATAAATGATTTCTGTATAGTAAATGCTAGGTTGGTGCCACTTTGATGAAACGCCAAGTTTAAAGGTGCGTTGCGATTGGTAGGTAATGGTAGCTAATGACGGTGGTAGAATACGAAATTATAGTATTTCTTACATATCGTGATAATGACACATATTAGTTTGCATGTACATAAACATGAGTCACTAGCAATTTTCTATTGGAAATACTACAACGGCGTCTGCTACCACTGCCATTATCACTAATGAAAACGCACCTTAAAAAGGTAATTCAAATTCTGACAGATTTATATTTGTTCATGACACATCCCTACCAACATACTACACTCATCGCTATACTTTATTTATAATTTTCTCCATTTATCGTTTTTAGAATTAGATATAAAAACGGGTTGATATTCCTTATCAACAAACAATCAAATTGGTGATCTTATTTTATTTGAAATTTGTATTTTATAATTTGCCGCACTACAGCGGCAACGTTCCAGAAAGGTTCTCCAACCTCTGATGAGATCAGCTGTTTTCGAATGTGACAACACAAAAAAATATTTGTCAAAATCCTGGCTACTATGTAATTTCATATCAATGTAGATTCGACCGATCTCGATCAAATAGAATTTGCTCTTGAAGCTAAACTATTAATTTTACCAAAAAATGTCATAGGCATAAATTATTCAAAATTTCCTCTACTTTAATTTATTAATTAACTATTTTGTCGAAATTACAGAAATGGTGGCTCATTTGCAAAATCCTTCAAAAGGGCTAAGAATAAACTACCAGTTCCTTTGGACCCTTTTCAACCAAAAGCTTTTCAGCTCTAAGTTTGGTAACAAAACTTCTAAATATGAACTTTCGTTCCGATACCTTTAGTAGTTTCTCCGGAATCGTCGCCTCAAAAATCGTTTACACACAGACATACATACATACACACACCCAGACATTTTTTTGTACCTTGGTCAAAAATGTTCAGGGGACCCATAAAGACCTATTTCCGCTAAAATCTCAATTTTTTTTTTCGGCACGATTACAATACTTACATACTGCGTATGATAAAGTAAAAACGGACACACACACACACACACACACACACACACACACACACAGACATTTTTTGTACCTTGGTCAAAAATGTCCAGGGCACCCAAAAAAACATATTTCCGCAAAAATCTCAACAAATTTTTTTCAACACAATTATTATACTTGGGGTATGATAATTTGCGTCCAAATATCGACGCTAATTTGTTTGATATGTCAAACACAAACAATTTAAATAACTTTTTGTGTCAAAAATTGTTATGATTTTTTACTCTATGCAAATTAATAAACATAAATTTACTTTTGATACTGTAGCTTCAAATTTCTTTTTTATTTTTTGTTGCAATGACTAGACTATAAATCATTAAAACCACTTGGCAAATGTTGGCCTAGTAATAGGTGTAATTTAACGAATACCTATAAAATATCACCCTCGTAAAAGAAAGAGCATATAAAAAGGATTTGTTATATTAAACTTATATCGTTAGCGCGCTAACAACGTGGCGACCATTAAATTTTAGTGTGAACATATGCGGGTAACAAAAATAACATAAAACCCATGGGACACAACTGATGAAGTTCACTATATAGGCAGCGTTATTGCCCAATAAAATGCCCCTTTGGGAGAAAAAGACAACGTTTGTGGAAATTGCTGATTATTGGGATCTCTCTATACGGTTTGTTCGAACCGAAAATTATCTTCTGCTACTTGGAACTAATAAATGGGGTTCAAGCAACACCACGTTAATAATATCAGGTTTTATCACCGTCTTATCATGATGTCGAACAGTTATGTCTATTACGTTTATTACGTGAGTAGAATTATCAGGTCTCAATAGATATTAGCATATGCAAAACTTATCTGAGGCAAAACAAATCAATGGACATATTCAACAACGTTTCCCCAAAACTAAACACCGTTATATGCATACAACCAAGAATCTACAAGATAGAGTTTACATAGCATTTACATACAACAGCACTAATACGAAACTAAACAAGATCCCACGTAGGTTCAATATTTTTCTGCTTTCAAGAGCACCACCAACTGTAGCAAACTTGAAACCACTAGCATCTATTTTTGAGTCGAGGGAACTCTGTCAGCTGCTCGAAGTGTTACTCAATTTACACAGGTCAGATCGTCCAACCATTCAAACACATGGAAACAGGTCACCGAATTAATAATAAAGAATCTAATTCAGAAATGTAAAAAATACCACAAAAAAACTTTAGTAAACTTACATATTAAGATCAAATAAATTTTCCATATCGAAAACTTTTCGGTTATTTACTTATTTTACTCTGGCTTGGCCTCTGTGCAAGGGTAGTACAGAGTCGTCCAGATATTAGGAAACTTTTGATAATAAATTTCAGAAGAGCTCCGATCAAAAGCGTCAGAGAGTCAAAGAGGGCTGGAAGATGGTGAAGAATTTAGAAACTGTATAGGAAAACCTTTTTATTTACCATCAACAGTTAAATAGAAAAGGGTTTTAGATAAACCTTTGATTTTATATAAAACTATCCTATGATATCTCACATGACCTACTTTTTCTAAAGTCACATTCTTGCAAGTGTGCATCAGCTCTGACAGCGAAGCAGCACTAAGGACGATTAAAACAAGCACATGCAAATCCATAGCGGTTTGGAGCTGCAAGCAATTCTTACGTCAACTGACACAAAACAACAGGGTCCAGGGAATGTAGTCGTGTCATCTTTTTGAAGCGAATACGAGACTTCTCGAATGGTTAGGTGAGACGGAGTGGGGATATCAGCGGTTGCCATCTGTTTGGAACGTATGTATGAGCAAGTTTGCTTGTCGATGAGAACACGCACGCGCCACGCCCATACGTTCAAACCGCAGGGCAACCGCCGATATCTCCACTCCGTCTCACCTAACTATTCGCTTCAAAAAGATGACAAGAGTAGACTCCCTGGCCTTGTCTGGTCCTGGCCTGCTATGGGTACTGGAACATGAAGGAATCAAAAAAATTAAACTTCCTATTGACTTGCAAAGCAAGAATTTAAGGCATCCTCTTACGAAGCGCGCCTTACTTTGGCATAACCATAGGCCATGTCAAGCAAAGAGTTCGAAGATGGGAAGAAAGAGTCAAGAACTTTAGCTAGGTACGGTCGTCTTGCATAAGCCAGGCAAAAAAGTTTATCGTCTTTTTTGCCACAGGGACAACACAGTACCACGAGCTCTGAAAGGAACGCCAAACAACGATTACATGTCTCCTCACAGGGCACTGTCTACTTAGACACACAGACAAATGATGATACCTGCAGGTTCTTCGATGAAGCACCCGAAACTGCGGAGAACAAACTATGTAACGGCGTAACGTTATTCCACACTAGAACATACTATCTGCGTGTAGGCGCAGTAGAGCCTACAGAACTAGTACAACTGACTCCTCGAAAAATCATAGACTTCATAAAAAGGCTAAGCATCGACGGATTCTAATTGCATAGGAAAATTACAAACAACCCAACTTGGTTGTCGTTATTTGAAAGAGGAAAGCCAAGCGATCCTCACAGCAACATAACATAACATACTATTTGACCATAAATCTAAACATATACTTTGGTCGTAATGACTTAACTGATAATGATGTGAAACGATCGAAGCTAACTATGAAGATTAAAACTTACGACAGTAATAAGGAGGCTTTTATTTATTAGAAAACAATAATTCTATCATGATAAAAACTTTGTTGCTAGTTTTTTTCTTAATTTATGCATTTGCCTGTTTATGTTGTCTTTTTTCTTTTTATTTATATGAGCTATTTGCTTTCAACTTTTATTTAATTTATGTCATGTTATTGGGGCAACATATTTCACAAGAAATGAGTAATTGGAGTAGTGATTAGATTTATCTTAAAAATAGTATCTAATAACTACGTTTGAATACAATTTAGTACTAACCACGGACGTGAATTTATGTACATAGTTTCTTATTTAAATGTGTTTATCAGACCGATTTCTCTGCTCAAGCTCGATGATTAATGTCTAACTGATAGCAGGAAAACCTTGAATCAATGTTTATTCATTTGTAAACGCGTTTCGTTTACGCGGTTTCACCGCAGAACGCCGTGCCGGGGAGTGGAAAATCGCATTTGCTTCGTTGCGTCGACGCGCTGTTGGTTACGCAAATTTTCTTCCGATTTAGGCTACCGGTCATCACATAATGTCGGTGTGTTACTTCTTTAAACTAGAATAAATGATGGAATTATTAGAATATTGTGACGTTTGTAGGGGTTGTAGGGGCTACCCCGTTGTGGGTAACCACATTAGGTTTGTTCGAGCAGCAGTACAATAACTGCATAAAGCACTTATTCTTTCCCTGCGCATGCCAAATGGCGATTTTGCCCTGCAAAAGCCTGCATTGCGTATGCGTACAAGAATCCCCAATTGTTTTGACTGGTTTTGACGACTGCTCGAACGAACCTATTAACGTCGTTGTATCTTCATTTGGTGTTGTAACTTTCCCAAAGGAATCAAGACGTTTCACAACAGACTATAAAATTTATTTGATGTAACTTTTACATAGGTCAGAGGATTCTTAAGGGGAGGTTCCCATGTAATCGGTTGAAAAAATATTTTTTTTCCTTTCATATTTTTAACCCCTGGAGTGTATAAAATGAGCCCCTGAAACAGTTTTTGATTCTCGCAAGCTTTACAGTGTTATAGCCTATGGTATTCTCCGGTCAAAATTTCCTGCATTAAGATGGGGTTCGAAATGAGTAGTCAACCAAACATACTTCATAATATTATTTCGAGTTTTTTAGCGAAATGATTAGGTATTTCCATTCAAATTATACGTCAAACAGAACTTGAAACCTTTGCTGTTAATACAAAAAATATCCGGTTCAATTCTATCCTGTATAGGTGACGAATTTTACGATTGTTGATGGCTATGTCGTAGTTTTCTTACGGTTTACAAAAAACGCCGATTTTCACAGAATTCGTCACCTATACAGGACAGAATTGAACAGGAAATTTTTTGTATTATCGGCAAAGGTTTCAAGTTCTGTTGGACGTATAATTTGAATGGAAATACCTAATCATTTCGCTGAAAAACACAAAATAATATTACGAAGTATATTTGGTTGCCTACTCATTTCGAACCCCATCTTAAGGCGGCGCAAAGAGATGTGTCCATTTAAATGATAATTTTCGGTAACGATTTGAATTAGGAATGTGAAATTTGGTTACAGTACAGAGAACGTATAGATCTAGGTGCATATGTTGATTAAATTATTATATTTTAATGAATTCATATAGAAAACGAGTTTTAAAAAGTATCTTCTCTTGTACAGTTTTCTACACTGATACAAAGGACGCGTTTTTCTAGGAACGTGATCTTTCAAACTGGCATGCGCGATTACGTTTGAATCGTTTAACGGATCGAGTTATTATTTTTTTCCCCCTGAGATAAAATACTTTTTATTGGAGGCTGAACCTCATAATAAGTGAGACTTTTAAATAATTATATTACTTATAACGATTTGAAACCGAAAAAAGCTGTAAGAACTCGATCTTAAAATTCAAACAGCAGCTATTTTGCCAATTTTAAACTTTTTTAACTAAATGTTGGTTTAGTCTCCAACTAATTTCATCTAGTTTCAAAGCGCTTCTGAAATTTCGATTTTTGCTTATTTTTATAGCAGCTATCAACCACGTCGTTGAGACAAGCGCGCTGCACAGGGCCTGATACTTCCTATAACAGTATCCCCTTCTTGCATGTAGTTTTTTTTTATGGCGCTATGTCCTTTTGTACACTAAAGTAAGACAAATATATGGCAAAAGAAAAAATATCTCAATTTCTCAACAATTTCTTTGAAAAACTGTCTCAAACTTGAGCTACTTTTTAGGCCTCTACATGAGTACCTCCCCTTAACTATTAATAACTAACCACAGTATAAAATGGTTTTATCTTTTATAGTGGGTTCCCCAAGGTACAGAGTTACTTAGTAATAAGCCGAGTTCTATGTTTATTGTTGATGCCACGTTCTTTGAACAAGAGTCCTTAAAACATTAACTAACCTTCGCGGATGGTTATCTTTTATGTTCCGAATGACCTACCTGACAATATCAACCTACAGTGACTCTGAACAAGATAGTGTGGACAAGCGTGGTCTCAATTTTTATTGACTGTTTGGTCACCTGGTACAAATCCGCCATTAGTGTGCCAATTGCGATACGAAAGAAGTAATAGCGAATCTTTTGTAGAGTTGTTATACTGGATATATCAAGGTAAGTAATAGTGCAAAATTATTGCATGATTTAAACGTAATTAAGTAAAATAAGGTCTTATCACTTGCTCCATATAGGTTATCTAGTTCGTATTATTATCTTGTATAGTTTAATTATTTGCTAGTTAATGTAATGACTGGTCCCCTTTTAGGTCATAAAATAGAAACATATCTTGTTGTACTGCCATCAACTCAATCAACTCCAGCAACAGACCTGAGAAAGGCATTTTTAATTAATTTCATCCAAACAATTGATGCGTAATATATTTTGCAGCGCCACAAATTAAAAGGAAAAAATAATATCTTGATTAGTAACATTTACATTAAAAATAGCAGCCAAAAAATATTGCACACATATCGTACAATAGTAGTAAGATTAAGTTGTTCATTTTGATCTATATTGGTGTATAGGTTTGCAGATGGAGATTGAATAAATGAAATCTCTTCTTTGTACACTTCCTTTATATGTAGCAATAAAATATATGGATTTATTATTATTATAAATGTAAGGTTCAAAGGAATTTTTATTTCTGCTGTGCCGCTTTACTTAACCTTTATGTAATCCTATTATTTAAGGTAAGTAATATACTTTAAATATTTAAGGTGAGTAATATACCACTTGTGCTTAAAAATGTTATTTCCTACTACCATATTTAGAGCACAAAAAAGATTTTAATTCATATTGTTAAATATAAAGTATGTTAAACTTTGTTATAGTTCATTCTTGTATATTCGTTTATATAAAGATGTAACTATATTTACATATTAAACGGGTCGGCGTAGGTCTAGGAAGCATTAATGTGATAATGAATGGATTTCTACCATATTGAAGAAAACGACTTTAATAATCCAAAAATCGGGTTTCTTCCTGTAAAAAAAGTATGTTTCAATGGAACTGCCACAAAAATTGCAGCAATTGCTCTCATGGCCACACTGTCTTGTTAGAGTAAGACGAAATCATGTACTCCAAATTTATAAAGAAAACACCTGCGTCCTTCTTCTCGTTCTGAGCATTGTCGAGGCAGATTTAACCTTACCAGCCAGAGTACAGCCATAACCATGTGCAGATTTATAAAAATGTTACCGAATAACACAAGCTCCCAACGACGCGACGTAGGTTAGAATTGGAAAACCGAACAAAGTTGTACCATAAGCAGGCAGGAATCTTGGGATTTGGGGGATTAGCTCTGATAAACACTAGAGTGGGCCGATTTTTTTAAATTTTCTAATTTGGGAATGTGCATACATGGAAAAGTAGTGAGTTAATGAATTAAAGAAATCACCTAATTTATCTTTATCTTTTATATTAATAAAAACAATAATAAAAATCCACGCCCTAACATCCCCCAACAGCTTTCGCCACTACGGGGGCGTCGGCAGGCCCGAATTATCATTATTATGGCCCGCGTCTGTGGCACGTCTAAAGTTGTTTGGCTTTCAGCTTCGCCAAGGAGTAAATGCACAGACGCGTGCCATAATAATGATAATTCGGGCCTTCCGATGCCCCCGTTGTGGCGAAAGCTGTTGGGGGATGTTAAGGCGTGGATTATTACTGTTATTACTATATCATATTTAAAAAACAAAACAAAAATTAAAACCTACCAAAAATTAAAATGATTTTAAAACCTTTGCGGCAGTTCAAAACATCAAAATAAAAGAAAAAGTAAATTAGATGTTTTCTTTAATTTATGAAGTCACAACTTTTCCATGTATAGGTACACATTCCCGAATTTGAAAATTTAAAATTGTTTACTACATTATAGTTTAGTTATACTCACCGTTCATGAGCCGGCAATTAAATCCACTCAATATTGAAATCGGTTTACGGGATCCCCTGTATAGTACAACAAAAATTCATAAAAATATTCAAAATCGGAGCCGCCTTTTCATTTTACAGTTTGGTTTATTTATTGCAACGTAAAAACAAGGACTCTGTCTCTGATTATCTTGTCATAGCATATAAATCATGCCGTACGCTGAGAATGGAGCCTATGTTATACGAGTACCAAATTATTAAGGTTCGTATTTTGTTTTCAGATATCGTCCACAGTTCAACGCCCACGAGTCCCTCTGCGAGTGACTGAACAATGATGCGCTATACACACAAGAACTGGAGACCGGAGATGAAATAGGTTGTGGGTCTTTGCATGTAGAACTATTTCGTGTTGAGAAATGTAGAGACTCTAAGTCATGTGTTTATTGTTATTTGCATTTCTTCATTATACTGGAGCTTTCGTATTACGTATAATTCAAGTGTACGTGTTGGTGTGTGAGTGGTACGTGCGGGACCATGCTCATTTTGTTCAGATCTACTTCATTGCCGTCCTATGTTTGCTTTCCTTGTGGGATATTCGCATGTAGTTTCAAATGCCACATACAAAATATTTATACAACGTGTGTTACACATACGGAATAAGGTCAATCTCTTTATTAAGGCCAGGCCAGCCTAATGGTTTTTCCTTACTTTATCGTTATCAATACTAAATGTTAAAAAAGTATGGAGTGTGTTGTATCGCATTTCTGTAATCAAGTAGTTTAATTTTTACTTTATCATACGCAGTATAATGAAGTATTGTAATCGTGCCGAAAAAAAAATTGAGATTTTAGCGGAAATAGGTCTTTTTGGGTCCCCTGAATATTTTTGACCAAGGTACAAAAAAATGTCTGTGTGTGTGTGTGTAAACGATTTTTGTGGCGACGATTCCAGAGAAACCGCTGAAGGTATCGGGACGAAAGTTCATATTTAGAAGTTTCATGACCTAACTTAGAGCTGAAAAGCTTTTGGTTCACAAGGGTCCAAAGGAACTGGATGTTTCCTCTAAGCTGTTTTCATTGATTTTGCAAATGAGCCGCCATTTCCGTAATTTCGTCAAAATAGTTAAATAATAAATTAAGGTAGAGGATTTTCTTTTTCCTAAAATTAATAGTTCAGCTGTATGAGCAAATTCTTTTTGTTCAAGATCGCGTCTGCATTAAATCTTAGTTAGCAAGGATTTCACAATTATTTTCATGATGACAGGTAGGTAGTGTCAAAGGCTGTTTTTTTGACAACACCCACTGTAAATATTATCCATATACGTATTAGGGATTATACGGAGCTTGTCCTATAGCACCAATGTGTAATCTCGGTTCTAACAATGTGAGACGACGATATATATTTTGTCTATCGATGTGGTGCCCGGGATCAAACTGCGCATGCGTGGCCAGTAGTTATTAAGACCGTCGGCAGATGGCGCTATTGTAGCTTAAATTGCGCGGTCGGTATTACCGCTGCCGTCAGCCGGTAATATTCGGCATCACTAACGCAAAACCAGTGACAGCTCATTGATAACCTTATACATGTAGGAGCTCACTAACGCCAAACCACTGACAGCCCATAGATAAACCTTATACATGTGGCAGCTGGTGGCAGCACTGTGGCAGCCTATGGATCTAATCCAGGCAATCGAATCCACGATCTTGACGCATGCGTAGTGTGTCCAGTGGCACTACGTCGGATGAGATAGAGATATATGTCGTAACGCTAGTGTTGGAACAGCCTGGTGTTACCAACATTCTTTATATCATTTTGCATTTATATGAATATTATCAAAATATCTGTCAAATACTGGCTAACTTGTTTTATTTTAATGCAGACACAATCGATCTCGATCAAATAGAATCTCTTGCAGCTAAACTATTAATTTTATACCGGGTGGTCGTTTTAACTTGAGACTCCTAAATATCTCGTGAAATATGCATAGTACGACAAAAGTGTCTTAAATAAACTTGTAGGACTTAAAGGGGGAAATGAGATGGCGATATTAGTTGCAATCGGTGAAAAAGAAGCTAACTTAATTTTATGGGGATACCCATTTTTTTAGCAAATTATGATTTTACGCCATATAAGAAGAATCTTTTGTCTGAAACTTTTTTTCGTACGATGCATTTTTTTCGTGCGTAAACAAACCGTATGCGCATGACGGCGCAACGCGCGAGATACCGAAACGTGTCCCGGATACGCACATACCTTCCTACGTTGTACTATGAGTGTCTACTCAGTCGTCGCTTTGACTGCCAGACGGCAGCGCATCCCATGCAGTGGCAGCGGTCGTAACTACTGCAGCAGCCACATTCCATCTTTCAACTTCTTATTTAGTGTAAAAACATAATTTGATAAAAAATTAGGGTATTTCCATTTAAAAAATTTAAGTTAGCCTCATTTTCACCGATTGCAGCGCCATCTACAATGAAACTGATATTGTCATCTCATTTCCCCCTTTGAGTCCTACAAGTTTATTAAAGACACTTTTGTCGTACCATGCATATTTCACGAGATATTTAAGAGTCTCAAGTTAAAACGACCACCCGGTATATTATATGATAAAGGTATGTGCCTGGCCACATCAGATTTTTAACTTTTTGTGCAGTGATTAGGGTCAGCTTTTGCCTATAGATTGCGGTCTCGTCATATTCCTCCCTGGTTACCACTAGAGGTGCCACAATTATCTTTAAATCTGGATTGTCGGTTAAGAGTGTAAACCTGATAACTCCACCTTTTCGTGATTTTGAGTTTTCGATGTCCTTTACATCTACAAATTCTGCGGTACCAGCTAGCAAAACAGCGCACTCCATATTATTCATCAAAACGTTTAATTCTACGATGCGTAAACCTGCTATCTCCAGCGTACGCACTTAAAAGCGTAAATACTGCGAGACAGTTTATATTCCCTCCTGTAAAGTTTGGTTTTATGGAGTTAGCAGCTTAACACTCTTAGCCGACGATATGTGAATTTACGGGTTAATGAAGTAAAAATACAAATGTGATTTTCAGCTTTCCAACAATAGTTTCCACATGGAAACACTTTTAACACTTTGAGGCACGACCAAGTTGCGACTATTTTGCCCAAGGTTGCAGGCAAAATAAAGAAAAAACTAATTTTTTAACCCCAAATAAAAGATAGTACATAGCGTGTACCACAAACCCTCTAAGAGTTAAAGGATGCTAGAAAGCGGACATGACCTAACAAAATCCGTTTGAATAATATAACGAGTTTCGAAAAGTCGCCAGAGGGGCATTCGTGAGGATAACTTCCGGTTCCTGTGCTTGTGTTTGGCCTTGTAGTACGGTTAGAAAAACAGCATCACTCTGTTCTATGGTGGGGATTTTACCCCATGTTAAACAAATGGATAGGCGGTAAACATAAATTGAGTTGTAGAAAAACGGATTTTCCGTAACGAATTGTCATGGACAATTCCGAGCCGACAAAACCCTCTAATCTAATCTAATTTCGCTCTCGGCTCTGTCGCTCGCACGCACAAAAACAATACGGCTTAACGATATAATTACTATGGAGATACGGCAGACCGTCCATTGTTTGCGAAACTTTGTCTCTACTGTTTTCATATTAAAATTTAATGTTGATCGGTAAATGGCCAAAGTCAGCAAAAATAATGAGGCAATTTTGCTGAAATTTCGTTCAGTTAACCTTACATACCTAGTAGAATAAAATAAGGTTATAGTCGGGAAAGTTTAAATATTTTATATTTTAACGAATTTACATGCAATACAACCAATATTATTATTATTTTCGAGACATTCCGGGACCAGCCCGGTAGTCTTGGGACCTCAAATTTGGTCTTGAAGCCGAGGACGTTTTTGATCACTGGAAAAAGCACATGGGATCTCACGTTTAATCTTATTTCTCTGTCTGGTGTTAGTCATGTCGATATCGAATTTTTCTGCATTCAATGAAGATATTAAACCGAAATATGGAAAATTTAGACAGCTTACTAACCCGCATATAGTATCCCAAAAGTCAGAACAAAAAATAATTGCTTCTACTTCTAGTAGGGTAAAAGTTTGACACCACAAAAAGAAGTGATGACTTTGAAGTCAGTCATTTGAATGGACTTACCATAAGGATCTTAAAAGAAAAATGTGTTTACTATACATTTTATGTTATCTATCATCAAATGCTTATTAGACAAGCCACAGATTTAGAAACATTTCTGCAACTACAACAGTGACGACGGCATAGTTATTTAACCAACAAGTATATTAAAAAGAGGGATTAATGATCGAGACTGTTTAACACTCGAGCGTTAATTGGCGAGATCATTAATCGCCGTTTAATATTCGAGTTGGTTACAAATTTTTTTCGTCGATCGTATTCTTCTAGCGTCGCGTTGTCTACATAGACTTTTCTTCGCCAATGTCTTTTTAGGTTTATGACATTTTATGTAATTTGACACTGACGGGTCTAGAGGGCGGTATGTTTTGATTGAAAGGTTTCTTTTCACATAACAAATCAAGCATTAATAGAAATCGTGCATTAATAAAGTTGTTTGATAAACAATTTCCTATTCACTAAACTGACTCATAAATAAACGATCGACGGAAATAGTTATTTAACCAACTAGTGACCTATAGATCGCTGGTACGTGTAGATCGCCGATTCCAGTAGATCGCTGGGACGTGTAGATCGCTGGGAGTGTAGACCGCTGGTACCTGTAGACCGCCGAAATAGATAGGTTGATCGCCTATAATAAGCATTCATGTGGGCACTTCTCGCTGCCCTCGTCGTGCTTCAATTGAACTTTTATACAACGCATATAATAATATATTACTATCTAGTTTGGTTTCATAATAGACTTACAGTGACAATTATTTTTTCAGTTTTATAATGAAAATTGTAGGTAAACATAATTGTGGCTACATGTTCTAAACACAATTTATAAATTTGCTGTACCGACGAATTTGCGTTTGAGCACTCCTCGCTACGCTCGTCGTGCATCAATTAAATCCTTACAAAATTTAAATAATAGTTTAGTACTTTCCACTTTGGTTCCATGATGGAATATCAAAAATGTCTAAATTTGTCGTACGGCGGACGCATTTGTTCATGTGGGCACTTGTTGCTGCCCTCGTCGTGAGGCAATTGAATTTTTATACAACGCATATAATGATGTTTACTATCTAGTTTGGTTTCATTATAGAGTTAGGTACTGTGGTAATTACTTTTTCAGTTTTATAATGAAATGTGTAGGTAAACATACTTGCGGCTACATGTTCAAACCACAATTTATAAATTTTCCGTAGCGACGGATTTGCATTAAAGCACTCCTCGCTACGCTCGTCGTGCGCCAATTAAATCCTTACAAAATGTATAGAATAATGTAGTACTTACCACTTTTGTTCCATAATGGATTTATTGTCATAATGAATATTCATATCAAAAATTTCTAACATTGGTTCATATGAGCACTTCTCGCTGCGCACGTCGTGCCCAAAGCTAATCATGACCCAATTTGAGTGTTAGAAAACTTGTATGTATGATGTATAACTTTTCACTTTGGTTCCATAATGAATTTATTATAAATCTCTTTTAAGTGTCATAATAAAAAATTTATAATATTCTTATTTACTTAATTATAAAATTTATGCCTATTGCGAGAGAATGCATCTTCAGTTGGACATTTTTTGTGGTCTATAGGAGCAATTTTTATCAATTCGTAATATTGATTTTCCAAAAAATGACCCTAATTTAAATGATGTTTTTAATTAAACACACATTAATTGGTCTAACATACTGGTCCGGTCATGCACGTAAATTAATGAATACCTACAATTTTAACTCACACCTAATGGATATAACTAACTGCCATAACTGCTTATATTGCTATTTGTTGTCCTTAGTTTGGTGTGCTGTTGGGCAATAAAGAATATTATTCTTATTATCGTGAAAATGATATTATTCATAATTTACTTCTTTCATTGAATTATTACTTTTATAAACTTTTAAAGGAGTAAACTGCAGAGAAAAGTGGGTCCTCCGCCATTTAAAATTTGTAAAAAGTAGGTCGTCCTGTCAGCTAAAATGTCCGTTACAGAAACCCGTAAAATGAAAAAATTTGAGTTCAGCTTTATAAACAAATATTATTTTATAGTTACATATACCCTTTTGTCAAATAAATGTTTTTGTTTCAAATCATTGTGCTAGCGACGCAAAGGCCCTGCCATCTTTAAGATTTTCAAAAAAAAAATTATAATATTTTTATTTACCTAATTACCTAAAATTTATGCCTATTGCGAGAGAATTCATCTTCAGTAGGACAATTTTTTTGTGGTCTATAGGAGCAATTCTTATCAATTCGTGATATTGATTTTCCAAAAAATGACCCTAATTTAAATGATGTTTTTAATTAAACACACATTAATTGGTCTAACATACTGGTCCGGTCATGCACGTAAATTAATGAATACAATTTTAACTCACACTTAATTGATATAACTAACTGCCATAACTGCTTATATTGTTATTTGTTGTCCTCATTGTCATTGTCACATTGTCAATATTTGTTTTGAGTACTATCACATATATTTTTCCTAGCAGACTAAATACCTGCTCAAAATATTATTAAAATTTACTAATATTGTGTATCAATGTCAAGATCAAATAAATTATTCGATTAAATTAAATTAATTGCTTTAAATGATTAATTACCCATCACATAATGATATATTCCAAGATAAAGAATGTCGTGTAAACTCCATCTTCATATTCCACGCTATTCATTTTGTTAATCTGTGCCTTATCGTTATACTTTCTTGATCTATTACCCAGATACTTTTATGGTAAATTGGATGCATCAAATTTCATATTAAAAGACCTCTAATATTTCCAGATACTTTTTTAAATAACATTTTTGCATAACTTTCAACTAAAAGGTACTTCGTACTCTTTCTGTTTTTCATAGTTTTGGTAACACCCGGTACATGCAAGCAGATAAATATAATATATTTGCATTTTAGGTTCAACAAAAATAAAATGTTCTTACTTATTGTTCAACGTTCTGCCTACATAAGGTATCCAAACGTAAAGCAAAGTAAAATTTTACATTACATACATTTTGTAAAATTAACAAATGATTTTCCAAAAAAATGACCCTAATATAAATGATGTTTTTAATTAAACACACATTAATTAATCCGTTACAGAAAGCCGGAAAATGAAAAAATTTAAGTTCAGCTTTATAAACAAAAATTATTTTATAGTTACATTGACGCTTTTGACAAATAAATGCTTTTATTTGGATTTTATCAATTGTATAGCCCGTAAAGAAACAAAAGTTAATGAAAAGTTGAAATTGCAGAAATTGCAACACCCTGTATATTGCGCAAAAATTATCGAATAAAAATAATAATGGAATAGTTACGTACCTATTCAAATTTGTATCTAGCATAAAACTCGAAATAACATATCGGAAATAAGTACGACTAAGTTATCGCACATTTACATTTTTAGCAACACCCTGTATGTGATGACTAAAAATGAAAAATAATAATAGCTCATAATAATATAATAAGTTAATCAACAATAAGATACCATAAATCGGACCAACATGCTAATTCGTCTTTGCGGTTAAGAAAACACCCTGTATATTATGATAAAATTGTCAACAAAATTAACAATACCTTTTATAAAATGTGTTTTCAATAATTATATGTAATAATGAAAAAAAAAAAACTTGCTTCCCCAACCGGGATTGAACCGTCGACGCCGAAGACAGAAGCCAAGACGTCTACCCACTGCGCCACGAAACCTGATATTGAATTTGTGTCAAAAATGGAATAAAACCTGCGAAGCTAAAATTAAAAGAGCGAAATTTACTTTTCGCTTATTTTTCGATAATAATTGCGATAAACTAACCTTCTATTTGTAGAGTCGATGTTTAAATTGCCGTAAAAACCAATGTCGTGCCGTCTTGCGCACCGAATTGAGAAAAAACCCGCAAGATAGAGACCTAATCCTAACCTAACTTCGCCTTGTCAAATTTATGTTTTATTGTTGGTTTATTGGGCGTTCTGATCACTTATAAGATAATCTAAATTCATTGTTCGCGCATGCTTTCTCCTTTATTGCTGTTTCCGGCCCAATTTTGTCTTCATAATGACCAACGCTAACCCGCGCTTGGCGACTTGTATGTTTCGACTGCAAAATAAATTAGATAGTACGCTGCACGGTCTATACATAGGGTCTATGTCGGTATATCGCGGGATCTTACCGTGTTTAGAGATTGTTTCTTATCCATTTTGACCTGCGTGGAACGTTTTTGTCGCGAATAACTGGAGTAAGCGCATGCGGCCCGGCCGCTCTCGTCCAGTTCTGTCACATATGGCGTAGCCGTCAGACTGCGCTTGCGTGGACATTATCGATTGTCGTTACCCTGGCGACGCTACTCAATGGCGGAGGCGCTCACGGACGTACTCAATTTTTATCGATTTTTACGGCGGATGGAAAAATTTTCTCGCGACTCGATTTGCGAATTTGCAAAAACTCTCCGATAAGAGTTAATAGAGCGTACTGCGATTCGAGGACGCCGGTCTACGCGTATATTCAAAAGCGGGACGAAAAGCCTTACGTTAAAACAGTTTGAGCGAAATCGACAATCGCGCGACGTCTATGCGAAAAATCTCCCGTTCATTTTAGTATAATAAGACTAGTGATCAATAGATCGCTGGGATATGTAGATCGCTGAGGTGTGTAGACCGCCGAGAAAGGTAGATCGCCGAAGTCGGTAGTTCGCCGAAGTGGATGGACCTCACATATCGCCAGTAATACTGTTGAAATTATTAAATAAATGAAACACTGGACTGTCATCCACGCAAATGTATGAATATAATTAATGGGGAATCATATGATATATGGATCTCGGGACTGCAGTCAGTCTTCTTCGATAGAAAATAAGCGTTTTTTATAAAATATAATTGAATCGTGTTAATATACGATTTAAAAGGGACTAACTACATAGAAAAATAGTATGAGTTAGTCCCATTTAATAATAAGCGATTTAATTATATTATTATCTTCCTGTTACCATATAGTAATATGATATTATAGTATGCAATTTTATGATTGAATGTTGGGAAATATGGTTTCTAATATAATAATATATCTAATATATTTTCTAAAAAGAGTAGTTTTTTGAAAATCAAAATTTCAATTTGATTCGACTTAATCGTTGCCTCTATAAACCCGCCTATTGCCCAATAGTTAAAATGTTAGGTTGCATAAAAGGCCTAAAGTATATAATATTCTAAAAATAATATTCATTTTCTTGCAATAAGGGGTAAAGTGATTTTGTTAGATAACAATTTTTATTTTTTTATTAGTTTGTCATTATTATTATTATTATTTTGGTGTGTAAATAAAGGGTAATTATAAATGATTGTAGTCAAAAAGGCCATGATATCAAATGTAAAGATTTCTGGTTGCCGCCCTATTTTAATGGAATATCATTTTTCTACATGCAAACGTTAAATTGGTTGCATAATCTATTTCAAGTTTGACTAACAGCTGTTTGTGTACAGCGGCAAAAAAGTTTCTAACATGAACGTGGCCTACATCGACTACAATATTGTATAATGATCCTGTATTATGTATTGTTACGACATTAAAAGAATATGCAAACAAATAACACATAAAACATTCGATTAATTTACTTTTATTGTCTGATAAAATGCATTAACCGTTATATATCTAATAGTCCTAAATAATACTATATAAAACAAAACTTAATTATTAAATAAGATTTAGTTTTGAGATTACATGAATTATAGCACTAAAATATTTGAGATTATGAAAAAGATAATTAAGCACAGAGAGAAACAGAAACATAAAAATACACACTGAATAAATTAATAAATTGTTTAATTCTTGAAACTTTAAAAGTAAAACTATACGACAACTACTTTACAATATTAATATCTAAAAGTTACTAAATATATCATATATCATGATGTTAAAAATATTTTGAATTTACTCACAATAAACTTGTGAAAGATACTGTCGGCTTTGTCGGAAGAGGTTACGCAGTCAATAGGCTTGTTGTGACCTTCGCCCTCTTTCCTTGAAGTAATAGCATGAAAAAATTCGGCACATGCAGTTGGAGGTTCTGTTTTGAATTATTCATTCTAAAAGACAGAGACATTAAAATTACGTTAAATAATTACATTTGAAATTATACCATGTACAACCTTTCTCAAGAAAATTACTACTGGGGTAGCTCTGCTAAAGGCATAATGGTATTGCAGTTTGGTAACTTCACCGTCATTGCGTTCTCTCCGCCTTAGTGGCCCAAATATTTTGCAAACCTATCAATTACCCAGATAATTTGTGCGTAGTAGATTTAGGTTACCACAGATTTATTTGTCAGAGCTAGCAACCAACATTTGCAGGATCGTGTAAACAGAAGAGGAATGTCCTGGAGAATTCTAAAAATTGCGACAAAATGCATATGTACGATGTAGATAGATATATTTTGATGATCGAGTTGCAAATATGTAAAAAAATAATGTTCATTTGTACTTACTTTGACAGTTCTTGGAATTAACGTGCGTGTATGCAACTAACACGACAGAAAATGAATAAATGTCCAATGTTTACTAATTACTGCAATTCTCTTTACCGGGCAATTTCGTGTACCTTGTCAAGGTTAGGTCGTATCGTTCAATCGTGTTTCTGGCGCCGTCTTTCGTCCGTACTTCCTTCCTTTCGCTCTTATGCAAATTTGCGGATGGTAGAATAACAAAATCGATGATAAAATACTGCAATACTCAGCACGTATTTGCAAAACACAAACTGTTGACGTCTACATAACCTAACTTTCGGTGCAGTCGAAGTTTTGGTGTGGTCGGTAAAAAAGTGTAAGAAACGGTCGGTAAAAAGACAAACAAACACGCTTGCCATTTCAACTTGGTTTCAAAGCAAAATAACACCAGACTCCAATTACTATTGAAAATAAAACCGGAAAATGCGCTCTCGGAAACCTTATTTTTGCGCCAGAAATTCGTTGTCGTTAGCTCTCAGACAAACCGCTCCAAAATATGTCTTCAGATTCGATTCCTAACTTGCAAGGCCTAAAACATACCGGAAATAATTAATGTCGTATTTGCGAGCGGGTTTACGATAATTGGCATTTCATTTGATTCCTTGCTTGCAATTTATCGCCAAGGGTTATAACAGAGCGCGTGTTTCAATGCGTCTTCTGCCAAATATACGATATACGACACCCTTTTTTATGCATTTCAATACGTTTTTGTCGAAAATATAGGGACAGGCAGCGGCGCGTTGTCAGAACTATCAAACCGGCACAGCCATGGCACAGCTGTTCGAGCAAACCTTGTTGACGTTGCGTAGCAACCTACGTTGTCGCGGACGAAAAGTTTGTACACTATTAAAAATTAATAGAGTTTTATGGAGATGAAAAATTCGATCTCGCCTTAAAAACTGCGGATTTGGGCAAATTTTACGTATTAAGTTAGGGGACGGTAGGTCGAACGACCCGCGCCGTCGTATATCGATATGCAAAAAACCAAAAAATATCCTTTAGCTCTGGAAGATCGGGCCGAAACACTCCCGACGCGACGTCGATTAGTCGTCGTAATTTTATTAGTATACCGACAAGTATATGAAAAAGAGCGATTAACGATCGAGACTGTTTAACGCGCGAGCGAAGCAAGCGCGTTAATTGTCGAGATCATTAATCGCTGTTTAATATACGAGTTGGTTACAAAAATTTTCCGTCGATCGTATTCTTTTAGCGTCGTCTACATAGATTTTTCTTCGCCGATGTCTTTTTAGGTTATATGACAATTTATGTAATTCGACACTGACAGTTCTAGAGAGCGGTATGTTTTGATTGGAAGGTTTCATTTCACATATGTTGGATTAGCCACTCAAACGACGTCATTGCGTCTTGTGATTGGCTATAACAAATCATGCATTAATAAGGTTGTTTAATAAATGATTTCCTATTCACTAAACTGACCCATAAATAAACGATCGACGGAAATCATCTTTGACATTCAATTTAGCCTATGTTTTACCAACGTAAATTTCATAGTGATTATAATAATAATTAATTCTGCTTTGTTCACCACAAATGTTTGATATGCTCTATAACCAAATTAGAGCAAATAGCTCCTGCATTTATGGGTTATACAAGTTATAACAATCATATTTAGCGATCTGAGTGCAGTCACATGTTGGTTTTGCAAGGTACTTCCGCCGCTGGCGCATTTATTGATTGCATGATCTCACAATCCCAGTGGTAGAGTGAATAATGCATACTTCTCACGTAATGCATGTTAATTAAGGTGGAAGCGTATGATTTGATTGCCGGCACCGTTGCTTCGTATTTCGTTCTTTTTTTCTAACACCTGCATGGTGCCACGGAACATTGCTTAAAATGTATTTGTCTACAGTTTCAATTTTTATTTCATAGTCTACTTATTGAGAGTGACTAAAACAATTGAATTCCAAACATACAATGCCTCCTAGCACTCCGGGACACGAAAAAGACAGGACACCTAATAATTATACGTTAAATAACTTTTGTAATTGTTGGCCGCTTTTAAACATTGTGTCAGAACATTGTCAATAAATTCATCAACATTCTCACTCGCCTTTGCAATTTTGAAACAAGTATTACCTACAGTAGGTATATCGAGAGAAGTAACGTAATGTTTTGTTGTAAGATCAAGAATCCCGATTGAAAATATTAAACATTTAGATTAGGTTCGCAGTAGTTACAAAGCCATATCAACTCCCAATTTTGTTGTCTTTAATTCGCGTTTGTTAAAGATACAGCTTTACAAGTAAACGTCCAATTTTAGCTTTAATATCCAATAACTTTTGGAAACTTTAACCGACTTTGATTATTCTAGCAGTACATACAAAAATTATTATGGTATCAAATGCATAATAAACCAAAATGATGGTCGGTGGCGAAATTCAGGTTGATCAGATTCTGAAGTACTTACATCTTGCTTTTGTATGAGAACCAATATTTGAATGTTTGTAGTTAAAGATAAAATTACAAGTTTTGCATTTGTCAGGATGTGTACATCTATTTCGGCAATGTATTGTTTGTAATACACGATTGATGAGTATTCCGCCGTCACATATCGAAATATATGCAAGGATATAATATATGATTTTCGTTAAACCCCATTTTATAAGAAATGTTAACACTTTTGTCGCCATGTGACTTTTTAGGGGTTATCTATGAATGCATCTAATAAATTATTGTTCTAAATTAAATTATATGAACTATGTGGTAAAAAATGATAACTGCTTACTTGAGAACCCGGAAAATATTCGACGCCCGTGGGCTACTAAAAATAATGTGCCCTACTTCATAAGAAAATCGACGGGTTGGCTGACGAAAGCGGGGTGGGAATCCAGGGAATAAATTTGGGACAAACTTGCTTTTAAAGCATTCTTATTCACTAAATAGGTTGTGCGTCTCATAATTCGATAAGCAAATTTCTCATTTATTTGGATTAAAGGGTGCAAAATTAAAATAATAAGTATCATAATAATTTAAAGTAAAAGTCTTTGCATTCCCAATAAATAAAGTAGCTGGGTTTGGTTCTATACAATTTGAGTATTAGTCCGACGCTGTTCAGCATTTTAGTGGCAGTTTTTCCAATGGCAATCCCATATTTTTCTTAGCGATTTCGGTAGACCTTTTAATTGTGTTAATGGTGCGGATGCATTTTATAGCCTAACATATGACATTTTTTGAGAAAAACACAATTGAAAATGGCCAAATATTGATATCACTGGGGAACACGGATATTCTGAATGGAATATGAAATGAGTTTTGGATCAAATTAGTTGCCCCGAAATTAATATTCTAGAAACCTCAAAACGGTCTGATAATAAATCCTAAACTTTATACGTTTACCAGAAATCCTGAAAGTTTGTGCACAAATATATTTGAATATTTTACAGCGATTCTTTAAACAGTGTGCGGTTCCTTTAATAAAAGAAACAACGAAAACGTGATGTGATATGAAACTTACAAGCCACGATTCCTATTCAGTGCAACAAACTAGGTAAAACACGTATTCGTTTTTTATTCACAAAAATTCAGTAATTTCCGTTTTCCCTTTTTCTCAAAAATTTGTCATGTAAGGTCATACAATTTGCATGCTATCATGAATACAATTCACAGAACTAACATAATCAACAGGAAATTGCCATCTAAAAACATCATAAATAAAAAACAATTGAAGGAGGGAAATTGAATTTGTTGCAAACATGTGTATTATTAAAAATCATAAAAAATTAATTTCCGTTTTCCCTTTTTCTCAAAAATTTGTCATGTAAGGTCATACAATTTGCATGCTATCATGAATACAATTCACAGAACTAACATAATCAACAGGACATTGCCATCTAAAAATATCATAAATAAAAAGCAATTGAAGGAGGGAAATTGAATTTGTTACAAACATGTGTATTATTAAAAATCATAAAAAATCGACGATATCAAGAATTTTTGTAAATAACAAACACTTTCCAAGATTGTGTCATGTTTCCATACTCGCTCACTGTAATTTTCTTAAGAAAAACAAAAAAATCAGTTCATAAATGAGTTATAACTTATTAACATTCAAAAAAATCTGATATGGCCAGGCACATGGCTATCATACGATATGTAAAATTAATAGTTTAGCTGCATGAGATTCTATTTGAATATAAAACAAGTTAGCCAGGATTTGACAGATATTTTGGTAATATTGACAGTAGGTGTTATTAAAAAAAGAACGTTTAACACCAAGGCCGGTAAAGCCTATTCTACAGAGGTTGCGCCGACCGGCATTTGCGGGGCGGGGACGAGGTCGGCCAGTGACGTCACAAACGCTATGTCGTAACACGCTAAACTCCTGTCCTGACTCCACTGACGCCACTTTTTCGTGAGTTTGTAGGCATCTGCGGGGGTCGCTTGGATACATGGGCAATATAGGCATCAGCGCAACCTCTGTAAAATACGGCTCTACCAGCCTTGGTTTGACACTACCTACTGTCAGAATGAAAATAATTGCCAAATTCTTTCTAACTAACTTTTAATGCAGACACGATCTCGATCAAAAAGAATTTGCTCATACAGCTAAACTAGTAATTTTAACAAAAAATGTCAGACATAAATTATTCAGAATTTCGTCTACTTTAATTTATTATTTAACTATTTTGATGGAATTACAGAAATGGCATTTGCAAAATCGTTGAAAATGCTAAGAGTAACCAGCCAGTTCCGGTTTAGTCATGAAACTTTCTGCGCAATCATTGCCACAAAAAAACGGACACATACACAGACATTTTTTGTACCTTGGTCAAAAATTTTCAGGGCACACAAAAAGACATATTTCCGCAAAAATCTCAAAACATTTTTCAACACGATTACAATACATTGTCATCTACGTATGATTAAGTAAAAAGTAAATAGGAGTACCTATGGGGCGGGTCACTCGGTATGATAATTTGCGTCCAAATATCGACGCTAATTTGTTTGATATGGCAAACACAATTTAAATAACATTTTGTGACAAAAATTGTTATGATGAAAGCTTTTGAAAGCTTTTCATCTTTTCATCATGAAAGTTTGGTCATAAAACTTCTAAATATGAACTTTCGTCCCGATACCTTTAGTAGTTACTCCGGAATCGTCGCCACAAAAATCGACACACACACACACACACACACACACACACACACACACACACACACACACACACACACACACACACACACACACACACACACACACACACACACACACACACACACACACACACACACACACACACACACACACACACACACACACACACACACACACACACACACACACGCACGCACGCACGCACGCACGCACGCACGCACGCACGCACGCACGCACGCACGCACGCACGCACGCACGCACGCACGCACGCACGCACGCACGCACGCACGCACGCACGCACGCACGCACGCACGCACGCACGCACGCACGCACGCACGCACGCACGCACGCACGCACGCACGCACGCACGCACGCACGCACGCACACGCACACGCACACGCACACTCACACGCACACGCGGGAAATTCAACCTGTCCTCAGTCATTTTAGATCACTGTGTATGTTCCAATCTAAATAGAATTTAATCATTAATCACTTGAAACAAATTTCCTAGTAACTCACAAACTGTAAGGATTAAGGTAGGCCTATCATTCTATTAAAAAAATATAAAAAATCTGATGTGGCCAGGCACATGACTTTATCATACAAAATATAAAAATAATAGTTTAGCTGCATGAGAGTCTATTTGATTTAGATAAATCGTGTCTGCATTAAAATTAAACTAGTTAGCCAGGATTTGACAGATATTTTCATAGTCAATAATACCAATAGTAGCTATTGTCAAAGCATCAGCATTTTCCACTACCTACTGTCATCAGAATAAGAGTTATTTATCTCACAAGTGCCGAAAGTACGGAATAGCGCGACGAGCGGTGATCCTTCGTGTCACCGAAGGCGGAGCGTCGCATGTGATCGAGGCCCACTATTTAGTTTTCGGCAAGAGTGACATCAACGTTTTTTGTGTTGCTTTTTTAGAAACACGTATTTTAAAAAAAATTCAAAAATGGTTATATTTCTCTATAGGAAATGTTAGGTTGATACCTAATTCAAGTTCTGACAGATTTATATTCGTTCATGACACTGTAGATGTCACATCCGTACCAACATACTAAAATATAACTACACTCATCGCTATACTTTATTTACAATTTTTTCAATTTATCGGTTTTACAATTAGGTGAAACAACGCGTTGATATTTCCTATCAACAAACAATCAAATTGGTGATCTTATTTTATAAGAATTTTGTATTTTGTACTTTGCCGCACTAGAGCGGCTACGTTCCATAGCGGTTCTCGAACTTCTGATGAAATCAGCTGTTTTCGAGTGTGGCAGCCATAGACATTTCTGTAGTGACAGCACAAAAAAATATTTGTCAAATCCAGGCTACTATGTACTTTCATATCAGTGCAGATGTGACCGATCTCGATCAAATAGAATTTGCTCTTGAAGCTAAACTATTAATTTTACCAAAAAATATCATAGGCATAAATTATTCAAAATTTCCTCTGCTTTAATTTATTATTTAACTATTTTGAAGAAATTACAGAAATGGCGGCTCATCTGCAAAATCCTTGAAAAAGGCTTAGAATAAATTACCAGTTCCTTTGGACCCTTTTGAACCAAAAGCTTTTCAGCTCTAAGTTTAGTCATAAAACTTCTAAATATGAACTTTCGTCCCGATACCTTTAGTAGTTTCTCCGGAATCGTCGTCACAAAAATCGAGTACACACATACGCACACACACACACACACACATACACACACACACACAGACATTTTTTTGTACCTTGGTCAAAAATGTTCAGGGGACCCAAAAAGACCTATTTCCGCTAAAATCTCAATTTTTTTTTCGGCATGATTACAATACTTTAGCATACTGCGTATGATAAAGTAAAAACTAACTAATTTTGGTTACACCGCCACACAAATACGTTCAAGTTGATATCGTCACCAAATATGTTGGAATGATACTATTTTCTTTTCTTCCACTGTTGTTTGAAGCTTTCTAAAGTTTGAAATAATATTATCACAAATTTATTTAGTGTTAGTCCGCTACAAGAAGGATGATTTCATAACGTGCACAGCAATCAATGCATGCGAATTTGTAAATAAATCTAATGACATCTGTTAATTTAGTACAATATTATCCAGAAAATCCTATATACATAAATGTAAGATTTTGCAGTGTAGGCACCCTAACAAACAACCGGTAAGTATATAAATATAAGGTTTGCGAGCAGAGAAGGGAGAGATAAAAACGTCAGTGTTTCAAATGTGCACAATTCCAAGGGTGATACTTGTGACGTGTAGGTTTAATTAATGGGACCAGTGACATCCGCTGCAGACCACCGCTGGAGACTGAAAAGTGGATAGCCGTGACAGCAAAGTTTTACCGGACCGTGTACGATTAAACGTGAGCTAACTGCAAAAATCTTTTTGACCGACTTTGCCGAACTTAATTTTAAGTACTGTTGGTTTGTTCTTGACAACTGCACTTAGTACTTCTACGTGAGCTGCGAGTCCACATCAATCTGTACAAACAATATCAGAAAAGTTAGACCTCGTGAAATTCATTTGTACAAACAAGTAAATGTCTGAAACCATACATATGAAATTTAAGAAAAATATCATTTGTTATGTTATTACCAAGACTAACTTAAAAATTTCCAAAAACTTAATTGTTTCAATTTAATAAATATATTTTTCAGAGAATGAATCCCTATACAGGAAAGAATGCCTACACCAATAAACAAAAATACAGCTGTCATTTGCATCCATTACCAACATCGCAATTATTCAAGGTGGCGGGAAATTGAACCTGTCCTTCGCCATTTTAGATCACCTGTATAGTAAACAATATTGTTCATGGTTGTTTACTATATATAATACACAATAAACAATATTGTTCATGGTTGTTTACTATACATGCGTATTTGGTACAAATAATGCAAAAGCAGGTTGATGAATATCGTAATTAGCAATGCCGTTGAAAGCTAATGGCAATTAAGTTGTTATTTATCAACAAGAAGAATGACTCTCCCTCCACGTGCTTGAATCACCGGAAAGATTTGTGAGCTCCCTCTCAATCTCAAAAAACTACTCAAAATAATTTAGCCACGTAGGTCAAGCGTCGTTACCTCCAGCCTCACCAAAATCAAATTTTAAAGTCATCCGTAATAAACACTAAACTACCCCTTGCTAAGTAAAAAGAAAATAGACAGGACAACAAAGAACGACTGAACAAATCTAAATTTAAGAGAACGAAGAAAACTTACTTCCAATATCAAAGGCAACCTACCAAATTATAAAAACAAACACAAACACAACAAATAGAGCATAATTTGTCGATCAGTTATTGTTGCCAATTTTTGATAATTTTTTATATTAACAATAAATTAATAATGATAATAATGATAATGTGTGTCCGCAAATTTCGCAAATTAAGAGCTTCTATTTGATGATGATATCATGAATCTGCTCCGAAGGAGCCAATGTCGGAGACTTGTTTTAAATATAGTGATTTACTACGACGCGGTCGTGCAAAAAATGGTGGATGCGCCGGTGGTTTTCAAACAAATTGGGCTTTACCCTTTTTGTGACATTGCAGATAAGGGTAATGGACGCAAGCACTAGAAGTAAACATAAAGGATTTAACATCTATGAATTGTTCGTCCTTATGACATAAATGTAAGGCATTACTCTGATCACCTAAAAAAAGAACATCGTAGGCGTACACTAAAATTAAGATAGATATTGTATTTTCTATTAACTCTAAAACCCTTTATTGGCTTTTAGGGAAAAATTTCGGCTAAAATATACCGAAAATATACCAAATAATAGTCAGCAAAACTACAAAACAGTCCATTCATATTACATTTTATTAACAGAAAAAAAAACATTAAGCCAAAAATGTTCTAAAACAGAACCTTTCTTGCTATGACCAGAATGTGTCCAAGGCAGTATCGGATTGCGTCTGAAAGTATCTAGTAAAACTGCTTGGCGTGTTATGCATAAATAAATGTTAACATATTAGTGAAGTGAATACACGAAGTTGGGTGAAGTTACGCGGAGCATCACCAATGACAAACGTTGGCCGCATACCCATATGATATCGCAGTGCCTTTAGATATCGCTTGTTTTCAATTGTATTAAGCTTTGTCTCTCATAGTTTCGGAGAATTTTGCAAAACACGATAGGTATTTCGTAACAAATGCCAATCTTCTGACCGTCATACCTTGGAAACAGCAACTTTTTGCCTACATGTTCTTTGCCTTTTTGGTCATAAATATTATGTTCTATCGCCCCTATAAATATTCGAGACGCGGAACGGCACACCCTGTATAGTTTTTTTAGTTCTTGTTTTGGTATATGTTGTTGTATTCAACATGAACATTTGAGATACATACCTCTTAAGTGAAAAGTTGGTAGCCCCCTGCTTCATAACACCTCTTAATCTATCCCCTCCTGAAATAAACGACCATAATATTGCTGTGAAGTAAAAGCATTGTTTGTAGGTAATTTTACTATGACAAATTATTCTTACTTTATTTTATTACTTCGTCATCACTTTTTTCGTTTATTTATATATGGTCATATTTGTTGGTGTTATTTTCTTCAAAAGCTTTTTCCATGGCTTTGTAACAGTCACCTATTTATTCGTTCTTTCGCATTTTATAACATTGCTTTCTGATGTTCAGTATTCAAGTTATTTAGTACAGTAATCTGTCTTTAAAACATAATATTACACAAACCTTGGAATAGTTGGGAGATGATAGCGCTAAAACCACAACGTACCTGAAATAAAAAAGTGGATTAGTTTCAGTCATAAAATTACGTAAGCATTGAAACTAATATACATTGCGACTAGTTTTTTGCTATTGTTTATATTTATGGTTATTCGGGCTGAGGTCTAGCAAACTAGATGTCGCAAAAATAACCAAAAACGAATTACATCTTTAATCATGTCTGGTATTAGTATGTCTGGGTATTCTTCTGATGATATGGCTGGGCATTGTCTTAAGGTATGTCATCCAACTTTTACCGGAAGTAAGGTATCCCGAGTCGGTTCAGTCTGAGATAAAATTACGCCAACTGAAAAATGATGAAGAAGAGGGATTTTAATAATTGATTGTGGTGTGGGCTTTTTATTTGGAAATTTGTGCTTTCCTTTCATGATGATAGAGAAATATTTCTCTTTTTGTCTCCATAATGGTATTTTCTATGTACGGGAAATTTTATATACCTGAAACAGTAATAAAACATTTTGTTCAGAATATTGTAACTACATACAATAGAAAGAACGCCTGCGGTTACGTTTAATAGCAAGATTTGCTGATTTCATAAAAAACTTACACACTTAGCAACAATTAACCTACAGTTAAGAAATAAAGCGAATATAAAAACTGCCAATATTTCGGAAACTAGTGAATCAACAATAATAAAATCATTATGATTTGAATCGTTTTATGTTTAGTACGATTTGTGTGTTAAAGAAACTTTTAATCTTCAATAATAAACCGGAACCAGATTGTGTTACATTCTCGCAGAATATATGTACATTCACGGTATTCAATCAGTTCCACATTACGGCGGGTATCCGTTCTGTAATGGCTTAATGCATTACATGTATAGTAGCTATCGGGCATTGTTATTTATGTCGGCTAAGATAGCAACAGCATTCCGGCAATACAGTGCCGCGCTCATTGCCACCATATTCGGTACACGCGAATGTGAGCCACCATAAATATACAATACATCATCATATACGCCACATAATAATTTTTAAGTGGGTATTTCATACTTCTAATAATAAGGATAAATAATATTCATACCGAATAAAAAAAAATACTGACAGGTTCACAATATTCGAAAGAATTAAAAAATGCAATGTTGTTTATTCCAACATTACAGAAAAATTGTTTTAATTAATCAATAACTATTAATAATTGGAGTGTCATCGCTAAAACTACGCGCAGTTTCAATTGGACTCATCCAATTGAAAAACCAAAAAGATACCGGCTAGTAGAATAGCAAATTCTTCGCAAATATGACCTGGGATAGATAACCTCAATACTTTATAGTTTTCGTGGAATTAGTTATAAACGCTAATAACGTTAAACGATAAGCTCTCTGGTCTAGTCCACTAACAAACTTGTCCAAAAAAATCCCAAAAAAAATTTCTTGGCCCGGTTATTTCGCATACAATTTAAACAAAAAGGTGTAAAAATAACCGAGCCACAGAAAAAAGTTTGGGATACGTAATTGACGTTCAAAACACTTCAAATGTAATAACAGATAAACAATAATTTGTAGAGTAAAATGATCCTCTACAAGCCGGTATTTGTTTGGATGCAATTGGAGTCAAACTAAAACTGAGCGTAATTTAGGCAATGGCACTCCAATTATTGATAGTTTATAATTAATTAAAGCTATTTTTTATAACGTTAGAAAAAAACATTTTGCATTTTTGAATTCTCCAAAATTTTCTGAACCTTTCAGCATTTTGTTGAATATGAAGTTACTTTGACCTCAAGAGCTTCATTGACTAGTTTAATATGTTTTACACTGCTTACTTTAAACATACACGTCAACTCGGTAGTTGCTTCTATAGACTTTTGACATGACGGAAAAAGCAAAAATACCACCTAGTGAATAATAATAGTTTGTTTTGTACATTAATTAATTTCCAAATAATTTTTTCACCATTTAGAACAGCTATATTAGACAGTGAATTGGTTGCCTAGTTTGCTTGTGAGCAAGGTTGAACGTAACTACTTTGAACTCAACTAAGTACATGATTTGGATTTCCATTCTATGGAGGAATGAGCCATTCTTTGAGTACAGAAGCACCTGAATAGAAGAACTACATCTTCTGGGAATAGTCTCTAACCTTTACAAAAATGTTTCAAATGTCTAGCTACAGTTGGTTTTGAATAAAAAATTTAAAACGATATCTTAACATTTCAGTTTTTCGCGGATATCTTCAAAATGAACAATGATAGGTTAAAATTTCTTTTCAGCTAATTGATTAACACAAAAATACGAAACTTTGCCAAATTTAAACATAGGCTCGATCACCACTAAGAAGCGAGATTCCCAATGGTGAGGCTCGAAATTAAATCACCCGGTATAATACGCTGCTCCTCACTGAGGTGCGGGTGATATTTATATGGGACCACTCGCCGCACTACTATCACGTCATCGCCACGTCCCCCAAGAGAAGACATTCTCTTATTGATTTTTGGACTTAAAATAGTAGTTTTCTTGGGAAATCTATGATTTATTATCATAATTTATATTCTGTCGAAGAGGAATAAATACAGAACACGAAATGGAACATTTTGAAGCGATCGACAAATTAAAGAATACCATCTTTTATTTCATTGTTATATACGTAAAGATTTTTATTTAAAATCTTCTGCAGACAATAATGCAAAATCGGACATCATTAATTCAATTAATCAACAATGAAATACAAAGAAAAACTTACGAATTTCACTAGTACATACTACTAAATTCACTCGTACTACAATTTCATTAATTACTAAATTACTGTTTGAACTATAATATGTAGCAAAGCTTTTGTGACGATATAGCTGCTTCTATGCTTGCTTTTCAGGTGTTCCTTTAAATAGGTAGTTTTACAATAGACTTTTGTGTGGAACTGACATATAACAATATTTAAATCAGCGATGTTTTAACAAATGCGCAGATGTGTACTACTTACTTTATCTGCTAATTAAGGGAAAATAATTGTAATGACAACATATTACTACTTATTTTAACTACTAAATTAGTACTACTGATTTTAACTATTAATTTAGTAGATTTTTATACTGATTAATAACTATCGATTATTAAAATATCTCGATCATGTCCACTTATCACTAACAAAAACAAAAGGCAACAGATCGGTTTAATGGATTCCAAACTCAACACACAGGACCAAACATTTCACTACTTGTCATTGCAAAGAATTAAATAAAAATCATTATTTACTATTTCAAATGTAACTTATAACCGCAATTGAGTTTAACCAAAAATTATATCATTACCTTCCTCAAGTAAATCGGTATCGTCAATCATTTACTAGCCCAGTACCCAATATTCACTGCGAATAATAGTTGTTGAAAGCAGCATTAATTAGGAACTTTTGTGGAAAGCAGAAATAGGTTCATTGTGGCGCTGGTTCACCCTGTCTCTTGAGATTATGCTTTACCTCTAACATGTTCTTTAAATATTAAAAATGAGTATCTACTGAGACAGACGCTCGGCTTTAATGTGAGTGCTTTTACTTCATCCATTAAATCTGTACTTTACTGTTAGATAGTTGCTGCGGTAGAAAATTTTAATTTAAAATGTCAATTTCACGCATCCTTTATGTATTACTATACAGTCGACGTATCAAGTGGGTCAAACACAGGGTACTGAAGTAGCTTTAGAACGCCTTCTTGAACACGAATAATCTCCTTTCCTTATGAGTATTATATATTCAGGATGTAGTACAACCAGAGCTAGGCAAAGTTAATCAGTAAATTGACTTCGGTAATCAGTTAACGAAAAAGTTATTTTCGCTAACCGATAGTCCGTTAATTTGTTACAAATATAACGGAACTTAACTGTACAGCGCCGCCAACTTAAAGTTGACTCGACGTGTGCGCAGAACAAGAACAAGGGCGACATTTGGCGGAAGCGAGAGGCATTATACTATCGTGGCCATATATTATGTCCGCACTTTTGACGCCGATTTTCTCGCAAGTTGAGGGGCGAAAAAGTTCTGATGCTGTGTCTCAGTAAATAAGGATTACCTATATGCATGCTAACTGCGTTGTTCTATTAACATTCGTTACTGATCTATCCGCATCCATCAAAATATTGTTTACAACCTCATTGTATAAAAACTAAAGAAAACAAAAACGCCAATCGCTAGAAGAAACTCTGAATGCAACCTGAATAATCATTAACATTTTTGTGGTAAGCGGTTTAGGAGAAAACATATCGGAAAGCCAACCATTAATTTAGAAATGTAAAAATCGGATAATTTGTTTCCCTTCTCTCGCGGTCATGTTCACAACGAGAGGCAAAAAATGTTGATAGTCATAGAACTTATGTAGAAATGATTGACGAGTATGACACACTTTATTTCATTTTTTTCTGTTCAGTAGTTTTAGAGTTACGAGACGTCAAATACAGGAGTCAATAATATCGAAACGAGAGATGGCAATTAGGGCATTTCTCTCGTACCGAGTCACATATTATAATAATTCTGCAAAAATTAAGAATTTAATTCTGTTAGATAAAATTACTACCTTGACAAGTTAGCGTTCTTTTTGTGTCCCTATTGATAATCAACTGTCCGCGGTTCTCTCACTATCGACAGCACCGCTAACGACTCCCTTCCCCGCACCACACCAAAGACCGTAGAGCGTCGGAACTCACGCGGCGTTTCATCATGATCTTTTGTATAGAAAATGCAAGATAAACAATGATTATGTAATAAACTTTAAACCTATGAACTATTGGGTAGCCTATAGTCCATATTTCATAATTCTAGGTCTTCTAATAACGGAAGTGCTGGCATTACATAACATAGCTTTTTGTGGGTCAACGACCAATCCAATCATTTTACAAAAATGCACATTGAACGCTAGCATTCCGCAGGAGATTTTACTTATTCGTTGAAATCTAAGGATTATTTCCGGTGAAATTCATTGCTAAAGTTAAACGAGTAAAAGTTACTGGGCAAAAAAAGACAAAAACTAAAACTAAAAGACAAAAATTACTAGGGCAGTGGTAACTTAAATAACTACGTTGCAAGATGCAAGTTTTATACAAGTTATTGAATAGATCAACTAAAGCTAAGTTTAAGTCAATGCCAGAAAAAGCGCATGCAATTTTATGACAATTTGTGCACCGTTTACGTCTGTGCAATTTAAATAAATCGCATGTGTGATCGTATGGCTTGAGCATCAGTGATTCTGTTTTTTGCTGTCGTCGGTGTTGGGAGCAAACATTACGTCCTTGTTTTGTTATTAAATCTTTGATTACGCTTTCTTTTCGTACATAATTTTTCTTGTATGATTGCTTCGACATTTTTAATCACAGCAAACAATAACAAATAACGACTTACGAAATCCGGAATAGGTTATGTTTCGAGTCTATACACAAATACACAGTGGGGTCACCACAACATTTTCGTTTTTAGACAAAAAGTCCTAGAATGCTACTATAGTCGCACGATCAAATCGCTCATATGTATATTTATAACTGATCCTAATACCACGCAACTTGGTAATACATATTAAACAGTTGCATAGAGTAAAAACAAATAATTCACGTACGACTTGACAAATGATTGAAGAGCGAAGATCCGACCCTGAAACAGGGGTTTTAAAAACTCTTGCGAAGAGAAGTTAGTGGCAACACTTGGTAACCCAATAAAATTAAAAGCGCTAGAAGCACCACTTAATTCCCTGTTTTTAAGAGGATGGTTCGACCTAACTTCGGGACTATTCTGGTGGTCCCCTATTGGTCCAATTATTCAAACTGTACAGTGCTCGTGTGTGTTTATTATTGAATAATGATAGCATCTTATAACATTACAACAATCTAAATGAAGTATTCTTGGTCGTACTTCTCTGGCTCGATATTTATTATACCCATATCCAATTTTAAATAATTGTTGCTCAAACATAGACGTATAATTGGATGTCGTGATTTCAGGATTAACATTTCAATTATGTTTTTGATGCAAGTCCGCCGTAGTTTCAGTTTATGCCAATGTAATATTTGAGAAAATTCCAATAAATGAAAAGAAATACTCACGCCTTTGTAGAATCGGCGTAGTATTTTCCCAATTTTTCCACCCATGTTCGATTCTAGACAGTGTGGCAATTTACGATGAAGTTAGTAATGGGTCTATCTCAATCTACCATATACTACAAAAAGTCTGTAACTCGCTAAAATTCACATTTATATTTACTATTACTGGACAGATCGAGAGCTCTAACCTCCGAAATTACGAAATTAGGAGATTAAATCAAAATTCTACTATTGTATCAGACATCAATCAGGCTTGTGCCTAAAGAAGTATACTATTATGTTATTAAAAGCACCATGTCAATTGTTAGGTTAGCTAGCAGGATATACATATAAACAGTGCTGTTTTATCCATTCTACTACCAGAGAATTCAAGCAGTCATGTATGGTATGATGCAGAAGCTTATTACGGGTTTTGTAATTGGATACAAATTAGGTACATAACGGAGAATCAAAATCCTGACATACTATTTTGTTGATGGAAGAGGATTTCTAGACAAGAGATGTGAACAGTAACTTTCATAATTTCCATGAACTGACAATAAAATCACCAAGGTATGCTGGGAGATGTTGTGGTAGCCACCAAGGTGATTCGTTGTCACAGTTGATTGTTTTCATCAGTTTCCTTGAAGAAAATTCTACGGGCAGATGGATGTTAAAAGTGAATGTATCATCAGTCTTAAATCTCAAATAACAAACACATACCAATGTCAAAAATTTCTGATTCCCTGACGCAAAAATTGCTGCCATTTCTGAGCCAAGTAAAATAAAACAATAATAAAATTTACAGGAAAATTCATTCACAAAATTTAAAATATTTCTAAAATAATTGAGGTAGCAGCTCTGGACCACTTCAGATGGATTGACCGATAATATAGGCTATGCTTTGCGATCAAACAGATTCCCGGTATAACGACTGCCACAGCCAATGCGAATATCGCAAAACTACATAATATGCGACCACTACACGTACAAATTAAATCAAAACTGGGATAGACCAAATTCAAATGTACAATTCATGTTCCGAATGCGTCCTGTAATAACAATGGGTGTACAGCAATGCACCAGGTCAAATTAAAATATAGGGGCGTGACAGGATTAACGTCACGCAGTGAAATACTGCGGATTTAGTTATTAGGAACGTGTTTAACAATCACCGATCGATGGAATTAATATTTAACTTTGCGTTGATGATTTTTAGTACAATTAATTTGCAGGTTTCGGCACGAGGTCGCGTTTTGCAAACAATGTGAATTGTTGGGTTGACATGCCGTTAATAATAATGTATGTATGCACGCTAATGGGTACGCAATACGCATGGATGAGACAATAGTACGCTTATATTACAATTGACATTTTATCGTTGTAGGCTATAATATAACGATACTGTAACCATGCTATAACTATCTATAATAATCAGAAAGTAGCAGGGGTCTGTATTCTGTAAGGATGGGAAACCCACTACATACGCGTCGTGGTTTAGTAAGAACAAACAAATATACAATAACTGCTTTTCTCGTTTAAAAATACCTAATTACACATTGGCAAAACTTTTATGCGTTTCAGAATTTTGATGCAGGGCACCGGAAACACTTTATTTTTTAAATACATTTTAGGAATTTGTTTTAGATGTCAATCGAAAAATTCTTCCTCAATCGGCATTCCCTTAATCAGAATATTGGAGAACAATAAGCTCATTTTTCAGTATTTTAAAAGCAGAATGAATCTAAATAGCAATTTAAAGGTGTGAAACCCATTGAGCATTACAAAAAAATCTGATGTGGCCAGGCACATGACTTGATCATACAATATATAAAATTAATAGTTTAGCTGCATGAGATTCTATCGAGATCGATCGTGTTTGCATTAAAATAAAACGAATTAGTCAAAAAATCAGCCTTTAACTGTCATTAGAATAAAAATATCTGGCAAATCCTATATTAATGCAGACACGATCTCCATCAAATAGAATTTTCTCCTACATTTAAACTATTAACTTTACCAAAAAATGTCATAGACATAAATTATACAAAATTTCCTCTACATTAATTTATTATTTATCTACTTTGACGAAATTACAAAAATGGCGGCTCATTTGCAAAATCCTTGAAAATGCATAACAATATTGCTATCCGCAATCCGTACTTGAAATACACATTGACTTTGTAAACACCATGGAAACACCAAGCTGTTTCAATATTGTTTCACATAGCATACGTGCGCGCGTGTTTCTCCTCCTCATCACATTCTCCATGCATTTGCGTGTTGAATTGACGTTTCGCAACCGCCGACGTTCTGAATACTGTCAAAAGTTTCAAAATTTCCTGGCTACGTACTATTAATGTAGACACGATTTCGATAAAATAGAATTTTCTCCTGCAGCTAAACTATTAATTTCACCACAAAATGTTATACCTTAATTTATTATTTATCTATTTTGACGAAATTTCAGAAATGACGGCTCATTTGCAAAATCGTTGAAAAATGCTAAGAGTAAATAGCCAGTTCCTTTGGACCCGTTTGAACCAAAAGCTTTTCAGCTCTAAGTCTGGTCATCAAACTTCTAAATATGAACTTTCGTCCAGATACGTTTAGTAGTTTCTCCGGAATCGTCGCCACAAAAATCGTTTACACACACAGACATTTTTTGTACCTTGGTCAAAAATATTCAGGGGACCCATAAAGACCTATTTCCGCTAAAATCTCATTTTTTTTTTTTCGGCGCGATTACAATGCTTCATCATACTGCGTATGATAAAGTAAAAAGACAACTTTTTTCGCGTGGGTATTTAGATGGATTTTTGAAGATGGTAAAAAACGATAACTTTAGGGAAAATAGCTTTTGTGAATTGAATATGAAGTTGCGTTTTGTGAAAAATTACTCGCCCTGAAAGCGAATTTGGCCTCCAAAAATTTCTATCGCGCAAGGTTTATGAAAAAAGTGATGTTAAAGTATAAAATTTAGGTAATTTTTACAAATTTTACCATTTGAACCCAACCTCCTTGATACCTCAAAATGGCAGCATAGTAAACCTTGATCTTTGCACTTTTACCTGAAACCCCAAAAGGTTGTTCCCAAATGTTTTTGAATTCTTTACGGCGTTTATTTAAGTGGGGTGCGACCGGCCCCATAAAAGAAATGTAAAAAACGCAATAACCTGGCGTGATATGCACTTTTGGGCTCAGATTCGCATTCCGCGGAAATAAATCAATCGACAACGCCTATTCGCTTTCCATAAACAAACAAAAGTTATCAATATTACCCTACTTTTAACAGTCCTTTTCTCGATAATTTCCTTATGTAAGACAATAAATCTAGTGAATACCTTTAAGACAATTAATAGATCTATCAATATCACTACAAAAAAATATGGTGTTGCCAGTTAAGAAACAGGTTGATGAAGGTCGGAAATTAAATTTTATGTGAATTTGTATATTTTGATAATTAAAAATCGACGTGTCAGAAGATTTTTTCAAATAACAAACCGTTTCAGAGATTATACTTTAAAGATCAATCATTTCATAAAACAGAAAGAAAATTTTCTTATACTATCAATTTCAGTTTCACCTTCAGTCTGGCAATTACTTACCGGAATAGGCCGTTTAATTGTTCAGACGTTTAATTAAATTTAAACGTTTATTTAAATTTCAAACATTGTGAATTTTCAGTTGGAAGGCGAGATATCATTCTTTACATGAGTGGCTCTTTTAAGCTCCGAGGGTTTGCTTTGGATGATCGCGTGTTTGCAAGTGGATAACTGTAGTTTAAATAGTCTTTTTACAGAAGAGCGGTTTATCTTTATAACAGTATACAAGGGAAAGGGAAAAAGAGGCCAGCTTGTGCGGTAGCAGTCAAATTCCTTTATGCGGTAAGAGTCTGTCTCGTCGCGCAGAGATAGAGAGGTATTTCTGCTGCTTTTATGTACGAGATAAAGCTTTAGATGTTTGCGGTTGACAGTATCATTATCCGAGCTATCTACACTGAATGAGGAGCTACTAGAACCCCAAAATGGATTGCTGAACGCGGCTTTAAATTCCTTCATGCAATTTTATGAAACATTGACGTCCGTGGCCAATTTAACAGAACTGGCAAAGCCATCGCTCTGTTCAACGAAGTATGCCTTGTATTTAGCAGTATCTACAATAAACCCCTAGAAAATGTTTCGCTACTGCTACATTTAAGCAAAACTTGCCTATTTTCTGTTTCATTATTATTAGTAAGAGTTTATTTAATTGATAACATTATCATGTACTACAATTTCAAAGTATACCATGCCTATAAAGTACAATAGATATATACCGGCTGATTCAATTTCGAGCCTCACCATGGGGATCTCGCTTATTACTGGAGAAGATAGAGCCTATGTTTAAATTTGGCAAAGTTTCGTATTTCTGTGCAAATCAATTATCTGAAAAGAAATTTAAGCTATCATTTTTCATTATGAAGATATCCACAAAAACTGAAATGTTAAGATATCGTTTTTAATTTTTTATTCAAATCCAAATGTAACTAGACATTTAAAACAAAAACATTCCAGATGTAGTTTTTAACAAGGAATGCAGTGTCGTTTCTTAATTTGAAATAACGTCAAAGATGGCGGCGTAACTATAGCCACCTTTTGTTTTTCTTATGGACGCCATGTTGAATTTTGGCATTTTCCGATAGTCTTGTTTTTTCTCATTTCCGCAATGTATAACATGTTACCATCCTTTTTTCAAGTAATGGTGCAATAATCAAAAAACCTACAGGTACCCAACTGGAGCTTGGTTACAGACCGCCGGACTCATTGCCAAGCAACGCCAACAAAATGCACTGGGATCCAGCGGCGCCCTCAGCGTTAGATTTGCCATTTAACCAAATAAACCTTCATTGTGGTTGATTGTGGATGTGAGATGCCGTTCACCAATAACGAAAAGCGTGATATAGTTTAATAAAAGAGTTACAGAGTTTAATTAATAGTCGTGTCTTTTCTCATTTTCGAAATGTATAACATGTTGGCATTATTTTTTAAAACAATGGTTTAATAATAAGAAAACACGTGCTTCTTTTTCTTGTCATTTGTCGTCCTTATCAAGTAACCAACTACAGCTTGGTTACAGACCGCCGGCGCCGGACTGACCAAGACTGCTTTGGATTAAAAGCATTCAGATTGTAAAAGAAGCAAGTTTATACAACATAAAAATTATTTATTCAGTAAATGTTCAAAGTGGCCGCTATTTTCTTGAAGGCATAAAAGGGTGCCCGCTTTTCTACATGTTGTTATGTTGTTCTAACTGTTCTTTCCGGAACAGCATTGACCGCATATGGTGATAAATTTCGTCGTTCACAGTTGTCCAAAGAAAATAGTCCAGAGGACTTAAATCAGGGGATCCACCACACCACCATTACCAATCCAGCGATTTTGAAATTGTTGATTTAAATAATTTCGTACAATTGCAAAGTTTGACTTGTGTGGAGTTTGTACGGTGTCAACTTCTTTGTTCGTAATGGTCTGCAAATACGTGTTTGCGGCAATTCCAAATTAAGGGCTGCTTCCCGCTTAAAAATCCTAGGATCGTCATTTATCTAAAAACCAGTAGTTGAAGCATTGCAAATTATGGTAATTTAACGTTTACCATTTCTAAAATACCTCTTTGATCAGTTTCAACATTTCCATGAGGATTCTCCATGGCTATAATCCATGGTCCGCTAAATTTCCGTCCAATGTTAGGAATATTGTACGATGCGACATTTCTAAGAGAACAATAATAAACCCTTATTATATCACGCTTTTCGCTATTGGTAACCGGCATTTTACACCCACAATCAACCACAATTAAGGTTTATTTGGTTAAATGGCAAACCTAACGCTGAGGGCGCCGCTTGACCCAAGTGCAATTTGTTGGCATTGCTTGGCAACGACTCCGGCGGTCTGTAACCAAGCTCCAGTTGGGTACCTGAAGGTTTTTTGATTATTACACCATTATTTTAAAAAAGAATGGTAACATGTTATACATTGCGGAAATGAGAAAAAACACGACTATCGGAAAATGCCAAAGTTCAACATGGCGCCCATAAGAAAAACAAAAGGTGGCCATGGTTACGCCGCCATCTTTAATGTTATTTCAAATTAAGAAATGACACTGCATTCCTTGTTAAAAAGTACCTAGTAGAATAGTAGAATGTTTTTGTTTCAAATGTCTTGCTACATTTTGGTTTTAATAAAAAATTAAAAACGATATCTTATCATTTCAGTTTTTGTGGATATCTTCAAAATGAGAAATGATAGCTTAAATTTCTATTCAGATAATTGATTAGCACGATTAGCACGAAGGCCGCAGGATGGCTCGAGGCAGATACAGCCTAAGCCATAATCAGTTTTTGTCTTAGAATCAAAAAGTATCCAATACAAAAGTTATAGATCATGACAAAAACTACAACTTTTGGAGAGGTTACTATAATAACCTCAAAACTACCAAGAAAAGTTCAAAAAATCATTTTTTTTTGTATTTTTAATTGGAAAAATTACATAAATAGTTTAGTATTGACGAAACTTCTGAAAGCCAATTATTTATGTCTTAAATATCCACAAATTGTTAATGAAAAATTACGAAAGTAGTTAAAGTCCTTTAACAATTAATAATAATAAATTACTAAAAATAATATTTTAGACGCCCCTAATACCAATGCGCTTCGTAATACCGCTTTGGAGCTCGCCACCATAGCATCGAGACCAGCGACAGCGCAGGTGCCGCCTTCCACTACGTGTCGACATTCGACCTTGACCAAGCAGTATAAAAGCCAGTACGCAACCCTGGAGTAGGAGTTCGCTCACAGGTCTGGAGGAAACTATTAGTTTGGCGCACGTCGTAGGATCTTGGCTAACAACGTGGAATCTAGACGGAGAGAAAGACATCGTCAGTGTTTGTTGCACCTACCGCGACTTGCATTTTCGAACATCTTTTTATTTTGATTTAGGAAAAGATTTTAGTGCTCAAGTTATACGCACAATCGCTTCTCTTGTACTGATTCTTCGATATTCAAAAGAAATATATCTTTTTCGTCAAAACTAAATTACCTAAAATTAAAATATACTAAGAAATTTATCTTTGGCATTTTCTCTGAAGTTTTGAGGTTATGTTATATAGTAACCGCTCCAAAAAAAAATTAATTTTTTCATGATCTACAACTTTTGTATTGGATACTTTTGATTCTAAGACAAAAACTAAAACTAAAAGTTTTATTATCCTAATTTAATTGTTATAGCATTAGTGTAGAAATGAGAGACAGCTTCTTTTGCATTTTCTTTCGTACAATTGGGTGGTGTCAGCAGTTTTGCAATTTTCTTAAAACTTTCAACAAATTCTGAACAATTACTGAAAAAATCATTATTGCAAAAGTCATTTTTGAGTTCTTTTTAATTTTTGACATGTTGTTAAATAGGGATTAATATTTTTATTACTGGCTCAATAAATACATGTAAAAATTGGCAGAGAATTACTGATAAAAATTGAAAAATAACTGATTTTGATTGGGAAAACTAGATATCTCAAAAACATCTTTTTTGCATATAAAAAAATTTATCTTATTTAAGACATAAAAGGGCACGCTTGCACAAAACTTTACTGTTGTGATAATGAAAAATAAAAAATCTGATGTGGCCAGGCACATGACTTTATCATACAATATATAAAATTAATAGTTTAGCTGCATGAGAATCTATTTTATTGAGATAAATCGTAGGTATTGTCAAAGCATCAGCACTTGACACTACCTACACTACGTCATTAGAATAATAGTTATTTATGTCACAAGTGCCGAAAGTACGGAATAGCGCGACGAGCAGTGATGCGGCGCGTCACCGAAGGCGATGCGTCGCCGTCGCACGTGAGCGACTCGCGCTATCTAGTTTTTTAGGAAGAGTGACATCAGCGTTTATTGTGTTGCTTTTTGAGAAATATGTATTTAAAAATAAATAAATAAAAAATGGTTATATTATTGTATAGGAAATGTTAGGTTGGTACCACTTCGACGAAACTTCAAGTTTAATTCAAATTCTGACAGATTTATATTTGTTTATGACATTGTAGATGTCACATCCGTACCAACATACTAAAATAAAACTACACTCATCGCTATACCTTATTTACAATTTTCTTAATTTATCATTTTAAGAATTAGATATAAAGACAGGTTGATGTTTCTTATCAACAAACAATCAAATTCGTGATCTTATTTTATTTGAAATTTGTATTTTGTAATTTGCCGCACTAGAGCGGCAACGTTCCATAGCGGTTCTCCACCCTCTAATGAAATCAGCTGTTTTCTAGTGTAACAGCACAAAAAAATATTTGTCAAAATCCTGGCTACTATGTAGTTTCATATCATTGCAGATGCGACCGATCTCGATCAAATAGAATTTGCTCTTGCAGCTAAACTATTAATTTTACCAAAAAATGTTATAGGCATAAATTATTCAAAATTTCCTCTACTTTAATTTATTATTTAACTATTTTGACGAAATTACAGAAATATCGGCTCATTTGCAAAATCCTTGAAAAAGGCTCAGAATAAACTCCCAGTTCCTCTGGACCCTTTTGAACCAAAAGCTTTTCAGCTCTAAGTTAGGTCATGAACTAAATATGAACTTTCGTCCCGATGCCTTTAGTAGTTTCTCCGGAATCGTCGCCACAAAAATCGTTTACACACATACACACACACACACACACAGACATTTTTTTGTACCTTGGTCAAAAATGATCAGGGGACCCAAAAAGACCTATTTCCGCTAAAATCTCAATTTTTTTTTTCGGCATGATTACAATACTTTAGCATACTGCGTATGATAAAGTAAAAACAGAAAAATAGTTTAAGCATTAGAATTCGCATTTTTCTTCGAAACTTTGAGGTCATAGTAAAAAGTGATTCGTATGAATGTTGTAGATTTTTTATGATCTACAACTTAGTATAGGACATTTTTGAATAAAGCATCAAGTTTCGCCGTAAACGCAATATTATATTGCACACCCGCTTCCCTTCCCTCCAAATAAACAGTATACCACCCCATGACCTACATTTAATTTTTTACGTTCACTATGAGCCCCTTTACCATTTCTAATGTTAAAAGTCCTGTTTACACCTAGTACCGGTTTTCGCGTCTAATCAGTTATTTTGCCTGTATTAATGTACATAATTTCGGAGATAATTTAATTACATAGTAGGTACAAATAGTAGTCATATCCGAAACATTAAAAATGTTCACAGCCGGTGTGAAAATTAACACCATGCGGAGTGTTGAAATAACTGACAATAGGAGAGATATTTTTTGTGTATAGATACCGTACGCCGATGGAATTCCGTAATGCCATAATGTCGATAGTAAGACGGTACATTTCCCAGTTCGGTCGGTACTTCTGTTCACCCGGTAGACACTTGTGCCTCTAACTTTCTGGGCTTCAATTGAGTGAGGTTACTTTTTGATTACTTTTAATATACTACACATTAGTGTTTGGTATGGAGCAGTTTATTAGCATCCACGTTAAATTCGGAAATGTATGTGGATGGGAAAAGTAAACTAAATTTTCGATTTCGTCGCAATTTACACGACAGGTAACGCCAGTTATTTATATAACTACATGCTAATGCATCTAGATATATTGTATACCTATGCATGTCGTTGTATATTGAGGCGCATTGACCGCATCCTGTCCCAGAGCATGTGGTTTAATTACTTATTGTTGAAAGGTATATTCATAAGTTTTATTTACTATGAATATCACTGATAAGTATTGATTTCGATTTATACTATAGGTCTCCCTGACATTGAAAATTAAGAATAGAAGAAGATATCCGCTCTTGTAAGTTAAAATATAAATTTCATATTTCTTATATCGTGAATCACACAGAACTTTTAACTGTTACATAAACATCACAGAAACTGGAAACCAAAATTTTCAGCCGTTTTTGTCGCAGAATTCAATGCATATGTGAAAGAAGTCAACAGTGTTTATTATAAGCAATGTAAGATACAATTTGCAACTAATAGTTACTGATAAACGGCTGGTCACCGCTGAGTGGAATGACCGTAATCCCAAAACACAAAAAAAATAATTTGTTATTTTTTATTTCTTTAATTTTAGATTTTTCTCTTTTTTATGCTTATAATGGGGAGGCCTTTATCCCAATGGCGGACTGTTCAAGCCAAGGAAGAATGCGATATTTGATATATATGCCATACCATATTGTTTTATTTATATAGTATATTAATTGTGCATATAAGGTTGACTAAATAAGCTTATAATAAAGTTACTGATATTGCAGCTTGAGACACATTTACCGCTACCAGTTAAAAAGTCGTGGCTTTAATCGAGCTAATGTTTAAATATATCTTTAATAAACATGTGGACATTTGGTAACCTTTACTCTTTTAAAATAGGACACTCTGTATATATTTTTTAATTATATGGTTAATTGCAAAAAAATGTATAGGAATATTTGTTTTATAAAATGGCCCCATTTTGAGTTATAAGCTGTTAATCAAAGTAAAAACAACTAATTAAACTGTTGTTTCTAATTGACTAGTGACCATAACAGAGAAAACTATACTAATTGACATAAGAATTTTGATTTTTGTTGCCACAATATTTTACCGTTTAGTATACATTTGACTCCGTATCGGATAATGTTAACACCTGCGCAGTTAAAAACATCCGGGCGCCAGGAATACATTATCTGCAAACATCCACTTAGTTAGGTAATCAATAGTAGTTAATCATTTTTTGTCTATTAGAACCAGGGACTAAGAACGGAACGAAAACGAAAACGAAAGAACGAAATTAACCGAATAATGTATAAGAACGAAAACGGAAACAAAAACGAAATTTTTATTTTTCGTTCATGATTGAAAACGAAATAAATAATTTCGGTTACCGGTTTTAACCGGTGTAAGGGCACAAAATTTTTAAATAAGTAAAAGTTAATTGAAGTAAAGCAACATCAGAGAGAAAAAAAAACAAATATTATTATTTAAAATATGAAGCAAAAGAAATCTGTCACTGAGATACCACTAAACTGGATAGCAGTTTGTGCGTGGTTTTCAAGTAACTAAATTTAATGGGAATAAATGAAAGAAACTAAAACAGATTCGTGCCTCTCCAATACAGAAACGGTCCCAAACAATTCATTCTAAATTTTATTTTTAATATTTATAAAAAGCAAAAATGCCATCACCACTTAAAATGCAGTTAATTGAAATTTTTGACATTTAAGTTTTTAAAAGCATAAATTTTATGTTAGTTATTTTTGCCAGCTATGATTAAAATTATGACAAGTGACTTATTTGTCAAATATAAAAAAAATTTAAAAAATCTGTGGCCAGGCACATGACTTTATCATACAATATATATAAAATTAATAGTTATATAAATTAATAGTTGCTGCATGAGATTCTATCGAGATCGATCTTGTTTGCATTAAAATAAAACGAATTAGCCAGGATTTGACACATACTGACAGTAGGCATTGTCAAGAAATCAGACCCCAGACCTCAGACCTCCCCTTCTCTACAGCCTTATCAAACTTCACAAACCAGATAAAAGCATCCGTCCTATTATAACCAACCTCAATACCCCAACTGGAAAACTTTCAAAAATATTGCAACTAGTCGTACAACATAAATTTAAATTTACTCCTAAATATTCTATCCCTAATTCTTTAGCTCTAATAAATAAAATTAAAGATTTAACAATAAACAATAAATACAAGCTTATAACTTTTGACATCAAAAATCTATATAATAATATCCCCATAAAAGAGACCATCCACATAATTTATAATTTTCTGCTAGATAACTTGCACTGTCACCATGAACTTAGTTTTCTCGACATAGATAATTTGATAGAGCTTATTGACCTTGTCACAAAACAAAACTTTTTCCTTTTCAAAGACAAATTTTACAAAATGGAGGACGGTCTACCCATGGGGTCCAGTCTCTCAGGTTTACTGGCTGAATTTTATGTTGACAAAATTGAAGACATACTGTTCTCCCCCAAATATCACCTAATCACCAATGAGATCGTAAGCTATACTCGTTATGTAGATGACATTTTTATTATTTACAAGGGTAGTGATGCCCAATTACTTGCTTTACACAATATTCTAAACAATTTGAGTGCACTGCAATTTACTGTAGAGAGGGAGAGCGAGGGACACATACAATTTTTAGACCTTGTCATTTGCAAAGACTTGCCTAATGAGAAACTAACTTTTGAAATATACAGAAAACCAACACAGACTGACATTGTTATTCCCAAAGATTCTTTTAATTCGTATAACAATAAGATGGCATCATTCAGATACTTCTTTCATAGAGCATTTACTGTTCCACAACATACTGACAATTTTAATAAGGAAATCAATAATATACTCCACATAGCTGTTAACAATGGTTACTCTATGGAGGACATGCAACAGATTTATAGCTCTGTAAAGAGGAATCTATTTATTAAAGAGATTTACCCACATTGTAAAAGAAATAATAGTTATATATCCCTTGAATTTCAGGGCAATTTAACATACAAAATTAAGGCTTTACTGAATAAGTTCGAAATAACTACTTCATTTAAAACATCTTCAAAGTTGGGCAGTCAATTGATTAATACCAAACCAAAGATAGATAAATTTGACAAATCAGGTATATACCGAATAGATTGTGGTAATTGCTCAAAATCATACATTGGACAATGTGGTAGAAGTTTGAGACATCGGTATAAAGAACACAAAAATGATAATAATTCAAGTATCTTTAAGCACTTGGTAGAAGAAACTCATCATATCACTCCAGACAACGTCACTTTGCTACATGAGATTGACAAAGGTAAAAAAATGCATGTACTTGAGGAACTGGAGATATTTAAACACAATTTGGAATTCCCAGGCCAGCTTCTTAATGAAAATTTATGTAATGAGAACGAACACCTGTTCACCCGCTTATTCAAAAAATCGCGCCAATCGCTTTATAGAGAATGACAGGATCATGCTGTCTCTGTCTAACGTTCGCTTGTTCGAGCACTGTATGCACGCTGACACGTGGATAGTAATTAAACATATTTTATAACTTCATTGAATTGTATTCTACCTTAACTTTAGGTGAGTGTTTGTTGCTTGAGATTTGTACATATTTGTAATTGCGATTTTGTATTTTTATTCATAGACTGCTGATTTCACGAATATTACGCAGAAGGCCGGTTGTTTGTAACGTCATGGCGTGTTTAACCTCAAATATATTTGAACAGCTATAATTTGACGGTAATATATTTTTAAAATGTGATTTTGATGTTTAGTTATAGTTATCGTTTCTTGTATTATTGTAGCTTTGGCTGAAGACGGGACAGGCGTCCCGAAACCAGGTACCAATAGACACATAAAAATAAACTATACACTGGAAATTTCCGACTTTTATTCAAGAAATCAGCCTTTGACACTACCTACTGTCATTAGAATAAAAATATCTGGCAAATCCTATATTAATGCAGACACGATCTGGATTAAATAGAATTTGCTTCTACAGCTAACCTATTAACTTGACCAAAAAATGTCATATACATAAATTATACAAAATTTCCTCTACCTTAATTTATTATTTAACTATTTTGACGATATTACAAAAATGGCGGCTCATTTGCAAAATCTTTGAAAAATGCGTAACAACATTGCTATCCGCACTCGAAATACACATTACTTTGTAAACACCATGGAAACACCAGGCTGTTTCAATATTGTTTCACAAAGCGGAGGTGCGTGCGTGTTACTCCCCCTCATCGCATTCTCCATGCATTTGCGTGTTGACTTGACGTTTCGCAACCGCTGACGTTCTGAATACTGTCAAAAGTTTCAAAATATCCTGGCTACCTACTATGAATGCAGACACGATTTCGATCAAATAGAATTTGCTCCTCCAGCTAAACTATTAATTTTACCAAAAAATTTTATAGACACAAATTATACAAAATTTCCTCTACTTTAATTTATTATGTATCTATTTTGACGCAATTACAGAAAGAAATCGTTGAAATATGCTAAGAGTAAATAGCCAATTCCTTTGGACCCTTTTGAACCAAAAGCTTTTCAGCTCTAAGTTTGTCCCGATACCTTTAGTAGTTTCTCCGGAATCGTCGCCACAAAAATCGTTTACACACACACACACACACACAGACATTTTTTGTACCTTGGTCAAAAATGTTCAGGGGACCCATAAAGACCTATTTCCGCTAAAATCTCAATTTTTTTTTCGGCACGATTACAATACTTCATCATACTGCGTGTGATAAAGTAAAAAGCATGTTGGCATACTTTTATTAGAAAAATAGTAAAAAAACCGGTTTTAACCGTTATTTCATTTCGGTTCACGAAAACGAAACCGATATTTTTTTGTGTGTGAACGAAAAGAACGAAAACGAAATTTTTCGTTTTCGTTCTGATCGGAAACGAACAAAATACTTTTCGTTTTTAGTCCCTGATTAGAACTGCTCAAAATTTCATTTGTCCAGCATCACAAATAAAAAACTAGTAAGAAAATTATCTTCAGCCATGCTGAAGTTAAAATACCCCACACCATAAAATACTAACAAAAAAAGTGAACTTGTTCATAATTACTTCAAAATTACGGCAGTTCGTGTACACAGGCGGACAGACAGACGGACATAGTGGCAAACTCAATATACCCCCACCACAGTAAATGTGGGGGGTATAATAAACGGGCGTACCTATGGCGTGGGTCATACAAAATATACAAAACTGCACGACAACAATTTGGTTATCCGTCGGACAATTCCTGCTAGTTACTATACAGCGCAGTACAAATGACAATTTAAGTGATGCTCATAAACGTTGATTCCTCCGCAGGCAAAACCTGGTGATAGTAAGTGTATCCTGAATACAAACAGGGGCTATTAAACTCTCATTTGCACACTATTAATTAACAGAGAGGTAAATTTCGCATGAATATTCAATAGTTATCTGGCTCCGGCGGTGCCGCCTATATTTTCCAGATGTACAGGCGACGACCTCCTAAAAACCTAACTACCTGTTAAGGTCGGGCGATTGTTTGGGTAATGTTCAGTTACAATCAATTAGCAGCAGGTGCAGCGGCCGCTTTCGATAAGAGCTTTATTTAGTTTTAGTTGCCAGACCGGATTACCCACTGAGGGAACGTAATTAATGCATGGACGTGGTATACAATCACAGTTTAAGCACATACTGAAAACGTCTTACATTCTCCTGAAATATAAGATTCTAGATACCGCCTCGGGGTTTTATTAATATCTTAGTTTCTATTCACCGGACGTCAATGAACTTTATTAGGAAATGTTTTATGTCCATAGAGAAAATGTGTACAGACATAGTTTAAGAACGAGTTGGCGTTTTCATGTTATATGTCTGAAAATGCGACATAAGCACGTAATTTATGTGCTGGGTAAAACTTTCCACCACCCAAGTTTATGCAAATATGATAGAATATGATAGACCAACTGTGAAATAACTGTCAACCATGTAGGTTTTGACAGACTTGCCAGTACCTTCATATAATGATGAAAGTTCCTTTGAACATGAGCCACATGTTTTCAAGATATTTTAATTCTGGTGATTTTTAAAGAAAGCGTAACCTATGAAGACAACCGGACAAAGAAAAAATAATTCATATTTTCGCATTTTGTTAATAATTCAAAATTTCCTCAGGCATCCACAATTAATTAATGGGTTAAGTACTAAAAATTATTTCAGAAATTCAAAAGCAAGTTACTCATTCATGCAATTATTGGTGAAAAAATATAATACATTTGATCGTCAAAACTAGTAGCTATCCATAATGGTATAAATGTCAACAAAACTGCTTCTAATTTCCGAGAAAGGGATAATAACAGTCCCAAACGTTATTTTGACTATTCACGAATGTTTTCCACCTACCGGCGACTGCAAGCCGCGCGCATGCGCACATGTTCTAATTAATCATAAAAGTTAATATGGTTCGTTATTCAAACAGAGAATATACAGACATACTATTTATTTAAGGTACCTACTGTCTAAATAGAATCAAAATCTCTGACAAACCTTGGCTAACTAGTTTTATTTTAATGCAGACTGATGATGACCGATTTTGATCAAATAGAATCTCATGTGCCTGGTCAGTGGCCACATCCGATTTTTTATGTATTGAAGTGGATTATATCAGAGTTGCTTAGATTTTTAACAATATCATGGGGTACGTTTATGCAAAAGACGTAAAATTTTTAGCTGAGGATACATTATCCAAACTCGTTTTCCTTCTGTTAGTGGTATGCTTTGTTATTTTTCATAATGCTGTCGATTTGTCGGCAATCTACTCAACGTAAACATCAAAAGTCGATCTTTTCGCCACACGCATTTTATCTCTATAAATCCTTTTACATGATTTCAGTCGATTTTCTGATATGAGTCCGGGATAGTTACGATTTAGAATGTGTGCAGCTGTTCCCTCATCGTATATAGCTCGTCATTGAACTAATTCACCAACGGTTTGTTTTTAAATAGCAGCGTTGTTTTAATGGGAAAACATGAATGCATTGCTTCAGAAATGATATATGATATAAAATTATATTTATGACATATAATTATAATGGGCGTAGTGCACAATTACATCGACCTGCCCCGACCATCTCTATCACGACATCACAATCGAAGGTATCATTTTTGTCGTTTTTAGTAAACAACAGGAAACGTAAACAAAATATTTCAAACAATACCGGAGACAATAGAGTTGGGTACCATGTTTATTGTCGAAAAGACAGCAAGGGGAACTACGAACAAATAAATAAGAAATATTTATTGGCGGAATCAGAGAGTGGTACAGCATTCCTCGCGCAATATCATAAGATATCACTTTTTCCTCTTCCCGTTTCTGGCGGGTAACAACAGACGAACACGAAAAGTTGATAAATAGTAGAATGCCGGAGGTAACCCAACCCTCGTCGGACGAGACCGAGCCTCCAATCCACCCCTGTAATTCTAGGACGTAAATTACAGAAAGGATCTGTCAAAAACTTTTAAAGTCCACCGGGCACACTCCACTCCCAACAGATTGACTCGGCGTGTAAGCGTCTTAAAACAATTTATTATCTTTATTAATGAAGGTTTTTTTTTCTTACTTTGTTATTTGTAAATTGAGTTTCTCTCAAAAAGAAATCCACGACAGTTCTCTAGGTTTTTTGGTATCTCATAAGCCGCAATTCGAGTCGCAACCGTCGACTTTTTGTATTGTACCAAATATATCACTGTTGACTACTTAAGATCCACTTTGATCGATTTTAATGATTCTTTCAGGACATTATCATCAAGTTTTTCTCTTGTCTTTGCAATTTTGCAAAAATATGTTTCTGCAGCTGCTATACCGGAAGAAACAACGTGATGTTTTTGTGGTATAACCTTAAGAATCCCTGTCGATAAATTAAGCTACTTAGGGCGGATTACACCAACAAAGATAGATGAGATATCTAGAGTTAAATCATATCAAGATAAAGATATCAATCTCAAGATAAACCAATGTCGCGTTTATATTGGCAAATAAACTAGTGTGCATTATTACCATTATGTACTTATGTATTTACATATCGCCATATATCAGCTGGTACACGCGTTTATGTAGCATTATATGTTCTCTATAATATCATAGTGAAGTATAATCATCATTTTAAAGAGGTAATACCCATAAAGAACCGAAGCAGTTATGTTAGAGATGAATTCGAAGAACTCCAGCGCCTCTTTTTTGCGAGAGTACTTCTTGCCGCACACTGCACTTGTGACTTGACATTTCATCGTTTGTAAACACCTCGTCGACTTTACTGACGGAATAACTTTCGTATTCGTACAGCGTAGAGATAGATATACTGTGATTCGAATTAAGCCAGAAGTGACCGCTCAGGTCGGAACCCTGAGAATAAAGTGTAGGTTAAGATATAAACGAGATAACCTTAAATCCCAATCACATTATTCTAGGATGACATAGGAATTATAGGAAAGACTGTAAATACATACAGAGAAAACCCTGATTCATCTTCGATTTATGGGTCGATTACCAAGCCGTATTACATGAAACATTATAGATGTGCACGGTGGAAAACACAGAATTGAACCAACCTGACATATTTAGGATCGCATAGAATTACCCAACAGTATCAAAAAACTTTCTACGATAATTTGGAGACCAGGACCAGACAAGTAAGCAATCACTTTTGTATTCTAGGCTAAAATATCTCTTAAGAAAATGGCGTACGCCTCTAAAATCTTTAAAAAGTGCATATTCACCAGACCAAAATAAAGTTAGATTGCTTTTCAAGGGGACATAAGAATATATCACCAGGTGCACGAGTCCACACATAGCATCCGACGTGTTCGTTAGAAATAAAGAGTAAAAGTATTTCGAGGAAAATCCGATTGACGTTAGTTGTTATTAATTAATGTACCTATTTTACAACATAATAAAATAAGTAACTAATATTCAGATAATTTTGTTTTTGTTTGTGGTAAGAATACTGATGGCCCGATGTTAAGTTCGAAAACTGTAATATGTTTGGAACATAAAATATTACTAAACTGATCTTTACAATACATTTGTATTTACATGAGCTGCTTTCGATTTGACGACAAGATCAGTGGAAGTTGCACCTGCATGTTGTAGCAGAGTTTTTTGTTTGTTGAGGGCATAACACTCTGAGGTGCTGTTACACTTACACCACTCGGCTACATTTCTATGCATTGGATTTTTTTTTGTAATTAAAGGTGACGTAGTGTGAATGACGTGGGGTTTTCGTTGTTTTATTTGTTGTAATTAGCATTGTTAGAGACATATTCGTATTTATTAGTTAGGATTCAAAAATTGCGACACAACCAAACATGGAAATAATAAAATTACAAAAAATTACCCAATAGCCCATATTGTTCGTTAAATTTAAATTTCATTCACCCTGAAAAATCTCCGTTGCGTTTATGGTTGTAATTTTTTACACATTATCTTGTCATTAGCCACGGTTGTGACCCCTGCATGCTCGGCAACTTATCTATAGCATATGGATATGACCTGAATTGCAAGAAAATTTGCTGCCTTTCTATCATTAATTAATGTGTAATTAATAATTTTTATTAAGAATATTATTTGTATTTATATATTTGTTTCAGAAACATGGAACTTTTATCCTATAATGTTAGATTTGGTCTGATAATGAAGAACCAACCAATAATGAAGAATTTTTATTACTTTGTAATATTATGGAGTAAACATTGTTAATTTTTACTTTATCATACGCAGTAAGATAAAGTATTGTAATCATGCCGAAAAAAAAAATTGAGATTTTAGCGGAAATAGGTCTTTTTGGGTCCCCTGAACATTTTTGACCAAGGTACAAAAAAATGTCTGTGTGTGTGTGTGTGTGTGTGTGTGTGTGTGTGTGTGTGTGCGTGTGTAAACGATTTTTGTGACGACGATTCCGGAGAAACTACTAAAGGTATCGGGACGAAAGTTTATATTTAGAAGTTTTATCACCAAACTTAGAGCTGAAACGCTTTTGGTTCAAAAGGGTCGAAAGGAACTGGTAGTTTATTCTAAGCATTTCTTAAGGATTTTGCAAATGAGCCGCCATTTCTGTAATTTCGTCAAAATAGTTAAATAATTAATTAAAGCGGAGGAAATTTTGAATAATTTATGCCTATGACATTTTTTGGTAAAATTAATAGTTTAGCTTTTTAGTTTATTGTAAGCCTTTTTCAAGGATTTTGGAAATGAGCCGCCATTTCTGTAATTTCGACAAAATAGTCTATTAATAAATTAAAGTAGAGGAAATTTTGAATAATTTATGCCTATAACATTTTTTGGTAAAATTAATAGTTTACCTTCAAGAACAAATTCTATTTGATCGAGATCAGTCGCATCTGCATTGATATGAAATTACATAGTAGCCAGGATTTTGACAAATATTTTTTTGTGTTGTCACATTCGAAAACAGCTGATCTCATTAGAGGTTGGAGAACCACTATGGAACGTGCCGCTGTAGTGCGCAAAATTATAAAATACAAATTTCAAATAAAATAAGATCACCAATTTGATTGTTTGTTGATAAGAAATATCAACCCGTCTTTATATCTAATTCTAAAAATGATACATTGAGAAAATTATAAATAAAGTATACCGATGAGTGTAGTTTTATTTTAGTATGTTGGTAGGGATGTGTCATGAACAAATATAAATCTGTCAGAATTTGAATTACTTTTTTAAGGTGCGTTCTCATTAGTGATAATGGCAGTGGTAGCAGACGCCGTTATAGTATTTCCAATAGAAAATTGCTAGTGACTCATGTTTATGTACATGCAAACTAATATGTGTCATTATCACGATATGTAAGAAATACGATTAATTTCGTATTCTACCACCGCCATTAGCTACCATTACTTACCAATCGGAACGCACTTTTCGTCAAAGTGGTACCAACCTAGCATTTACTATACAGAAATCATTTATATATTTTTTAATACGTATTTCTTAAAAAGCAACACAATAAACGTTGATGTCGCTCCTGCCAAAAACTAGATAGCGCGACTCGCTCATGTGCGACGGCGACACTCCGCCTTCGGTGACGCGCCGTATCACCGCTCGTCGCGCTATTCCGTACTTTCGGCATTTGACATAAATAACTATTATTCTAATGACGTAGTGTAGGTAGTGTCAAATGCTGATGCTTTGGCAATACCTACGATTTATCTCTATAGAATAGATTCTCATGCAGCTAAACTATTAATTTTATATATTGTATGATAAAGTCATGTGCCTGGCCACATCAGATTTTTTATAAGAATTTCCAGTTCGTGTTCATCGAGCAAGGCCTAATATATAATGAGCAACTGGCACCTTTCAAACCCAAAAATACAGGCACAAAATGAACACAATTGATTAATTAATTCTATAATCGTGTCAATCGAGCATCCCATAAAAACAGTCTTAATAACAAATTGATAAACAATAAAAGGTGAAAATATTATTTTAAAATGTAACCACATAAACGGAGAACAATGACTAAATATAAAGAAAAGTTGACAAATTTGAAAATTCTGTGATAATAATCATCGACAACGAAATTCAAAATTGATATCATTACTATTATACGTAAACACTTGAAAGGCGACAATACTAAGTCAACTAGCTAATAATAATTGTTGTTATATATAAGCTGTGTGAATGGTCTGTATGATCATGAATTTTTGAATGAACTCATGTCCGGAAATGTATTGTTTGAACGTTGGAGAGAGTCGGAACATTGAACCAATTTTACAAACAGCATACGAAAAATAGTATCATAGGACGGCACTTTTAAAGCGAAATAAAATTTGTGTGACTTTTTTATTATTTATTATCTTTGAAAAAACTTAATTTTTTTTTGTGGGGGGGGGATGTTGCCATGTGCACAAAGGCAGTGGCTTGTCTGTGCGGCAGTCGGGGAGACGGAGTAGTTGAAAAATCCCCTGCCTAACCTGGGCTTGAACCCTGGACTTCTGAGTGGAAGGAAGGCATTCGCCTTAACCACTCGGCCACCTCCGTTTTGTAATTTTGATACCAATTTTGGTCAATTTGGGTTATCTTGAATTCTTTTTAGAGACTTTAAACAAATAAAGTTTTACATACAAATTATTTATATATTCTATAATGTATTAAGACTCTATGCAGTACCTAAACGGTGTCAGATGTGTGGACATGATATCGATATCAAAAGTTCAGTATACTTTATCTATATTTTACACTTATTTTTAACACCCACTATATTTGAGATAAACAGCTGAGCAGTGAAAAAAGGTGCGAAGTACAGTAGAGCGTCGATAATCTGAACTAATTGGGACCGAAGGTCATTCGGATTATCAAATTGTTCGGATTATCTAATATTGCAACTAAATAGCAGAAAATAAGATTGTATAGAAGTTCAATCGCAATAAAACCAACACCATTCGATTCCGCTCTTCATAAACTAAAAGAATGTAAAAAAGTCAAAATCGAAGCAATATCGAAGGGATATCAAAGCTATATCGAAGGGATATCGAAGCGATATCGAAAGGATATCGAAGCGATATCGAAGGGAACTTATTCGAACTTATTTATGATTATTAAATCTTATTATTATATTATTATATTATTAAAAAGTGCAGCTAAATAGTGGAAAATACAAGTATTGGATAGAAGATATAAAACAAAAGCAACATTTTTCTGTAAACAGGAACCGGCAAAAATGGCTTTTCCCTAGGTTAGTCAGTGATTTACTTTATTACTATTTCGGATTAGTGTTCGGATTAGCGAATTTTCGGATTACCGAGGTGTGCATAATCGATGTTCTACTGTAATTAAACCTAATAAATATAATTAAATCAAAGCTCAAACATGGGGATTTTGTACTACAGCGCAAAATCGTGGTCATCATGTGTGCGCCGCGCAAAAAAAAACTGATTTCGGGGCCTCAAAATGTGCCCAGCCTCGATTAGGAATCACTTCCTTGTCTTGCTACACAATATAGTATAGTATTTAAAATGCTAGTAGGATTTTTTTTAAATTCGGGACGGGGGATCCGCCGATACATCACCGAATAGTTTGGGTATAGTTGGGTTCAAATTCCAGGGGGGGCAAGCGCCCCCCCTGCCCATATGGAACGGCGCCCCTGGCTCTCCCTATATAATCATTATACAAACAATAAATTCATTTGTTGTAGTTGTAGAAATGATTACCAATAAGTTTTGTTTTGTAACAGAGTTTGTCCAGAAAAATAACTGGGGCTATGCATATCCTTTAGCGCACGCGTGTGCTGGCTAAGAAGTAATCGAGTGCCGCATGTAAAGCAATCCAGTTCAAACATTTCGAATTGACCTATAAGATGTCATTTCAGTCATGCGTGTTGCCGTCATGTTATTGATTATTAACCAAAACCACAGTACAGAGCTGGTCGAGGCGGCACATAAACCACAGCAACTAACACCGAAGGTCTCACGGACTGACGCTATCGAAACGTTGACACACTTATTAATCATCGGATAAAGCAATTAATGCCTCGACACGGCACCCTAATCTTAAGCGTTTTATCACAGCCGAACAGCCGTAAAAGCTACGACAGCCGCACAATTTGGATGCCATCTTCGGGTCGATTCAAATACAGCTGACATTGTTTAAATACTTCATTAATAACACCGAGCAACATTTTGCGAACTTCTTTTTATTCAAAAGGAATAATAGGTCATTTCGAAGATTAAGGTTCAATTTTACAGTAGGGGATAGCAACCGTGGCTAATTGTTTTGCCCAGTAGTTATAATATCCGGTTTTGTCCGCTGTGTTGCCCCCAATTAGTGAGATGCGTAAAGTTGCCCCCCCCCCCCCCATCAATGGAATATTAAAATTTTTATTACACCATCGTTTGATCATTTGTTTGACCATGTTTGACCATCTTTTTATTTCGTTTGACCACCCACCGTTTACGAGTTATTTACATTTTCAACATGGGCGACCCAATTCACGGTGGCCCCCCCATTATTGGAATGTACAAGATTTTATTACACAATCGTTTGACCATTTGTTTGAGCATGTTTGACCATATTTTTATTTCGTTTGACCACCGTTTTTGAGATATTGACACTCCAAGTCTCCGCCCATGCTTGGTTTTAATGTCATTCGTGCTTGTAATACTTGATTTTCCGCAATTTTTACGGTTGACCATTTTCCGTAATCGAGTAGCCATGTCATATTTTGGAGTTTTTAAAATCGCTACCAATTTAAAAGTACAGCCGACAAAGTAATTTTTCCGATGACTTTTTGAAATTAAAATATGTTCGCAATTGCGATTTATCACACTAAAGCGTCATATATTCATAATTTGGACATATGACCATTCTCCGCAATTAAATGACCTTGATTGGCCACAATTTGGAATTTTCAAAATCCTTCCCGATTTTGAATTATGACCGCCAAAGTGATTTTCACCGTTACCTTTGAAAAAGTTAAATATTTGCAATGACTTTTTGCGATTTTCTGCAATCAATGACCATGTTTTTGAATTTTTGAAATTGCTACAAATTTTGCATAAGACCCCCGTGTTTCAATGGTAACTGCCAAATCACTTTGGCGGTCATAATTAAAAATTAGTAGAGGTTTTGAAAATTCCAACATATATCAGCCAAAGTTGTTCGATTACAGAAAGTGGTCAAGCGTTAAAATTGTGAGTAGTCAACTATTTACTATTATAAATCGCAATTGCGAACATATTTTAATTAAAGTCATCCGCAAAATCACTTTGTTGGCAGTAATTCAAAATAGGTAGCGATTTCAAAAATTCCTAAATATGGGCAGTCATAGTTATTCGATTACGGAAAATGGTCAAACGTAAAAATTGCGGAAAATCAAGTACTACAAGCACGTATGAGATATAAAAACCAAGCATGGGGAGACTTAGGGTGTGAATATCTCAAAAAGGTATGGGTGGTCAGTGATGTAAAAGTGATGTAAAATTACCGGTAATTTAAAAAAAGGTAATATTTTCCGGTAATATTACCGTGACAATAATTTACGCGGTAATATTACCATTTTACATCACTACCTCCTATAGCGAAACGTTTTAGAGTTGGCAACTTTGCCACAAGCAGTGAAATGTTCTTGACATTACTCATTACAATCCAAGTAAGCTATTTAAGTACATATGATAATATTAAAGATCGCTGATTTTATCATGTGATGCTGATCCATCGTAATTCTAAAGAATCTTCCCTATAGTTCAAACTTTACGACATGACAATAAATTATAGCATAACTATAGCGAATTAAAATAAGTTATTTTCCAGTTGTAGTTAATATCCCAATTTGCAATAAACAAGCGTTTTTATAGCGCCATCCGGATGCAATGGACTTGCACCAGCCCCAACTCTAGTAAATTTATCGGCCAGTTGACGTTGTTGAGCATAGAGCTGCGCCGGCCTGGTATAATCTGATTCTGGCGGAAGCCATTATTTATGAAGTATCCATGAAGATGATTTTACGCTCACCAGGTCCAGGGGAGTGTGATTTACGAGATGAATTCCCTCGTCGCCATGTTTGCCAAGCATTTGTGCGTGATGATCTACGGGGTAGGTTATTCCACCACACCTTATAACCTCAATAATCATGTGGCTATCAACGTACTCATAGAATGAATTAGGATAATTGCAGTACACTACGCCAGTAATCTCAAACACGCGGCCCGCATGCGGCCCTCAACAATCTACGGTGCGGCCCGCGACCCAACGCTAAAGATTTTATTACAATACATTCAAGTTTAAAAAATATGAAACATTATGTAGGTTCTTTAGTTTCTTATACACTCTTTAACAATTAAGTTTGCATGAAGCTTCGGTGTATGAACACTAGTTATTACTTATTTTTTTAGCCAGCAGAACAGTAATCATATTTATTTATTCGTTAGCTTACTATAGAAAGTATAGTATATTATAATACAAGTTTTATAAGACAAAAATTGGCGCACAAGTTGTTTTGGGCACGACGAGCGTAGCGAGGAGTGCGCCAATACATCTTATAAAACGTGTGTTATATACAATTTTAGCTACTTTGTGTAGTCGGGTACGCACTAATACACAGTAACTACAGTTAATAATAATATATATTGATATACGTAACGTGATGAGGATATACAACTGTACGTATCACAACTCTTTAGATAATGATTCAGGTTCCTCCTTTGTTGGGACCGGCCGCTCTCCGTGATTCACCTATCCACGGCAGGTCAGGCCGTCGTCACACTACACGGCCATCCTGTGAAGCAGATCGTCCTCGATCTGTACATCCTAGGAACAACAATATTCAATAATTAATATAATCATTGCTGAGGGAACCTACTGCTTCCCAAGGTTTTTCATTTAGACTTTCAATTTCAAATTACACTTTCATTTTCATTTATATTATAGTTATCGTTATCATTATCGTTATCATTAGCGTTATCATTATCGTTTTCATTAGCGTTATCATTATCTTTATTATTATCATTCTTTTCTCATTTCAATTGAGGCTGCAAAGAGCTTACCTTATGCCATTGAAGGGTTACCTTTAGTCATTGGCGAGTTACCTTTTTCTATTTGTGGGTTACCTTTTTCCATTGGTGAGTTAGCTTTTTCAGTTGTTGCTTTACCTATTGCCATTTATGTGTTATCTTTTTCCATTGGTAGGTTACCATTTTCCATTCCTGCTTTACCTATTGCCATTAAGGCTTCATATCGCCGCCACGGAGGGCGTACCTACGATATGATGACGTGTGCCGCGAAGGCTTCATATCGCCGCCACGGAGGGCGTACCTACGATATGATGACGTGTTGTTACACTGCCGTTTTTACGGAATGTTTTGAACGGTTTATGCTCTGCTACTGTCGCCGTTTTCAAGTTTGTCAGGTCTTGCACACAGGTTGAATTCTTACTGGTTGGTCCCCGTGATTTTACATGGGTAGCTTGAGTTGGAACGTTTTCCGCTATCCGCAGTAAGATGGCGCTTCCTGTACCTCTTGGGCGATTTATCGATTTAATTGCGTAACTTTTCGACGCGACGTCGTAGAGCGACGATTTTTTGTTTTGTGTGACGAGGAAAGATTCAGCTCTACATCAAGTCATCGTTCGTGGAATTTGGTTCACTATTAACAGAGTTTGAATAAGGTTGCGTATTTGAGTGGGGCTAGTTTTTGTGCGGGGTTCGAGACAGTGTATTTTCCCATTCATTTCTCCTGTTTTCTCTTAAACTACTGTTCAGATTTGGTCGACCGGGTTATTGTGAGTCTCCTTGGATTTTTCTGCTCCTGACGACTGGTTTCCTTTGATTAAAGTCCCTCTAATTGCCTTTTTGCGAGGTTTTTGGTCCGGTTAGAGCGGGAAGCACGGCTATATATGGAACCGCATTTTGTCCCTCTGAATTGTCGAGTCTTGGTTGTTAGACGAATCGCTGTCCGTCCACTTTATCCTGGAGTCTACGTGAAGCTGTGTGGAAGTGACTTGGAGTTACTCGTTTGTTTGGTGCCTTGCTGGTATACGAAGTATCTCTCGCTGTATGCGGAACCATCCTTCCCGAGCTGAGAAGTTTTAACCATTGGAGTGTGTTATATGGTTGGAACGTCGCCTTTTGTGCGGATCTAGGACGTAGATTACTGTTGGATTCACGGTTAAGCCCGCTCAAGATCTTAGGGCTTCTTCTTCTTCTTCGTCGTCTGGGCATCGTCGGATATATTCTTCATCTTTGGATATTGATTCTACGTCTATTCATCGTCGGATGTTTATTCATCGCTGGATATTTATTCGTCGGCTGGACCTCTTGGATATTTACTCTACGTCTGGTGGCGTTTATCCTGTTCTGTGGTGTCTTCGTCTGGGGACGTTTTCGTCTTTGGATCGGAGGACAACCCTTTCGATCAGAGGACCAGTTTCGTGGAGTAGAGCGTCGGAAGCTGCGGAGAGTTTGCCTTGCTAGGACTGCGGGTGTCTTCGTGGAACGGGGACATTCCTTCGCTGCCGAGGTCAAGGTTTGACTTATATTTATATCTCCACCGGGCCCTCGCCCTTGACGCAGTGCTGCCGGAAGTTTATTCGTGTCGTAATTAGTTGTATTTTTCTTTCATTGTATAATTTACTTTGGGTGAGCCGTTCACCGTTATCGTATCTTTGTCCGGAAGGTTTCTAACCTCACCTACCCCAACCAACAGCTGTTGCGGTGGACCGTTGTTGTGCGTTGATGCAACGGTAGCTAGCCTCCCTCAACCTCGTTATTATTTTTTTTTATTTGATTTAAATTTCAATGGTACAGATTGATTTAATTTGATTGGTTTAATTTAATTTAATTTAATTTAATTTACTTAGATAAGTGTATCTTATCTTTGCCCTTTTCTAAATTTACTTGGTTGTTTATATTGGATAAACGTTGAGGTTAGGTTAGTCGGGTGAAGGTGTACCGGCAAAGTGTTTCTGTAAGGTTTGAGAATTTTAATTTTTCAATTTAATTTTGAATTTGAATTGTCCTGGTCATTTGGGACAATAATTTATTTAATATTGCCTTATTTTAATTCATTAATTTCATCCATTTTGACACTATGGTTAATCAAATTTCCAACGCTTTTCGGTCGGATTGATTTAATTTAATTCCACGTCTGGGGAATATTATCCCAGATACTGCGGTGAATTTCGTGCTTGGCCAAGAACGTGTTCGTCGGTTGTCGCATTTATCTTTCGGGTTTTTTTTGTTTTTCAGGTTAATTATCGGCACTAACGTTGCCGAAGCGTTGCTATTTGATATTTTGGTGTATTTGATAAATTGTATTATTGTGACTCGTTCAGGGGTGGATTACTTGAACGGTGGTCGACCTTGCTGGTCAGTGGATATCTTCCCAAGCTACCGCTGTAATTTGGTGTACTTTTTTTACTTTTATTTGTCTGTGGGCATTTAATAAACTTGATTTTCCGGCAACTTTGGTTCTCTTCTTGTCCCTGTGTGGCATCATTTCTCTTTCAGCCAGCTTTCACAATCAAGCGATAGTCCACGGCGGGGTTGAGATTGTGTGGCGCCCATTTCGGAACACCTTGCGTTTGGATGTTGTTTATCCCCACGCCCTCTCCCAGAGTTAGTCGGTGCAACCCCAAGGACTGCATGAGCGCACAGGTAGAGCTCAAGGTTCCGGAACTTGTTGTTAAAATATTTTATAGCTTTCATTGGGAATAGAAAGTCAAGGTGTTTCACTGGCGCCCAACTTGGGGCTAATTGGATTAATTGGGAGGAGCTAATTGAATCCTGGACTCTGCTGGTTGGGTCTTTGTTTTTTTTTCAGTTTTGGCATCTGTTTGGGTGCGTTCCCCAGGTTTTTCTGTCTTTAATTTTTTTTTTTCCTTTTTCTTTACTCCTTCGATCTTTGTCTTGGCGGTTTTGACTGCTGTGTTACCCGCTCCGGGCGGTTGCTTCCCTTGCTGCGTGTCGGAATTTATTGTCCACTTGTGCTGATTCTTTTCCATTGCGATGACTGCGCCTACCATGGACGTCCACCATCTCAAGCGAGATGAGCTAGAGTTTGAGCTGTCGTTCCGAGGAATGGATCCGGCCAGCATGACGGTGGTTGATATGCGGGCCAGTTTGCGGTCAATGATTCGGTTAGAAAGAGATAAGCGTTCGCTTCGTTACCCCAAATATATGTTTGACGCTGCCAAGGATCTGGATGCCATCGCTGCTAAGTTCACGGAGCTGGAGCTCTTGGTGCCAACGCTGGGAGGTGATCGGCGTGGACTGCAGCGTTGCTGTTCCCGGGTAATGCATTTGTTGGGCCGCGTGGATGGTATCCCTGTGACCGGAGTGGAGGCGACTACTGCCAGAAAGCGAGGAGAATGGCTTGCCAGAGTCTCCGCGTTATTGACGCGTTTGCAGAGAGGATCTCGACCTCGGGATTTGAATTTGAGTGCTGCTTTGTCTACAGCGGATGGAAATGCCTTGGAGGATAGTGATAGTCAGGGTTCTGAGGCTGACACTTCAAGCGGTGCTCCGGTGCTGGACGCTGGCCTGCATTCATCGGGCTCCAGGACGAGCGACCGACCCATCCCATTGTATAAGTGGAACCTGCAGTTCTCCGGTGATCCTAAGTCTATGTCCGTGATAGATTTCCTGGACCGGGTTGCTGAGCTGAGTAGAGCTCGGGGATGTTCCGAGGCGGACTTGTACCGTTCCTCGTTGGATTTGTTTGCTGGTAAGGCGTTGTTATGGTATCGAGCTGCCATTCGTTCATGTGGGACTTGGAAGGAGTTGTCCGACCTGCTGAAGAAGCACTACCTACCTCCCGACTACCGGAGCCGCCTTTTTCAGGAGCTTTTGGGTAGGACCCAGGGACTCAACGAGCCCATAATAGAATATTTATCGTGCATGCAGGCTCTCTTTGACAGGTATGGACAGATGTCCCCGGAGGTACAGCTGGACATTGTACGACGCAATCTGGCACCCTTCTACACGATGCAGTTGCCGCCGGTCCACGATATGCGGGAATTGGAGACCGAATGCCTCCAATTGGAGACTAAAAAGTACCGGGCGGACCATTATCAGGCCCCTCCTCGTCGCAGCCGGGACTGCGTTGAGCCCGAGTTGGCGTGCGTCTCTTCTCGCTTGGAAGCCGCCGCGGTGTCCTCCCCTCCCCGACGACCTCCGATGGACTTGGCCGATGTGGAATGCTTCCGATGCCGGAAGAGGGGACATATGGCCAGTAAGTGCCCTCAGAAGCCTCCGCAAACCCCCAGTGGCAAATGGTGCTACCGGTGTAGGCGACCCGATGTGACCTTGCGAACTTGTCCGGCCTGTAACTCTTCACGTTCGGGAAACGCCGACCGGAGGGCCTGAAGGGTCATCAGCCGTCCTCCGTAGTTTCGACCACTGATGCTGCGCATCGCGTGCTAATCGACTTCATTATCTCCCACGCTTCTGGTGATGCCCGACCTTATTTGAATGTCGCTATTCTGGGCGTCGACATGTTGGGCCTGTTGGACTCGGGAGCGACCAACACCATCGTTGGCGGAATGGGCTACCACACCTTGTTGTCTCTCGGACTTACATTAGATTCGACCTCCCGTCGTGACTGCACCGTGGCCAATGGAGATGTCTGTTCGTCTCTCGGAACCATTGCGACGCCCTTTTCCCTGATGGAACGGACTTGTGTATTAAATGTTATGGTTATACCGGCTCTTCCCCATAAATTAATCCTGGGAATGGATTTTTGGCGAAGTATGGGTATTGTCCCCGATTTGCGTAAGGACGTATGGAGATTCGTAGATGATACGACCGAATTATGCGACTTACAGGTACGGGACGAGCTGACGCCCCAGCAGCGTTCGGCGTTGGATGATTTGGTTGGCCGTGCCTTCCGGGCTATGGGAGCTGGAGTCCTGGGGACTGTTAATTCGGTGGAACATGAAATTGTGACTGATTCGCCGCCTATCAAGCTCCGTTATTACCCGGTTTCTCCTGCCAAGCAAAGGATTGTGGATGACGAATTACGGACGTTGTTGGAACAGGGAGTGGTGGAACCCTCTAAGAGCGCCTGGTCGGCACCTATACTTCTCGTTCCCAAAAAGGACGGAAGTTACCGCTTTTGTGTGGATTATCGACGCCTGAATGCGGTCACCAAGAGGGACGCCTACCCTCTCCCCTACATTTCGTCTATCCTGGATCGTCTGAGAGACGCTAAGTATCTGAGCTCTGTAGATATCAAGTCTGCTTATTGGCAGGTACCGGTAGCCGAATCATCGCGGGAATACACTGCTTTTACTATCCCCGGACGGGGTTTGTTCCAGTTCCGGCGAATGCCGATGGGTTTGACTAATGCCCCGGCCACCTGGCAACGACTGATCGATCGGGTACTGGGAGCTGATTTAGAACCTTATGTTCTGGTGTACCTCGACGACATTATTATTATTTCTCCCGATTTTGACACTCACCTCTCCATGTTGGCGAAGGTTCTGGATCGTTTGCAGGCTGCTGGTTTGACTGTCAGTCAGGACAAGTGTCAGTTTTGTCGTCCGGAACTCGGGTACTTGGGCTATATCGTGGACAGGAATGGTCTTCGAGTGGACCCTGGAAAGGTGGAAGCGATTTTGAGAATTCCGGCGCCCCAGAATGTGTCCGATGTACGACGGTTCGTGGGGATGGCCAGTTGGTATAGGCGGTTTGTGCCTGATTTTGCCTCCATCGTCGCTCCTATTAATGGCCTCACCAAGAAGGGAGCGAAGTTTATTTGGACTCCACAGTGTGAGCAGGCGCTTGCTTCCGTGAAGCAACACCTGGTGTCCGCCCCAATTTTAACCTGCCCCGACTTTGATAAACCGTTTTGCCTCCAGACTGACGCCTCCGCCTTTGGACTTGGTGCTGTCCTCACCCAGCACTTTGATGATGGCGAGCGGGTGATAGCCTTTCTCTCCCGCTCATTGACTCGTCAGGAGAGAAATTATTCGACCACAGAACGGGAATGTCTTGGAGTCATTTGGGCGATTGAGAAGTTTCGTCACTACCTCGAAGGAACTCATTTCACCGTCATTACCGATCATGCTTCGTTGGTGTGGCTTAACAACCTCAAGGACCCAACCGGACGTTTAGCTAGATGGGCCGTCCGTCTGCAACCCTTCGACTTCCGGATTGTTCATCGTAAGGGACGAGATCTTGTGGTTCCCGACTGTCTTTCACGTTCGGTGCCGATTCTGGTTGACGGCGTTGAGTTGCTGGGCGATGATTTTCCTTCTACCACGGACGTCTGGTATCTCGGTATGATTTCCCGAGTGGAGGGGAATCTTTCAAGGTTCCCGCAATGGCGAGTGGAGTCGGGCAGGCTATTTAAGTACGTGAAATCGAAACGGACAAATCTCTCTGGCCCGGACGAGGATTGGAAGTTGGTTGTCCCGAAGGATCGCAGGAGGGCGCTGTTGGAGAGGTATCATGATGACCCGCGCGCTGGTCATGTGGGTGGCTATAAAGTCTACTGGCGTTTGCGCGAAACCTATATATGGCAAAAAATGCATGTAGACGTCGCGACGTATGTGCGTCGGTGCCCGGTCTGTGCGGCGCAAAAACCGGAACAACGTGCTCCTGCGGGGCTAATGGGCTCTCGTCCGGAGATTTCTCGTCCATGGCAAATGATAAGCTTGGACTTCGTTGGACCTCTGCCGCGCTCTTCCAAGGGAAGTACCTCCCTCCTCGTTATCAGCGATTATTTCAGTAAGTTCGTCCTGATGTTCGCCCTCCGTTCTGCTACTGCTCAGGCCTTGACGAGAATTGTTGAGGATAACGTTTTCCTCATGTATGGTGCTCCTCAGTATGTAGTGTGTGACAATGGTGTTCAGATGAGAAGCAGGGAATTCAGACAAATGTGTGACTCGTATGGTGCCCGAATTTCATATACTCCCTTATATTATCCCCGAGCTGATCCCGTGGAACGGGTCAATCGGGTTGTGAAAACCATGCTCGGATGTTACGTGAAGGATAATCAGCGTAAATGGGACGAGTATCTTGCGCCCATCGGTTGCGCCATACGCGCGTCACGCAGCGAGACCACCGGCTTTTCTCCCTTCTACGTGAATTTCGGCAGGCATTATGTGGGTTGTGGTAGACTTTTCGATCGGGCGTTTGCACCAGAGAAGGAGCCTCCGGACGTTCCGTCCAGAGTCAAAGGGTTTGAGGAACTCTTTCAGAGCGTTAAGAAGAAGCTTGCAGCTGCTCAGGAGCGTGGTCGGAAGGTGTATAATCTACGGCGCAGGCCTGTGCAGTATGTCGTGGGTCAGCAGGTATGGCGAAGGAACAAAGCCTTATCGGACGCAGCGAACTATATTAATGCCAAGTTGGCTGCGAAGTTCGTTGGACCTTACGTTGTGAAGAGGAGAATGGGCTCCTGGACATATGAACTGGAGGATCTGCATGGGAACTCCCGAGGAGTCTGGCATGTTCAGGATTTGAAACCTGCTGTTGAGGATGAGACTTTGAGATAAAACACCCGCGCTCTGCTGGAGGGGCATAGGAATACTTCAGCCGTGAGCCTGCGTTCAGTAAAAGTCTGATAAAGGGACGCGGATATCCCATTCCACCCACCATCGTTTCCTGGATCAGGAATAGGAATGCCCTCTTCCCAACGCGCGGAAGTGGGAGAGTTTTCTTGTGTGTTGAGTCTTTTTGATGACGAATTTCCTCTCAAAAATGTTTTGGATTTCTTTTGAAGGTATGCCGGTGCCACCACCCTAGGGGTCGGGTGTTCCTAGGTTTTGTATTTCGATTTAACGTTCAGTCTTTTTTTTTGGTAGGTGGTACATTTTTTGTTGGAAGGCAATGCGCCTTGGTTTTTGTTTTCGGGGAACCGCCTGTGTTGCATACTGCTGGAGTTCGGGCCGGGTGTTGGGTCCCGTGGTGAATCTGTTTATGTCTTCTTGCTGTGTTTGTCCGGATGTTGTACACGAGGGTCTAGCCACTCGGCTAGAGCGCAATGCAACCTCCAACTCTTATCTTTCTGTGTTGTCCCTTTTATGTTATGATTCACCATTGGCGTCGGCCTTCGGCTTGGGCATCAGCGGTGCACAGTGCGGTGCCTTTTTAGTTAGGTTAAGTAAATTTCATTAGTTGTTTGTCCTCCGGTGCATTTTGGGCGTGCGGGTTGTTGTTTCAGTTGCCGGTCGGGAGTAACCCGGAAAATCTTGGGAAGATTTCCCGTTGTGAAAGGAGAGGGGGAGTGTTACACTGCCGTTTTTACGGAATGTTTTGAACGGTTTATGCTCTGCTACTGTCGCCGTTTTCAAGTTTGTCAGGTCTTGCACACAGGTTGAATTCTTACTGGTTGGTCCCCGTGATTTTACATGGGTAGCTTGAGTTGAACGTTTTCCGCTATCCGCAGTAAGATGGCGCTTCCTGTACCTCTTGGGCGATTTATCGATTTAATTGCGTAACTTTTCGACGCGACGTCGTAGAGCGACGATTTTTTGTTTTGTGTGACGAGGAAAGATTCAGCTCTACATCAAGTCATTGTTCGTGGAATTTGGTTCACTATTAACAGAGTTTGAATAAGGTTGCGTATTTGAGTGGGGCTAGTTTTTGTGCGGGGTTTGAGACAGTGTATTTTCCCATTCATTTCTCCTGTTTTCTCTTAAACTACTGTTCAGATTTGGTCGACCGGGTTATTGTGAGTCTCCTTGGATTTTTCAGCTCCTGACGACTGGTTTCCTTTGATTAAAGTCCCTCTAATTGCCTTTTTGCGAGGTTTTTGGTCCGGTTAGAGCGGGAAGCACGGCTATATATGGAACCGCATTTTGTCCCTCTGAATTGTCGAGTCTTGGTTGTTAGACGAATCGCTGTCCGTCCACTTTATCCTGGAGTCTACGTGAAGCTGTGTGGAAGTGACTTGGAGTTACTCGTTTGTTTGGTGCCTTGCTGGTATACGAAGTATCTCTCGCTGTATGCGGAACCATCCTTCCCGAGCTGAGAAGTTTTAACCATTGGAGTGTGTTATATGGTTGGAACGTCGCCTTTTGTGCGGATCTAGGACGTAGATTACTGTTGGATTCACGGTTAAGCCCGCTCAAGATCTTAGGGCTTCTTCTTCTTCTTCGTCGTCTGGGCATCGTCGGATATATTCTTCATCTTTGGATATTGATTCTACGTCTATTCATCGTCGGATGTTTATTCATCGCTGGATATTTATTCGTCGGCTGGACCTCTTGGATATTTACTCTACGTCTGGTGGCGTTTATCCTGTTCTGTGGTGTCTTCGTCTGGGGACGTTTTCGTCTTTGGATCGGAGGACAACCCTTTCGATCAGAGGACCAGTTTCGTGGAGTAGAGCGTCGGAAGCTGCGGAGAGTTTGCCTTGCTAGGACTGCGGGTGTCTTCGTGGAACGGGGACATTCCTTCGCTGCCGAGGTCAAGGTTTGACTTATATTTATATCTCCACCGGGCCCTCGCCCTTGACGCAGTGCTGCCGGAAGTTTATTCGTGTCGTAATTAGTTGTATTTTTCTTTCATTGTATAATTTACTTTGGGTGAGCCGTTCACCGTTATCGTATCTTTGTCCGGAAGGTTTCTAACCTCACCTACCCCAACAAACAGCTGTTGCGGTGGACCGTTGTTGTGCGTTGATGCAACGGTAGCTAGCCTCCCTCAACCTCGTTAATAATTTTTTTTATTTGATTTAAATTTCAATGGTACAGATTGATTTAATTTGATTGGTTTAATTTAATTTAATTTAATTTAATTTACTTAGATAAGTGTATCTTATCTTTGCCCTTTTCTAAATTTACTTGGTTGTTTATATTGGATAAACGTTGAGGTTAGGTTAGTCGGGTGAAGGTGTACCGGCAAAGTGTTTCTGTAAGGTTTGAGAATTTTAATTTTTCAATTTAATTTTGAATTTGAATTGTCCTGGTCATTTGGGACAATAATTTATTTAATATTGCCTTATTTTAATTCATTAATTTCATCCATTTTGACACTATGGTTAATCAAATTTCCAACGCTTTTCGGTCGGATTGATTTAATTTAATTCCACGTCTGGGGAATATTATCCCAGATACTGCGGTGAATTTCGTGCTTGGCCAAGAACGTGTTCGTCGGTTGTCGCATTTATCTTTCGGGTTTTTTTTGTTTTTCAGGTTAATTATCGGCACTAACGTTGCCGAAGCGTTGCTATTTGATATTTTGGTGTATTTGATAAATTGTATTATTGTGACTCGTTCAGGGGTGGATTACTTGAACGGTGGTCGACCTTGCTGGTCAGTGGATATCTTCCCAAGCTACCGCTGTAATTTGGTGTACTTTTTTTACTTTTATTTGTCTGTGGGCATTTAATAAACTTGATTTTCCGGCAACTTTGGTTCTCTTCTTGTCCCTGTGTGGCATCATTTCTCTTTCAGCCAGCTTTCACAATCAAGCGATAGTCCACGGCGGGGTTGAGATTGTGTGGCGCCCATTTCGGAACACCTTGCGTTTGGATGTTGTTTATCCCCACGCCCTCTCCCAGAGTTAGTCGGTGCAACCCCAAGGACTGCATGAGCGCACAGGTAGAGCTCAAGGTTCCGGAACTTGTTGTTAAAATATTTTATAGCTTTCATTGGGAATAGAAAGTCAAGGTGTTTCAGTGTGCCGCGAAGGCTTCATATCGCCGTCACGGAGGGCGTACCTACGATATGATGACGTGTGCCGCGAAGGCTTCATATCGCCGTCACGGAGGGCGTACCTACGATATGATGACGTGTGCCGCGAAGGCTCCATATCGCCGCCACGGAGGGCGTACCTACGATATGATGACGTGTGCCGCGAAGGCTTCATATCGCCGCCACGGAGGCGCACGATATGATGACTTGTGCCGCGCAGGCTTCATATCGCTGCCATAAGACGAGGGCGAACGATATGATGACATGTGCCGCGTGGGCTTCATATCGCTTGCCACGAGGGCGCACGATATGATGATTTGTGCCGCGTGGGCTTCATATCGCTTGCCACCAGGGCGCACGATATGATGACTTGTGCCGCGTAGGCTTCATATCGCTGCCACGGAGGGCGTACCTACGATATGATGACATGTGCCGCGAAGGCTTCATATCGCCGCCACGGAGGGCGTACCTACGATATGATGACATGTGCCTCGTGGGCTTCATATCGCTTGCCACGAGGGCGCACGATATGATGACTTGTGCCGCGTAGGCTTCATATCGCTGCCATGAGACGAGGGTGAACGATATGATGACATGTGCCGCGTGGGCTTCATATCGCTTGCCACGAGGGCGCACGATATGATGACTTGTGCCGCGTAGGCTTCATATCGCTTGCCACGAGGGCGCACGATATGATGACTTGTGCCGCGTGGGCTTCATATCGCTTGCCACGAGGGCGCACGATATGATGACTTGTGCCGCGTAAGCTTCATATCGCTGCCACGGAGGGCGTACCTACGATATGATGACATGTGCCGCGAAGGCTTCATATCGCCGCCACGGAGGGCGTACCTACGATATGATGACATGTGCCGCGTGGGCTTCATATCGCTTGCCACGAGGGCGCACGATATGATGACTTGTGCCGCGTAGGCTTCATATCGCTGCCATGAGACGAGGGCGAACGATATGATGACATGTGCCGCGTGGGCTTCATATCGCTTGCCACGAGGGCGCACGATATGATGACTTGTGCCGCGTGGGCTTCATATCGCTTGCCACGAGGGTGCACGATATGATGACTTGTGCCGCGTAGGCTTCATATCGCTGCCACGGAGGGCGTACCTACGATATGATGACATGTGCCGCGAAGGCTTCATATCGCCGCCACGGAGGGCGTACCTACGATATGATGACATGTGCCTCGTGGGCTTCATATCGCTTGCCACGAGGGCGCACGATATGTTGACTTGTGCCGCGTAGGCTTCATATCGCTGCCATGAGACGAGGGCAAACGATATGATGACATGTGCCGCGTGGGCTTCATATCGCTTGCCACGAGGGCGCACGATATGATGACTTGTGCTGCGTAGGCTTCATATCGCTGCCATGAGACGAGGGCAAACGATATGATGACATGTGCCGCGTGGGCTTCATATCGCTTGCCACGAGGGCGCACGATATGATGACTTGTGCCGCATAGGCTTCATATCGCCGCCATGAGACGAGGGCGAACGATATGATGACATGTGCCGCGTGGGCTTCATATCGCTTGCCACGAGGGCGCACGATATGATGACTTGTGCCGCGTAGGCTTCATATCGCCGCCATGAGACGAGGGCGAACGATATGATGACATGTGCCGCGTGGGCTTCATATCGCTTGCCACGAGGGCGCACGATATGTTGACTTGTGCCGCGTAGGCTTCATATCGCTGCCATGAGACGAGGGCGAACGATATGATGACATGTGCCGCGTGGGCTTCATATCGCTTGCCACGAGGGCGCACGATATGATGACTTGTGCTGCGTAGGCTTCATATCGCTGCCATGAGACGAGGGCAAACGATATGATGACATGTGCCGCGTGGGCTTCATATCGCTTGCCACGAGGGCGCACGATATGATGACTTGTGCCGCATAGGCTTCATATCGCCGCCATGAGACGAGGGCGAACGATATGATGACATGTGCCGCCTGGGCTTCATATCGCTTGCCACGAGGGCGCACGATATGATGACTTGTGCCGCGTAGGCTTCATATCGCTGCCATGAGACGAGGGCGAACGATATGATGACATGTGCCGCGTGGGCTTCATATCGCTTGCCACGAGGGCGCACGATATGATGACTTGTGCCGCGTAGGCTTCATATCGCCGCCATGAGACGAGGGCGAACGATATGATGACATGTGCCGCGTGGGCTTCATATCGCTTGCCACGAGGGCGCACGATATGATGACTTGTGCCGCGTAGGCTTCATATCGCCGCCATGAGACGAGGGCGAACGATATGATGACATGTGCCGCGTGGGCTTCATATCGCTTGCCACGAGGGCGCACGATATGATGACTTGTGCCCCGTAGGCTTCATATCGCTGCCATGAGACGAGGGCGAACGATATGATGACTTTGATAAACCGTTTTGCCTCCAGACTGACGCCTCCGCCTTTGGACTTGGTGCTGTCCTCACCCAGCACTTTGATGATGGCGAGCGGGTGATAGCCTTTCTCTCCCGCTCATTGACTCGTCAGGAGAGAAATTATTCGACCACAGAACGGGAATGTCTTGGAGTCATTTGGGCGATTGAGAAGTTTCGTCACTACCTCGAAGGAACTCATTTCACCGTCATTACCGATCATGCTTCGTTGGTGTGGCTTAACAACCTCAAGGACCCAACCGGACGTTTAGCTAGATGGGCCGTCCGTCTGCAACCCTTCGACTTCCGGATTGTTCATCGTAAGGGACGAGATCTTGTGGTTCCCGACTGTCTTTCACGTTCGGTGCCGATTCTGGTTGACGGCGTTGAGTTGCTGGGCGATGATTTTCCTTCTACCACGGACGTCTGGTATCTCGGTATGATTTCCCGAGTGGAGGGGAATCTTTCAAGGTTCCCGCAATGGCGAGTGGAGTCGGGCAGGCTATTTAAGTACGTGAAATCGAAACGGACAAATCTCTCTGGCCCGGACGAGGATTGGAAGTTGGTTGTCCCGAAGGATCGCAGGAGGGCGCTGTTGGAGAGGTATCATGATGACCCGCGTGCTGGTCATGTGGGTGGCTATAAAGTCTACTGGCGTTTGCGCGAAACCTATATATGGCCAAAAATGCATGTAGACGTCGCGACGTATGTGCGTCGGTGCCCGGTCTGTGCGGCGCAAAAACCGGAACAACGTGCTCCTGCGGGGCTAATGGGCTCTCGTCCGGAGATTTCTCGTCCATGGCAAATGATAAGCTTGGACTTCGTTGGACCTCTGCCGCGCTCTTCCAAGGGAAGTACCTCCCTCCTCGTTATCAGCGATTATTTCAGTAAGTTCGTCCTGATGTTCGCCCTCCGTTCTGCTACTGCTCAGGCCTTGACGAGAATTGTTGAGGATAACGTTTTCCTCATGTATGGTGCTCCTCAGTATGTAGTGTGTGACAATGGTGTTCAGATGAGAAGCAGGGAATTCAGACAAATGTGTGACTCGTATGGTGCCCGAATTTCATATACTCCCTTATATTATCCCCGAGCTGATCCCGTGGAACGGGTCAATCGGGTTGTGAAAACCATGCTCGGATGTTACGTGAAGGATAATCAGCGTAAATGGGACGAGTATCTTGCGCCCATCGGTTGCGCCATACGCGCGTCACGCAGCGAGACCACCGGCTATTCTCCCTTCTACGTGAATTTCGGCAGGCTTTATGTGGGTTGTGGTAGACTTTTCGATCGGGCCTTTGCACCAGAGAAGGAGCCTCCGGACGTTCCGTCCAGAGTCAAAGGGTTTGAGGAACTCTTTCAGAGCGTTAAGAAGAAGCTTGCAGCTGCTCAGGAGCGTGGTCGGAAGGTGTATAATCTACGGCGCAGGCCTGTGCAGTAAGTCGTGGGTCAGCAGGTATGGCGAAGGAACAAAGCCTTATCGGACGCAGCGAACTATATTAATGCCAAGCTGGCTGCGAAGTTCGTTGGACCTTACGTTGTGAAGAGGAGAATGGGCTCCTGGACATATGAACTGGAGGATCTGCATGGGAAGTCCCGAGGAGTCTGGCATGTTCAGGATTTGAAACCTGCTGTTGAGTATGAGACTTTGAGATAAAACACCCGCGCTCTGCTGGAGGGGCATAGGAATACTTCAGCCGTGAGCCTGCGTTCAGTAAAAGTCTGATAAAGGGACGCGGATATCCCATTCCACCCACCATCGTTTCCTGGATCAGGAATAGGAATGCCCTCTTCCCAACGCGCGGAAGTGGGAGAGTTTTCTTGTGTGTTGAGTCTTTTTGATGACGAATTTCCTCTCAAAAATGTTTTGGATTTCTTTTGAAGGTATGCCGGTGCCACCACCCTAGGGGTCGGGTGTTCCTAGGTTTTGTATTTCGATTTAACGTTCAGTCTTTTTTTTTGGTAGGTGGTACATTTTTTGTTGGAAGGCAATGCGCCTTGGTTTTTGTTTTCGGGGAACCGCCTGTGTTGCATACTGCTGGAGTTCGGGCCGGGTGTTGGGTCACGTGGTGAATCTGTTTATGTCTTCTTGCTGTGTTTGTCCGGATGTTGTACACGAGGGTCTAGCCACTCGGCTAGAGCGCAATGCAACCTCCAACTCTTATCTTTCTGTGTTGTCCCTTTTATGTTATGATTCACCATTGGCGTCGGCCTTCGGCTTGGGCATCAGCGGTGCACAGTGCGGTGCCTTTTTAGTTAGGTTAAGTAAATTTCATTAGTTGTTTGTCCTCCGGTGCATTTTGGGCGTGCGGGTTGTTGTTTCAGTTGCCGGTCGGGAGTAACCCGGAAAATCTTGGGAAGATTTCCCGTTGTGAAAGGAGAGGGGGAGTGTTACACTGCCGTTTTTACGGAATGTTTTGAACGGTTTATGCTCTGCTACTGTCGCCGTTTTCAAGTTTGTCAAGTCTTGCACACAGGTTGAATTCTTACTGGTTGGTCCCCGTGATTTTGCATGGGTAGCTTGAGTTGGAACGTTTTCCGCTATCCGCAGTAAGATGGCGCTTCCTGTACCTCTTGGGCGATTTATCGATTTAATTGCGTAACTTTTCGACGCGACGTCGTAGAGCGACGATTTTTTGTTTTGTGTGACGAGGAAAGATTCAGCTCTACATCAAGTCATCGTTCGTGGAATTTGGTTCACTATTAACAGAGTTTGAATAAGGTTGCGTATTTGAGTGGGGCTAGTTTTTGTGCGGGGTTCGAGACAGTGTATTTTCCCATTCATTTCTCCTGTTTTCTCTTAAACTACTGTTCAGATTTGGTCGACCGGGTTATTGTGAGTCTCCTTGGATTTTTCTGCTCCTGACGACTGGTTTCCTTTGATTAAAGTCCCTCTAATTGCCTTTTTGCGAGGTTTTTGGTCCGGTTAGAGCGGGAAGCACGGCTATATATGGAACCGCATTTTGTCCCTCTGAATTGTCGAGTCTTGGTTGTTAGACGAATCGCTGTCCGTCCACTTTATCCTGGAGTCTACGTGAAGCTGTGTGGAAGTGACTTGGAGTTACTCGTTTGTTTGGTGCCTTGCTGGTATACGAATTATCTCTCGCTGTATGCGGAACCATCCTTCCCGAGCTGAGAAGTTTTAACCATTGGAGTGTGTTATATGGTTGGAACGTCGCCTTTTGTGCGGATCTAGGACGTAGATTACTGTTGGATTCACGGTTAAGCCCGCTCAAGATCTTAGGGCTTCTTCTTCTTCTTCGTCGTCTGGGCATCGTCGGATATATTCTTCATCTTTGGATATTGATTCTACGTCTATTCATCGTCGGATGTTTATTCATCGCTGGATATTTATTCGTCGGCTGGACCTCTTGGATATTTACTCTACGTCTGGTGGCGTTTATCCTGTTCTGTGGTGTCTTCGTCTGGGGACGTTTTCGTCTTTGGATCGGAGGACAACCCTTTCGATCAGAGGACCAGTTTCGTGGAGTAGAGCGTCGGAAGCTGCGGAGAGTTTGCCTTGCTAGGACTGCGGGTGTCTTCGTGGAACGGGGACATTCCTTCGCTGCCGAGGTCAAGGTTTGACTTATATTTATATCTCCACCGGGCCCTCGCCCTTGACGCAGTGCTGCCGGAAGTTTATTCGTGTCGTAATTAGTTGTATTTTTCTTTCATTGTATAATTTACTTTGGGTGAGCCGTTCACCGTTATCGTATCTTTGTCCGGAAGGTTTCTAACCTCACCTACCCCAACAAACAGCTGTTGCGGTGGACCGTTGTTGTGCGTTGATGCAACGGTAGCTAGCCTCCCTCAACCTCGTTAATAATTTTTTTTATTTGATTTAAATTTTAATGGTACAGATTGATTTAATTTGATTGGTTTAATTTAATTTAATTTAATTTAATTTACTTAGATAAGTGTATCTTATCTTTGCCCTTTTCTAAATTTACTTGGTTGTTTATATTGGATAAACGTTGAGGTTAGGTTAGTCGGGTGAAGGTGTACCGGCAAAGTGTTTCTGTAAGGTTTGAGAATTTTAATTTTTCAATTTAATTTTGAATTTGAATTGTCCTGGTCATTTGGGACAATAATTTATTTAATATTGCCTTATTTTAATTCATTAATTTCATCCATTTTGACACTATGGTTAATCAAATTTCCAACGCTTTTCGGTCGGATTGATTTAATTTAATTCCACGTCTGGGGAATATTATCCCAGATACTGCGGTGAATTTCGTGCTTGGCCAAGAACGTGTTCGTCGGTTGTCGCATTTATCTTTCGGGTTTTTTTGTTTTTCAGGTTAATTATCGGCACTAACGTTGCCGAAGCGTTGCTATTTGATATTTTGGTGTATTTGATAAATTGTATTATTGTGACTCGTTCAGGGGTGGATTACTTGAACGGTGGTCGACCTTGCTGGTCAGTGGATATCTTCCCAAGCTACCGCTGTAATTTGGTGTACTTTTTTTACTTTTATTTGTCTGTGGGCATTTAATAAACTTGATTTTCCGGCAACTTTGGTTCTCTTCTTGTCCCTGTGTGGCATCATTTCTCTTTCAGCCAGCTTTCACAATCAAGCGATAGTCCACGGCGGGGTTGAGATTGTGTGGCGCCCATTTCGGAACACCTTGCGTTTGGATGTTGTTTATCCCCACGCCCTCTCCCAGAGTTAGTCGGTGCAACCCCAAGGACTGCATGAGCGCACAGGTAGAGCTCAAGGTTCCGGAACTTGTTGTTAAAATATTTTATAGCTTTCATTGGGAATAGAAAGTCAAGGTGTTTCAGTGTGCCGCGAAGGCTTCATATCGCCGTCACGGAGGGCGTACCTACGATATGATGACGTGTGCCGCGAAGGCTTCATATCGCCGTCACGGAGGGCGTACCTACGATATGATGACGTGTGCCGCGAAGGCTCCATATCGCCGCCACGGAGGGCGTACCTACGATATGATGACGTGTGCCGCGAAGGCTTCATATCGCCGCCACGGAGGCGCACGATATGATGACTTGTGCCGCGTAGGCTTCATATCGCTGCCATAAGACGAGGGCGAACGATATGATGACATGTGCCGCGTGGGCTTCATATCGCTTGCCACGAGGGCGCACGATATGATGATTTGTGCCGCGTGGGCTTCATATCGCTTGCCACGAGGGCGCACGATATGATGACTTGTGCCGCGTAGGCTTCATATCGCTGCCACGGAGGGCGTACCTACGATATGATGACATGTGCCGCGAAGGCTTCATATCGCCGCCACGGAGGGCGTACCTACGATATGATGACATGTGCCTCGTGGGCTTCATATCGCTTGCCACGAGGGCGCACGATATGATGACTTGTGCCGCGTAGGCTTCATATCGCTGCCATGAGACGAGGGCGAACGATATGATGACATGTGCCGCGTGGGCTTCATATCGCTTGCCACGAGGGCGCACGATATGATGACTTGTGCCGCGTAGGCTTCATATCGCTTGCCACGAGGGCGCACGATATGATGACTTGTGCCGCGTGGGCTTCATATCGCTTGCCACGAGGGCGCACGATATGATGACTTGTGCCGCGTAAGCTTCATATCGCTGCCACGGAGGGCGTACCTACGATATGATGACATGTGCCGCGAAGGCTTCATATCGCCGCCACGGAGGGCGTACCTACGATATGATGACATGTGCCGCGTGGGCTTCATATCGCTTGCCACGAGGGCGCACGATATGATGACTTGTGCCGCGTAGGCTTCATATCGCTGCCATGAGACGAGGGCGAACGATATGATGACATGTGCCGCGTGGGCTTCATATCGCTTGCCACGAGGGCGCACGATATGATGACTTGTGCCGCGTGGGCTTCATATCGCTTGCCACGAGGGTGCACGATATGATGACTTGTGCCGCGTAGGCTTCATATCGCTGCCACGGAGGGCGTACCTACGATATGATGACATGTGCCGCGAAGGCTTCATATCGCCGCCACGGAGGGCGTACCTACGATATGATGACATGTGCCTCGTGGGCTTCATATCGCTTGCCACGAGGGCGCACGATATGTTGACTTGTGCCGCGTAGGCTTCATATCGCTGCCATGAGACGAGGGCGAACGATATGATGACATGTGCCGCGTGGGCTTCATATCGCTTGCCACGAGGGCGCACGATATGATGACTTGTGCTGCGTAGGCTTCATATCGCTGCCATGAGACGAGGGCAAACGATATGATGACTTGTGCCGCGTGGGCTTCATATCGCTTGCCACGAGGGCGCACGATATGATGACTTGTGCCGCATAGGCTTCATATCGCCGCCATGAGACGAGGGCGAACGATATGATGACATGTGCCGCCTGGGCTTCATATCGCTTGCCACGAGGGCGCACGATATGATGACTTGTGCCGCGTAGGCTTCATATCGCTGCCATGAGACGAGGGCGAACGATATGATGACATGTGCCGCATGGGCTTCATATCGCTTGCCACGAGGGCGCACGATATGATGACTTGTGCCGCGTAGGCTTCATATCGCCGCCATGAGACGAGGGCGAACGATATGATGACATGTGCCGCGTGGGCTTCATATCGCTTGCCACGAGGGCGCACGATATGTTGACTTGTGCCGCGTAGGCTTCATATCGCTGCCATGAGACGAGGGCGAACGATATGATGACATGTGCCGCGTGGGCTTCATATCGCTTGCCACGAGGGCGCACGATATGATGACTTGTGCTGCGTAGGCTTCATATCGCTGCCATGAGACGAGGGCAAACGATATGATGACATGTGCCGCGTGGGCTTCATATCGCTTGCCACGAGGGCGCACGATATGATGACTTGTGCCGCATAGGCTTCATATCGTCGCCATGAGACGAGGGCGAACGATATGATGACATGTGCCGCCTGGGCTTCATATCGCTTGCCACGAGGGCGCACGATATGATGACTTGTGCCGCGTAGGCTTCATATCGCTGCCATGAGACGAGGGCGAACGATATGATGACATGTGCCGCGTGGGCTTCATATCGCTTGCCACGAGGGCGCACGATATGATGACTTGTGCCGCGTAGGCTTCATATCGCCGCCATGAGACGAGGGCGAACGATATGATGACATGTGCCGCGTGGGCTTCATATCGCTTGCCACGAGGGCGCACGATATGATGACTTGTGCCGCGTAGGCTTCATATCGCCGCCATGAGACGAGGGCGAACGATATGATGACATGTGCCGCGTGGGCTTCATATCGCTTGCCACGAGGGCGCACGATATGATGACTTGTGCCGCGTAGGCTTTATATCGCTGCCGTGAGACGAGGGCGAACGATATGATGACATGTGCCGCGTGGGCTTCATATCGCTTGCCACGAGGGCGCACGATATGATGACTTGTGCCGCGTACGCTTCATATTCCTGCCATGAGACGAGGGCGAACGATATGATGACTTGTGCCGCGTACGCTTCATATCGCTTGCCACGAGGGCGCACGATATGATGACTTGTGCCGCGTAGGCTTCATATCGCTTGCCACGAGGGCGCACAATATGATGACTTGTGCCGCGTAGGCTTCATATCGCTTGCCACGAGGGCGCACGATATGATGACTTGTGCCGCGTAGGCTTCATATCGCTTGCCACGAGGGCGCACGATATGATGACATGTGCCGCGTGGGCTTCATATCGCTTGCCACGAGGGCGCACGATATGATGACTTGTGCCGCGTAGGCTTCATATCGCCGCCATGAGACGAGGGCGAACGATATGATGACATGTGCCGCGTGGGCTTCATATCGCTTGCCACGAGGGCGCACGATATGATGACTTGTGCCGCGTACGCTTCATATTCCTGCCATGAGACGAGGGCGAACGATATGATGACATGTGCCGCGTGGGCTTCATATCGCTTGCCACGAGGGCGCACGATATGATGACTTGTGCCGCGTAGGCTTCATATCGCTTGCCACGAGGGCGCACAATATGATGACTTGTGCCGCGTAGGCTTCATATCGCTTGCCACGAGGGCGCACGATATGATGAATTGTGCCGCGTAGGCTTCATATCGCTTGCCACGAGACGAGGACGAACGATATGATGACATGTGCCGCGTGGGCTTCATATCGCTTGCCACGAGGGCGCACGATATGATGACTTGTGCCGCGAAGGCTTCATACCGCCGCCACGGAGGGCGTACCTACGATATGATGACGTGTGCCGCCAAGGCTTCATATCGCCGCCACGGAGGGCGTACCTACGATATGATGACGTGTGCCGCGAAGGCTTCATATCGCCGCCACGGAGGGCGTACCTACGATATGATGACGTGTGCCGCGAAGGCTTCATATCGCCGCCACGGAGGGCGTACCTACGATATGATGACATGAGTGGCAAACCGTTTGCTTTGCACTCCAAAGGTCCTTGATTCGAATCTCCGGATAGGTATACGGATCTTTCACTCCGCCGTCATACTTTGGAAGGCACATTAACCCGTTGGTTCCAGGACGGCAAACCCTGGACCATGACCTGGTCTTCGCCACACAAGCTGGTAGGGTGGACGGCTGGACAGGAAGTGAGCTACTGGAGAGCTACTTTTCCGACAAATACAGAATGGTACCTGTCATTAGGTGCAACATCAGCCAAATTGAACGATTCCCTAAACTTTCGCTTGCGTTTATTCTGAAATCATATATGAAAGTGGTAAAAAGACGTTACTTCAAAACTTGATACAGTCCAATCAAATTGCCAACAACTGGTAAGTCCAAAAAAATGGAGGAGTAGTCATCATTTTTGAAGATGTTGGTTCTTTTCGAAAACCATTCTGCTACTAGGTTCTCTGCTAAAACTTAACATACGAGTTGTTGCTGTGTCAACACATAAGTTATGCCACTAAATACAAGTAGTATTCCAGGAAACATCAAAACAATACTAAAAGTAACATGGTCCAACAGAAAAACTATACTTATCAATCATAATTATCGTGTTTCTTGAAAACAAAGCATCCAGGACGTTGTTCTGGTTAAAGCAAATGTAGATACGCTAAACCTATAATAATCAGAGAACCTGTTTTCCGGCCAGGAGTGGCTAATATCAACTCGAAATGTACAGCTTTTATTTCTAATTTTGATAAAATCATATATAGTGGTAATTCAACCAAAAATTTCAAATTACAGGATGCGCTTGCGACACCATTTAGTGTGTTCATAATAATAGTACAGTACTTACTTCCTTTAATAGAATACGCTTTTTGTTTTAAATTTATAAAATACTTGCAGCCAGTTAGATAACTACAGGCAACAGAGTAAAGACTTCCTTAAATCAACTATTTCATCCAAGTTATTATTTCTTCGTTTGAGACATTACTTTTCTGTAGTCCTCTTCATGTGTTATTCAGATCGTAATTCATCGTAATACAAAACAGAAAAATACGTTGGCGGGCGTGCTGTTGTGATTCGGTGTTTCGTGCAATTAATGCTTTAAAGTCCTTGATAATATTTGTATCAAAATTATTAAACTTCGTGTTTTCTCCAGAGGTAGCTAGAATCTAATCCGGTTTGCTCTAGTTTCCATTCTCGTTCGGCCATCCTTATGGAATTTCTTTTGAAGTGACCTTTTTTTTGACAAAAAAGTTCAATTTGTTTTCTATGCCTACATGCATTTCCTTGGTGACCTAGTTTGTGACATCATATCGATACCACGTTTACTTTATTTATAAAATAAATTACGCCCGGGTTATATTTATATTATTTGCTAGGTCTAGAATAGGTTGAGCTATTTGGTATGAGTCTTATCATACTTAACTTTAATAAGTTTTTTTGTTGTACTTCCTTTGTTCTTTAAACAGCTAGTTACTAATACATTTGTGTCTTTGACATATAATACCTTAATCGCGGATGTTATAGTATGATGTGTCTCCATTATTAGCGATACTTAATCTTCTTCGGAAAATTTAGGTGTCATTTAGTAATTTTTTTTAAGTGTTGAAATACAAATTTGCACAGAGATAAATAGATAGTAGGTATTACGTGTTTCTTTTAGTTTATTTAGTGCGTAATAAACTTTTGTGTCATTCGACCATATATTTATCATATATTTAACTATGTATTCTATTAATTCTACCTATTCACCAATGGCTGCAGTTTTCTGGTAAAATTCCCGTATACTTGGTTACATAACAAGCTCCATATGATCGCTACATTTTATAACATCTTTCAAGTGACTTACTTGGGCATGTTTTGCTATACCTTTCCTCGTTTTCCTATGTTTATTACCATTAGAACTAACCGGCAAACTTGTGGATGATGTAAATAATTATCAGGACATCGAGAACGGCGACAATATGACGGTCTTCGTGATTTCTTTTTCAGTTATCTTTCAGCATCTTGCACAACACAGCCACCACTTCTGATGTAGTCGGGTACGCACTAATACACAGTAACTACGGTTAATAATAATATATATTGATATACGTAACGTGATGAGGATATACAACTGTATCGTATCACAACTCTTTAGATAATGATTCAGGTTCCTCCTTTGTTGGGACCGACCGCTCTCCGTGATTCACCTATCCACGGCAGGTCAGGCCGTCGTCACACTACATTTGCGACATTAATTTTACATAAATATCGAAAATTGCGGTTGTCATCCTATAATCTAGAGTAGTTTTATCTTTAACAGTTGGTAGTTGCGGTAAAATTCACAAAAACGATTGAAGCAAGCCAATAGCGATTGAAATGTCAGCCTTATTTGACACTTGACGTCAATATCATCAATCCTGGAAAACTAAAAGTTACTAAAAGTTTTGTGATTTAGTATTTTCATAACGACACCGAAAGCGGTTGCGTTATGAGTTTATAATGAACGGAAAGTAGAAAAAAATAAATAATGACTGTATATGACGCTGAGCCCGCAGCTTGATCCAAGTGCATTTTGTTGCCGTTGCTTGGCAACGAGTCCGGCGGTCTCTAACCAAGCTCCAGTTGGGTACCTGAAGGTTTTTTCATTATTACACCATTATTTTAGAAAATAATGCTAACATATTATACATTGCGGAAATGAGAAAAGACAGCACTAGCGAAAAATGCCAAAATTCAACATGGTGCCCATAGGAAAAAGCAAAGTTGGCCACGGTTACGCCGCCACCTTTGATGTTATTTCAAATTAAAAAATGACACAGCATTCCCTGTGAACAAGTGTTCATGTGTCTAGCTACGTTTGGTTTTGAATAAAAAATTAAAAACGATATCTTAACTTTTCAGTTTTTTACGGATATCTTCAAAATGAAAAATGATAGCTTAAATTTATTTTCTGATAATTGATCAGCACAAAAATACGATACTTTGCCAAATTTAAATATAGGCTGTATCTCCTCTAATAAGCGAGATCCCCATGTTGAGCCTCGAAATTGAATCACCCGGTATAGTTACGTTTTTGGAATGCAGATGTTGTTCACATACAGAAGGTACTAGCTAAAGCTAAAGCTAAATATAAATAAGCACTATTTCTAATTGTTTAAAATTTTTACTTAAAAAGAAGTACCTTTATTTTTTATGTAATTCATAACAATCCATAGAAAATGTATCTTTCCATGTATTATAATAATGCGAACTGGTTTCATACAATCGACTTAAAACATGCAATTATCTCCAAAACAGTAGATTTTACACAATAGCATGCTAGTTCCTTTATTATAGATTCCGAAAATGGAACGATGCGTAAATTATCATTAACAAACTATATATACAAACTAGTTGTCCTAAAATATGTCTTCTAATTGACAGAACGGTCCATTCTAAAAAGAAGCTAATCATAAATAATTTCAAAGAAATTTCTAGTAGTTCAGAAACGATTTCGTTCTTGCAGTTTTTTAGACAAATAGCGCAAAAACTGTATGGAATAGAGTAGGACCATGTTAGTACTTCACGTACTAAAATTTTGCAAATACATAGTTATAAATATACAGAAATAGGCCATTCCATTTAAAATCTGAAGTTGACATAGTTTTCACGACAGTTCAGAAATATGAATTTGAGTACTATGTGTTTTATTACCGAAGATTGTTATTTTAGAAAGTTGTTATTAGTTTTATCGTTTATCGTTATTAGTTTATAGTTATTTAACCAACAAGTATATTAAAAAGAGCGATTAATTAACGAGACTGTTTAACGCGCGAGCGAAGCGAGCGCGTTAATTGTCGAGATCATTAATCGCTGTTTAATATTCGAGTTGGTTACAACATTTTTCCGTCGATCGTATTCTTCTAGAGTCGTCTACATAGATTTTTCTTCGCTGATGTCTTTTTAGGTTATATGACAATTTATGTAATTTGACACTGACAGTTCTAGAGAGCGGTATGTTTTGATTGGAAGATTTCATTTCACATAGGTATGTTCTATTGGCCAATCAAACGACGTCATTGCGTCTTGTGATTGGCTATAACAAATCATGCATTAATAGAAATCGTGCATTAATAGAGTTGTTTAATAAACGATTTCCTATTCACTAAACTGACTCATAAATAAGCGATCGACGGAAATTATTATTAACGCATGATTTTCTGTTAGTTAATGACCATTGACCATACCAGATCTCCGTAAACTTGTGGGCATACAATCAGGAGAATGCTCGTTCTATATCGTGTGTTCATTTCAAAAGTACCCACCCTTAATAACTCTTGACCTGATGCGATTATTGCTTTGAGTGAGAACACGTCGATTTAGATATTGAGGGGGACGTTCAAAAATTGTATCTTGAGAATTTTAGGTTTCATCCCTTCGGCCCCCAACCACCCCACTTTGAAATTTCAAATGGCACCCCTTATCTTGTGATACATCATTTGAAAGGGAACAAAATTCTCCACTCAACCATGATAAAAAGTGAAATCGATCGATAGGTTCTTAAGATGACTACACAGAAGATGGAAGGAAGGTATGAAATAACTCAACCCTTAATAAGTCTTGACCTGATGCGATTATTGCTTAGAGTGGAAACACGTCGATTTAGATATCGAGGGGGAAGATCAAAAATGCTACCTAGAGAATTTTAGGTTTCATCCCTTCTCCCCCCAATCACCCAACTTCGAAATTTCAAACGGCACCCTATATCTTGTGATACATTTGAAAGGGCATAGAATTCTCTACTCAACCATGATAAAAAAAATTAAATCGATTGATTGATTCTGAAGATACACCAGAATAACGGCCACCATTATTTGCGTTCGCGAAGAGTTCGAAAACAAAATGTATTTTTGTCTAGCAAATAATGGTGGCCATTTCGAACATACCATAAAATAATTACTTATTTCTTATTTTATTATTTATTTTAATTTTTTATTTCTTATGACTGTAATTTAATTCAACAGTGTATCCAATCCGCAATGAGCTAATAATAATTGATTTCATACCTTCTATCTTCTGGGTAGTCTATCTTAAGAACCAATCGATCGATTTAATTTTTTTTTATCATGGTTGAGTAGAGAATTTTATGCCCTTTCAAATGATATATCACAAGGTAGGGGGTGCTATTTGAAATTTCGAAGTGGAGTGGCTGGGGGTGAAGGGATGAAACCTAAAATTCTCTAGATACCATTTTTGAACTTCCCCCGCGATATCTAAGTCGACGTGTTTCCACTCTAAGCAATAATCGCATCAGGTCAAGAGTTATTTAGGGGTTGAGTTATTTCATACCTTCCATCTTCTGTGTAGTTAAGAACCAATTGATCGATTTAATTTTTTTATCATGGTTTAGATAGTTTTGTGCCTTTTCAAATGATGTATCACAAGATAAGGGTGCAATTTGAAATTTCTAAGTGGGGTGGCTGGGGGGTGAAGGGATGAAACCTAAAATTCTCTAGGTACCATTTTTGAACTTCAATATCCAAATATCAAATATCAATTTCTAAATCGACGTGTTTTCACTCAAAGCAATAATCGCATCAGGGCAAGAGTTATTAAGGGTGGAACTTAGGGTGTAATGAACACACGGTATATTATTAAAGCGAGATTATATTTGAACACTAATGTATTATTAGGCGTGTGTTGGTATACTTCATTATTTTCTTAATTAAATTACCAAAGAATAGTGTAATACTTCTCACAATACATTCTAGAAGGCACAAAGCGAAATGGGGAGAAACAAACTTCGACGTAAAAATCCTCAAGTTTTGCATCCGTAATTTAATTTATGTCGAATACGTAAAAGAATTACTACGTTGGAAGACAAGAACATCAAACTTTACACAAACAAGGTTCTTGTTATAACAAGCAAACATTTTATTAACCTTATTGCTCTAAAGTCAGCCCTGCTATACAAAGTATCCCGGAGAATGAATAATAAAATGCTATCTTTAGTAAGGCGCCCCTTTTATTAAAATATGCATTACGCTGTAAACTTGTAGTAAAAGTAATACTAAATTAAAGAGACTGTTGCAAAATGTAATAACATTTGGTATAAATTTTAATAAAATCATGTTGGTGGATGCGCCGGTAATATTAGAACCATGAATGCTGTGAATGATCTCAGTTTCAAAAGCACATTTGCTTTCGACCGTTGAATTGTCCTCCGATATGATTTATGACGCTGTTCATTCGCATCATGTTCTTAAAATACATTTTAGCGTTTATTTCTTTCTTTTGTCGTTATATGTTGTTTGATTTCAAAAGTTGAGCGGCTTTATCTTTGTTGTTGGAAAACAAATTGTTAACAATTTTCTTATTGCTGACTACTGTCCTAAACTTATCATTCAAAAACAGATTGACCAATTTGGTGGATAGAGTATTAATTAGCGGAAGTTTCTTGTGGCTGACAAAGGCATACCACAACCGTCATCTATCGCATGATCAATTTCTGAACCAATGTCTTAGGATAGGTACCCATTAATGCTGAACGTCTCACTCAACTCACGCAAATTCCCGTCAATCCCATGAGATATCACTAATCCGCATCCCCCTATTCACTACTATTCATAGCTAGCAATGTGTTGATTTTTAGATGCATGGCATGACTAGAATAAAAATTTATATATCTACCAGACGCTGTAGGTTTCCTGTACCAATCCAGGAGAATCCCATTAGATGTCGGGTCACGTATGACCTTCGCATCTAGAAAGGGGACCCCATAGTTGATTTCTTTCTCTACCGTAAATTGTACATGGGGGATTAAAATCATTAGAAGTATTTAAAGTCTGCTCTTCCACCTTGCCAGGAGGGAAAAGCACAGATGATGTCATCTACATTCTTGAAAAGGAAGAGTGGGCTGAAAGACAGCTTCTAAATGCAACTCTCTAAAAGGCTATCCATGTCCAATTGAGCCAGTATTAGTAAATAATGAGACGACATCAAGTGAAATCAGGACTAAATTAGGTGGTAAAATGTTACTTTCCATCATATTACACAAAAGTTGTCTTTGTCATTATATTTGTCATAGTTCTTAAGACATGTGCGTAAACTGTCAGCCAATACTTTAGCGAAAGCAAAAATACGGGAGCCAATGCATGAAACTATGGGACGAAGGTTTATGGATTTTAGGTAGACCATAAAATTTCGCAGGGATGGAATTATATTTCATAAGGGATTAGGCAGTGTCATAATCAATTAACAACTTCTTCTTTAATAAGCCAACAAAATCATTGCTTTTTCTAACTTGACAGATGCGTGAACCAATTTCCAGCAGTGTCCAATAGATGTCATGATAAGGTTAGTTGCCGTCTAAGCAACCCTTACTTTTACTACCCTTTTAAATGACGAATTATATCCCTTATATTCCTTGTCACAGGCCTCAGTAGCTTAGCGGTAGAGCAATGCCCCGGCAAGGCAGAACACCCCGGTTCAATTCCGAGCTGAGACCGTATTATTTAATTAATTTAAAATTTATTTCTCACCTGGTTTCTCTTTCGTCATTATTTCATATCTACCATATAATCAACCCGACTAAACTGGATAGTGTGATAGCATATATTTCATGGTTTCCACAGTTTTGTGCTCAATAATAACAATTAATTATCTACGGTGCATAAATTTTTTATTAGTTTGATGGCTTGCACTGCTTAGTCTGTTTTCCCGTACGTGCATGCACGCATCTCATAAACTTACGCATAATAGTGGCAGTGTTGCCAGATAGATTTTTCGCTTTCACCAAAAGAATATATAAAAGTTCTCCAAACAGTTGGCAACAAAATCTCAGGCGAGGATGGGGGTAGTTATGAGTTTAAATTTTTTCTCGAGTCTTGTCGATCAATGGTGGTGATACATCAAAAACTCCCCAACAAATCTTTAGGGGATTTGACTCAGAAAATCCAACGATTGTCCCCAGACATTTCATACCAAAATATTTCTACAATCGACTAAAGGTTTCCCACTTTTAGGTGATTTTTCCAAATCTGTCTCTTTTCCAAATACTGAATCGTGATTAGCACGCATTCTTTTAAACTAATTTAAAATCAAAATTATGCAACATAACAACACTATGGAGTTGCGTGCACTCCCAGTGGAACACACTGTATATATTGGCTCATAAATCAGACCAATATAAACCAGCAATACCCGCAATTGCTACTCAGCAGGTTACTCAACTCGCTACTCGACTGGTGTTACTTGGTAATACTTGACTGGATGACCCAGTACCTATTAACCATAGTATTCACTCGGCTACTCGCTGACCCCTCTTGCTACTCGCCTTGTTTTAGTATGTTATGTATTCTATTTCCCCCTCACCCTGATGGGAAAGTCATACCTGATGTCACAGTCTCTTTCCTTTAGTGTACTTATAAATTTTGATTTATGACGGTGTTATTTGTTCAGTTTTAGTATGCTATGTGCTGTTGATTTACTGCATTGGGTGTGAGAAGCAAATTTGTCGAACCAAACTCGTGCATTTATAGAGCTGTTTAATAAATGATTTTCTATTCACTCATAAATATTCTACTAATAAATAAACGATCGACGGAAAACGGTCTTATCCGGGCATGACTTTATTAACAAAAAATGCTTCTTTAGGTATCCCCTACACCCCTTTCGGTTTGTCGCAATCTTAATGGGACAGCCTGTATAGACCTTCAATATATCTCTTTAATATATATTTTTTACTTTATCATACGCAGTATGCTAAAGTATTGTAATCATGCCGAAAAAAAAAATTGAGATTTTAGCGGAAATAGGTCTTTTTGGGTCCCCTGAACATTTTTGACCAAGGTACAAAAAAATGTCTGTGTGTGTGTGTGTGTGTGTGTGTGTATGTGTGTGTGTGTGTGTGTGCGTATGTGTGTACTCGATTTTTGTGACGACGATTCCGGAGAAACTACTAAAGGTATCGGGACGAAAGTTCATATTTAGAAGTTTCATGACCTAACTTAGAGCTGAAAAGCTTTTGGTTCAAAAGGGTCCAAAGGAACTGGTAGTTTATTCTAAGCCATTTTCAAGGATTTTGCAGATGAGCCGCCATTTCTGTAATTTCGTCAAAATAGTTAAATAACAAATTAAAGCAGAGGAAATTTTGAATAATTTATGCTTATGACATTTTTTGGTAAAATTAATAGTTTAGCTGCAAGAGCAAATTCTATTTGATCGAGATCGGTCGCATCTGCATTGATATGAAACTTCATAGTAGCCAGGATTTTGACAAATATTTTTTTGTGCTGTCACCGCAGAAATGTCTGTGGCTGTCACCACGCTGTCACACTCGGAGAACCGCTATGGAACGTCATCTACAGTGACATGAACGAATATAAATCTGTCAGAATTTGAATTAGCTTTTTAAACTTGACATTTCGTAGAAGTCTAACATTTTCTATACCGAAATATAACCATTTTTGACGGTTTTGACAGTGATCGGTGACGCGCCGCATCACCGCTCATTGTGCTATTCCGTACTTTCGGCACTTGTGAGATAAACAATTATTATTCTGATGACAGTAGGTAGTGTCAAATGCTGATGCTTTGACAATACCTTCGATTGATACTATTGACTATCAAAATATCTGTCAAATCCTGGCTAACTAGTTTAATTTTAATGCAGACACGATTTATCTCAGTCAAATAGATTCTCATGCAGCTAAACTATTAATTTTATATATTGTATGATAAAGTCATGTGCCTGGCCACATCAGATTTTTTTACTTTATCATACGCAGTATGTAAAGTATTGTAATCATGCCGAAAAAAAAAATTGAGATTTTAGCGGAAATAGGTCTTTATGGGTCCCCTGAACATTTTTGACCAAGGTACAAAAAAATGTCTGTGTGTGTGTGTGTGTGTGTGTGTGTGTGTGTGTGTGTGTGTGTGTGTGTGTGTGTGTGTGTGTGTGTGTGTGTGTGTGTGTGTGTGTGTGTGTGTGTGTGTGTGTGTGTGTGTGTGTGTGTGTGTGTGTGTGTGTGTGTGTGTGTGTGTGTGTGTGTGTGTGTGTGTGCGTGTGTAAACGATTTTTGTGACGACGATTCCGGAGAAACTACTAAAGGTATCGGGACGAAAGTTTATATTTAGAAGTTTTATGACCAAACTTAGAGCTGAAAAGCTTTTGGTTCAAAAGGGTCGAAAGGAACTGGTAGTTTATTCTAAGCCTTTTTCAATGATTTTGCAAATGAGCCGCCATTTCTGTAATTTCGACAAAATAGTTAAATAATAACTTAAAGTAGAGGAAATTTTGAATAATTTATGCCAATGACATTTTTTGGTAAAATTAATAGTTTAGCTTTTTAGTTTATTCTAAGCCTTTTTGAAGGATTTTGGAAATGGGCCGCCATTTCTGTAATTTCGACAAAATAGTTAATTAATAAATTAAAGTAGAGGAAATTTTGAATAATTTATTCCTATGAAATTTTTTGGTAAAATTAATAGTTTAGCTTCAAGAGCAAATTCTATTTGATCGAGATCGGTCGCATCTGCATTGATATGAAATTACATAGTAGCCAGGATCTTGACAAATATTTTTTTGTGTTGTCACATTCGAAAACAGCTGATCTCATCAGAGGTTGGAGAACCACTATGGAACGTTGCCGCTGTAGTACGGCAAATTATAAAATACAAATTTCAAATAAAGTAAGATCACCAATTTGATTGTTTGTTGATAAGAAATATCAACCCGTCTTTATATCTAATTCTAAAAACGATACATTGAGAAAATTATAAATAAAGTATAGCGATGAGTGTAGTTTTATTTTAGTATGTTGGTAGGAATGTGTCATGAACAAATATAAATCTGTCAGAATTTGAATTACCTTTTTAAGATGCGTTTTCATTAGTGATAATGGCAGTGGTAGCAGACGCCGTTATAGTATTTCCAATAGAAAATTGATAGTGACTCATGTTTATGTACATGCAAACTAATATGTGTCATTATCACGACATGTAAGAAATACTATAATTTCGTATTCTACCACCGCCATTAGCTACCATTACCTACCAATTGGAACGCACCTTTAAATTTGACGTTTCGTGAAAGTGGTACCAACCTAGCATTTACTATACAGAAATTTTTTATTTATTTTTTTTAAAAATACGTATTTCTTAAAAAGCAACACAATAAACGTTGATGTCGCTCCTGCCAAAAACTAGATAGCGCTACTCGTTCACATGCGACGGCGACACTCCGCCTTCGGTGACGCGCCGCATCACCGCTCGTCGCGCTATTCCGTACTTTCGGCATTTGGGACACAAATAACTATTATTCTAATGACGTAGTGTAGGTAGTGTCAAATGCTGATGCTTTGACAATACCTACGATTTATCTCAATAGAATAGATTCTCATGCAGCTAAACTCTTAATTTTTTATATTGTATGATAAAGTCATGTGCCTGGCCACATCAGATTTTTAATAACTACACTGCACGTATAGTTCAACTTCAGTTTATTTTCTCATCAACCGCTCGTACGATGTTTATTATTCTTTGTTCTACTCCTATTGATGAATACATTCAATAACATTGTAATTTATAATAAGTAATACTAACCATTCCCTACACACGACAAAAATTTCAGCTCTTGATTTTCCTATCCCCTGTGTTTTGGGACTGTACTTAGCGACACTGTCATAGTATAGAATAGTGACGAGTGTACAAACAATTATAACACAGGTCGACAAATTTGATTTTTTGTTTGTTTCTGGCTTAAAACCAACAAAAAACAATATGGGCTCTTTTTGATACTTCTAGAAAATAATGATAAGACGTTATTCAATTTTCTAAGTAAGGTAATGCTTTATGTCGGGTTAAACCTTAAACTCGTGCGTTATCATCACGCATTGTATTTTGGAGGGCTACTTTAAACAATAAACGCAAATAAACGTGTTTCTGGCAGTTAAGTCCATTCAAAATGTCACGTAATGCCACGATAGGAATTCTGGCGAAATAAACTGTTTTCTGCTGGGTGCTATCACGCATTGTGGGCAACGCTCCGGTTATGTGAAAATATTGCCTCTAAGCACCACCGCTGTCCGGTAGATGGAGGAGTAAAACGCCCCTCATTACTATGATAGCTGTTGTAACATGGCTATCGAATTAAAGCAGTTTAAACCAAGAACCAGTAATCACAAGTAGAAGCAATGATGTGTGGTAAATTTGAGGTAATCGGAACGCAGCACAATCATTCGTTCCATATCTTCCACTAGCTCACTCGGTACTTTCAGAAGAAAGAGAACTAAGACAGCGTCAAGATGCTACTAGATAGCAGAAAGTAGAAGAACTATGGCTGGGGAGCGATCGATGACTTTAAAATGCTGGGATTTTTTGTGGGGATGCAAGGTTACTTTACGAAATGCCCCTGCTATCTTTGCTTGTGGGGCAGACAATAAGCACTACCGCCAGCAGGAATGGTTCGAACTGACGGAGTTTTGCATAGGAAGTCATGATGTGAAGTGGGAGCCACCCATTGTTCCTGAAAACTTGTTGATCCGCCACTGCACATTAAATTGGGCCTAACTATATTGAAGCAGTTCATGAAATCATTTAAGAACGAGTCTGAAGCCTTCCGATGCCTTCATCATTCTTTCCCAAAGTACTCTGAGGCCAAGGTTAAGGCAGCAATCTTTGTCGCGCCACAAATCTGAAAAAAACATATCGACGAATTTCCGCAGTTGCCCAGTGCACCAGAGGGAAATGACAGGAACAGTTTTCGAGCTATGGTTTACGGCTTTCTCGGGAATGAAGAGCCGAATACTACAAGGAAATAATTTCCGAAATGATTGCAAATTTTCAGATCATGGGTTGCAAAATTACCTTGAAGTTACACATGTTGCAGGATCATTTACACTTTTAGTGTATCCAAAATAAAGCCCTACAAAACTATAACTATTCTACCATTTTTCTATCGTATTCAACCTGCTTTCAAGAGGAAAATGAAGCATTTCCCCTCTTTGGAACTAGAAAGCGATGCTATGCATAACTCAAATTTGTGCTAGCCGGTCTAAGACTACTATGCAATTTTCTAGAAGAAAAAGTTCGTAAGTAGGCTGAAATGAAACCTTTCACATTGAACTTTAAGGATATGTATAATAACTCTCAAAGCTGCCGCGCGGAAGGTAATTTGCCGCGTCCTTTTATATAGCCGGCCGCGGCGCAAGTTCGGTTCAGATGACGCCTAAACGACTTACAGAGTTGGCACGTGTTTGTTTTGTTGGATAATTTTAAAGTTCAAGGCTGAAGCTTTCATTTCAGCCTAAATAGAGAATTTTTTTCAGCTCGCATTATTTTTTTTGATATCCTTAAGAAGTGCTAAATCCGTAATTTGTTATTTTAAACTTGTGCAGCCACTACAAAAACAAAATTTTACTAGCTTTATTTGCCGTTTTAGTTGCTTCACGACACGAAGAGTCAAAATAAATCGGTTTTAACCGAGAAGTAAATATTGTGTTGCCCGGTGTAATCTGTCAAAATCCTATAAGACCGACCTGGTGACATACATAAACGTTGACAGGACATGCTTAGCGGCGACAAGTGCTGCCCGCCAGTAATGTTGCCATGTCTTTACGATAGGAACGTACTAACCGTCAAGGAGAAAGCCTACTTTTCTATGATTTAGAATGGGAAGATTAATGACGCACAACACTTTCCGCCACTATACTTCTCCTGTCCAAACGGTGTATAAATACATTAAATTAATTCAAAAAATATCATTTCAAAGTCGTCGAAAAAGTAGGTATAGTATTTCATTCCCTACTAATAACAATTAGTTGCTCATAGAATAATAAACCATTGTTCACTTGTAGGTTAATTCATCAGTAACGATACTGCGGTAGAAATTTGTATTCAGATTTCAGCTTTGCCCATATAGCAGGGTTAAACAGCAGCTTAATCCGTGATCAACATTTTATTCTTTGATTCATTTCATTGCATTTTTTAATAACCGAGATACAACACGAACCATAAAGACAAGACTGATCATTTGGTAACAAACATACCAGGTAGTACGCTGCGGTAATCTTCAGATCTGAGTGCGTCTCTTGTTTAGAGAAGAAATCCTATGTTTTGTGAACTACAACATTAAGTGGGTGTATTGGCAAATGTTGCGCTATGAATAATGCTCATTTTGTCACCAGAAGGGCCGTTCCAATCAGTCGTAACTGTATACGCTAAACCTGGGTACTTTCCCTGAACAGGATACGCTCTCAGTCCTGAAGATCTCCACATCCTTCTACTGGTAAGTTTTCTATCACGTGCACGTCTTATCATTACTGCTTTTCTCGTTTCTTAGTTTATAAAGGATAAAATGAAACAAATCAATGGAAAACATGTTTAGAAAAGATTGGCTAGTATACCCATCTGCAGGAGGGATAAAAATTCCGCTCAAACTGGATTTGGCCCATGGGCTGTAGTTTGGGCAACCCTAGTATAATTACACTAACAACTACACTAGATGTGTACAATAGGGTCGTCCAAAAAACGGACTTTTTGCTAGAGGCCAACGATACCCCACAATCAGTACCATTTCCAGAAAAAAAAAACTCCCCATATTTGAGAAAAATCGGTTAACGTTAACAGGTGCCACCGACCACCTCAAATTTCAATTATATTAGTATTTTTATAGTATTTTTACTTTATCATACGCAGTATGTAAAGTATTGTAATCGTGCAAAAAAAAAAATTTGAGATTTTAGCGGAAATAGGTCTTTATGGGTCCCCTGAACATTTTTGGCCAAGGTCCAAAAAAATGTCTGTGTGTGTGTGTGTGTGTGTGTATGTATGTATGTCTGTGTGTGTGTAAACGATTTTTGTGGCGACGATTCCGGAGAAACTACTAAAGGTATCGCGACGAAAGTTTTATGACCAAACTTAGAGCTGAAAAGCTTTTGGTTCAAAAGGGTCCAAAGGAACCGGCTATTTACTCTTAGCATTTTTCAACGATTTTGCAAATGAGCCGTCATTTCTGTAATTTCATCAAAATAGATAAATAATAAATTAAAGTAGAGGAAATTTTGTATAATTTATGTCTATAACATTTAATGGTAAAATTAATAGTTTAGCTGCTGGAGCAAATTCTATTTGATCGAAATGGTGTCTACATTAATACTAGGTGCCCAGGATATTTTGAAGTTTTTGACAGTATTTGGAACGTCAGCGTTTGCGAAACGTAAATTCAACACGCAAATGCATGGAGAATTGCCATGAGGAACTAGGTGAAACAATATTGAAACAATATTGAAAAACAATATTTCGAGTGCGGATAGCAATGTTATGTTTTCGCGAATAAATATACAAGAAAGATTGTAAGACGGTATGTTAACCTTAAAACTTATTTGGAATATTGAGCATAATTCTTTATGAACTTTTGTAGTTAGCACTGAAGACGGCGTAAAACTCGAAAATATAGTATGCTAGAAGCCAATATAATATATTAATCATCAGAACCAGAACCTTTTTACTTTATCATCCGTAGTATGACAACACTCCATATTTAGAAGCTTTCTGTTGAACCAAGGGTCCAAAGGAACTGGCATTTTAGTCTTAGCATTTTTGAAAGATATTGCAAATAAGCCGCTTTATCAGGAATTTCGTCGAAATAGTTAAATAATAAATTAAAGTAGAGGAAATCTGAATAATTTATGACTATGACATTTTTTGGTAAAATTAATAGTTTAGCTACATGAGCAAATTCTATTTCATCGAGATCGCTCGTACTGCATATAAACTAGTTAGCCAGGATTTGTCAGATATTGTGATTCTAATGACAGTAGGTAGTGTCAAATGCTGATGTTTTCACATTATCTACTGTAAATATAATCAAAATATCTGTAGTCTAGTACTAGTAGTTTTATTTTAATCCAGACATGGCCGATCTCGATCAAATCGAATCTCATGCAGCTACACTATTAATTTTATATATGGTATGATAAAGTCATGTGCCTGGCCACATCAGATTTTTTTAAAATACATTGCAAAAATCCATCTCTTTTTCCTTTTTTTGTCACGTTTCAGATTAGAAAAAAGTTGCGGGAGATTATCAGAAATTGTTCAGAACTCCCCAAGGAACAAATCCACAACCATTATTTTTTTTTTTCATCAAGCCCTACTCTTCCCATAGTACCCTAAATATGAGACAAAAGCTTCCCCAAATTTGCAATTTTACAATGTTACGTGTTTTATTATTGTTTTTTGGCAGTGATTATTATTGGATAATTGACATATTTTTTTGTCACTTATTAACTAATTTAAAATTGTTTAAACAATTAGCATTTGATTAAACAAATATATACGATGGTACGAACATATTTTTCCATTTTTTGCAGTTATTAAATTATCGGCTTTTTTGTCATTTATTAAATAATTAGTAATTGTTTAAACAAATACCATTTGTTTAAACAAATATATATACAATTTTGCGGACATATTTTTATCTTTTAAAGGAAATTATTATTAGGAGCATTTTTGGTCATTTACTAACTAATTTGCAATTGTTTAAACAAATACCATTTGTTTACAAAAATATACAATGTAACGGACATATTTTTCTTTTATTGAGAAATTATTATTAGATTGTTGGCATTGTCTGTCATTAATTAACTAGTTTTCAATTGTGTAAACCAAAATATTCCATAGTACTGACGTATCTTTTTAGCACAAACTATTATTGTATTTCTTGTCTTTCATTTCTTGCCAAATTTGTTAACTAATTTTTACTTTATCATACGCAGTATGAAAAGTATTGTAATCGTGCCGAAAATTTTTTTTGAGATTTCAGCGGAAATATGTCCTTTTGGGTCCCCTGAACATATTTGACCAAGGTACAAAAAAATGTCTGTGTGTGTGTGTATGTGTGTGTGTGTGTGTGTGTGTACCCAATTTTTGTTAATTCATTTCCGGAGAAACTACTAAAGGTATCGGCACGGAACTTCATATTTAGAAGTTTCATGACCAAACTTAGAGTTGAAAAGCTTTTGGTTCAAAAGGGTCCAAAGGAACTGGGTGTTTACTCTAAGCCTTTTTCAAGGATTTTAGAAATGAGCCGCCATTTCTGTAATTTCGTCAAAATAGATAAATAATAAATTAAAGCAGAGGAAATTTTGAATAATTTATGCCTATGACATTTTTTGGTAAAATTAATAGTTTAGCTGCAAGAGCAAATTCTATTTGATCGAGATCGGTCGCATCTGTATTGATTTAATACTATATAGTGACCCAGGATTTGCAAATTTTTCAGTCTAATGACAGTACCGGTAGTGTCAAATGCTGACAGTACCGGTAGTGTCAAATGCTGATGTTTTGACATTATCTCACAATGAATATTGACCGTAGTTAATAGTATCAAAAGATCTCATATTGTGATACCGTGTACAGTCCTTGCCTGATGGCGTCGGATAAGCAGCGTGTTGAGCGTGTCCAAAATGCATGTGTTCTGTTTGTTTTTGGTTTGACGAAGTATCATCATGCATCGAATGGGCTGGGCGACTTGGGGTGGTTGAACTTGGATAACACTATGGTGTTGCATGCAGCAATATTCAATATCATAAGTTGCTATCCACTAGGATCCCACAATACCTCATGCGGAAGATATGCTGTAGAACGTATGTCCATAACCTTAATTTAAGATTCGGGGGTTTGTTTGCTCCACCTGCCCATCGCACTGAGCTGTATAAACGGTCATTCTCTTACCAGGTCAGTCACATATACAATGGTCTCAGGGAAGGTATGAAAAATTTATAGTGAAACAGTTTTGGGGGAAAGCTGAAGCGTTGGCTGTTTGCTCAACAGGGGGGACTTTAGGCATCGAGCGCACATTGGAGGCTTTTTAATTTTAATTTTTTATGGGCAGGTGCGATGTTTTGTTGAGTTGGATTTGCTGCAATTACGTGTAATTAGACTCTAGAGTAATTTTGTTGTTTGTTTTTGTTTTGATAAGTTCTCGGAATTATTTTTATATTATTGCTACAATTATGGCTTAGTTCTAGTTTGCGTAAGGGGTTGAGTGGAAGAGTAAGGCAATTTAGAAACAAGTGTGCTGAACTGCGCTCTAAATATAAATAATATTTTGTTGCAATTAATATTGTCTTATTTTAACAAAGGAATTATTTATTTATTTATCTGAAAAATCCTGGCTAACTAGTTTTATTTTAATGCAGACACGACTGATCTCAATCAAATAGATTCTCATGCAGCTAAACAATTAATTTTGTATATTGTATGATAAAGTCATTTGCCTGGCCACATCAGATTTCTTATTAATTATAACCTATAATAATAATTAGTGTTGCAACCACAATACTTGTTTGAACGATATCGCAAAACCTCCAAAATTACAAAAGAGACCAGAAATCCTATAATCATTTTTGTCAAGAAATACGTACTAACATTGTATATTATTGTTTATAAAATATATTTGTTTAAACAATTGCACATTAAGTAACAAATTACAAAAAATATGCCAACAATGTAACAATAATAATTTCTATAAAAATAAAAACAATATTTGATTTAAGAAATGGAACTTGTTTAAGGAATAGTATTTGTTTAAACAATTACAAATTGGTTAATAAATGTCATAAGCTAATAATCTAATTTATGTAAAAAAATACAGAAAATGTCCATTACTATGTATTTATTTGTTTAAACAAATGATAATTGTTAAAACAACTGCTAATTACTTAATAAATGACAAAAGAGAAATAATTTAAAATTTTTTGCAACAAATGGATAAATGAGTTCGTAACATCGTATATTTTTGTTTAAAGAAATGGTAATTGTTTAAACATTTTTTTAATTTTTAAATTAGTTAATAAATGACAAAAAACATGTCAATAACCAATAATAGAAATTGTTGTCAAAAAAATAATAAAACACGTAAGTTTGTAAAATTGTAAATTTGGGAAAAGTTTTGCCTCATTTTTAGGGCACTGCAGGAGAGGGTGGGGCGGTGAAAACAAAAATAGTGTTTTTTTCTAAATCCGAAAGAAATATGCATTTTTCCATTGTATGTAAATGGGGAATTTGAGGTGCTCGGTGGCACGTGTTAACCGATTTTTTTTCAAATTTAGGGGTAATCTTTTTTGCCGGAAAAGGAACCTATTGGGGGGGATCGTTGCCCTCCAACGACAAAAAAGATTTTGCAAGGTATAAATTTGGACAACCCTAGTGTACAAATAAGGATGGCCTAACATATTTAGTAAGTAAACCTTTAATTGTGTACATTCGCGTGATCATTGCAGAATGTTGTTACAAATATTTGGACAGCAATTAAACCGGAAATGATAACGATCAATGCCCCATGTACAGGATTTGTGTAAACAATCGAACACGTTACCAATAAAGATATTTTAGGAGGTAGCCATGTCGCGGTTGTGATGAAATAGTGTGCACGGCACATTGCGTGTCCACGCAAATTAGACTTATTTTCTGTCGGGGTACAGTTTCCCCTCCGCGCATATTTACGACATTTTTCATATTTGTCCGAGTCAGCCTAATGGGCGAGGTTCTAAATTTGGGGGCGGAGAGGAGGTAATAAAATGAATTGAGAAAATAGTTGACGGTGCTTAAGGGAACCATTTACCTTTGAAAATTCCCATAACTCTTATGCGCAAACGGTCCGCGGTCGGCATTGAATTTCTAAAACGCCTCCTTGTTTATCTCGAAGATCGGACCATACTCTAAGAACTTAATTTAGCTCGCAACATACCGCAACTTGAGGTTTCTCTAACGAAAAGAATTTATTATTGTAATAAAGAGAACATGCGAGTTAACAATGTGATTTATAAACCATTAAACGTTAAGGATTGCGCACAACCATAAAAGATGCAGATTTGCATTTAATATTAGCAACATTAAAATACATTCTAAATAGATGACGACGTAATAGTTTATAAATTATCATATTCAAACAGTAGGTTTTTACTACTGTTTGAATATGATGGGAATATGTGCTTTATGGTGCTGTTAAAACAAATGCATACTAAAGATCAATATCAGTGATCCCTTGACATAGCACATTAGGCTAATGGAAGTCATTAACCGAACCAACCAAATAATTATTTTTCTAGTCATTGAATAAAAATTAAATATTAAATTCAAATGCCAAACGGAATTGTTATCCAAATTATTACATTACATTACCAAGAAAACTAATCTCTCAAATTGACCAAATTATAGTGCTTAAAGAATAAGTGGCGAAATAAACATCTTTGCAAACATAACCACTACAGAAGATACAAATGCGCCAATAGCCAGTCGACAAACGTCTATGTTCAGATAATAAAAAAATCTGATGTGGCCAGGCACATGACTTTATCATACAATATATAAAATTAATAGTTTAGCTGCATGAGAATCTATTTGATTGAGATCAGTCTTGTCTGCCTTACAATAAAACTAGTTAGCTAGATTTGACACATAAATAAATAATATAGGAATTATTTATTTATTTACTTACCATAAAACAATATTAAATACAACAAAATAATATTTATATTTAGGGCGGAGATCAGCACACTTGTTTCCAAATTGCCTTGCTCTTCCACTCAACCCCTTGCGCAAACTAGAACTAAGACATATTTGTACCAATAATATAACAATAATTCCGAGAACATCAAAACAAAACCAAACAAAAAATTACTCTAGGGTCTAATTACACGTAATTGCAGTAAATCCAATTCAACAAAACATCGCACATGCCCATAAAAATTAAAATTAAAACAGTATTCGATGTGCGCGCAATGCCTAAAGTCCCCCCCGTTGAGCAAACAGACAACACTTCACCTTTCCCCCAAAACTGTTTAACAGTAATGTTTTCATATCTTCCCTGAGACCATTGTATATGTGGCTGACCTGGTAAGAGAATGGCCGTTTATACAGCTCAGCGCGATGGGCAGGTGGAGCAAACAAACCCATGAATCTTAAATTAAGGTTATGGACATCCGCATGAGGTATTGTGCGATCCTCTTGGATAGCAACTTATGATATAATATTGCTGCATGCAACACCCTAGTGTATTCCATGTCACAGAACACATGCATTTTGGACACGCTGAACACGCTGCCTATCCGACGCCGTCAGGCAAGGGCCGTACACGGTATCACAATATCAGATCTTTTTACTATTGACAGTAGATATAGTGAGATATTGTCTAAACATCAGCATTTGACACTACCGGTACTGTTATTAGACGGAAAATATTTGGTAAATCCTGGGTCACTATATAGTTTTATATCAATGCAGATGCGACCGATCTCGATCAAATAGAATTTGTTCTAGCAGCTAAACTATTAATTTTACCAAAAAATTAGGCAGACATAAATTATTCAGAATTTCGTCTACTTTAATTTATTATTTAACTATTTTGAGGAAATTACAGAAATGGCGGATCATTTGCAAAATCCTTGAAAAATGCTTAGAGGAAACGTCCAGTTCGTTCGGATCCTTTTGAACCAAAAGCTGTTCAGGTCTAAGTTTGGTCATGAAACTTCTAAATATAAAGTTTCGTCCCGATACCTTCACGGCTTTCTCCGGAATCGTCTCCACAAAAATCGAGTACACACATACACACATACAGACACACACACACACACACATACATACACACACACACAGACATTTTTTTGTACCTTGGCCAAAAATGATCAGGGGACCCAAAAACCTATTTCCGCTAAAATCTCAATTTTGTTTTTCGGCACGATTACAATACTTCATCATACTGCGTATGATAAAGTAAAAATCTGGTGATTTGAAACTTGCTGGAGATGTTTGTTTGGGCATACAATTAAACATGTAAAAGGTCCTGGAAAGGTCCGCAAACGTCACGATCTTGATAGATTGTTGAAAAGGAATGTAACAAAAAAATTAAACCATGCGTTGCTTCATTACCACGAACTGAATTATTAATCCCCCTGCAATTGTTGACTTCATTTCTAGAAAATTATTGGTATTATTAACAAAAAGAGTTCCTTCTTCATTTTCTTTTATTTTCTCGACCATAAATACGTCGAAAATCTCCAGATTAATCAGATATTTTAATTCAAATTAATAACACCCCTAATGTTTACTTCTTCCATTCTTTTGGGCCCTTTTAATTCAATTATAAAACTATTCCCGGCGCATCCGCCACTAAATAATAGTCATTTAACCAACCTTATTTAATAAGTGCGAATTAATATTTAGTTAATTGTGTTGGTTACAACAATTTTTTTGTCGATTGCATTCCTCTCAGAATTGATTTTTTCTTCCATTGACAATTGCGACAACGGTGTATTAGCTCAAAAAAGTATACAAGTCTTTAATCAATCACGTTTGAGCTGATTGCACACACTGATTCTGATTATAATGACATGTGACATGTGTGATTGACTAGAATGACATCGTAGTTCACAGTAAACAATTTTGTATACACTAAACATAGTTAGAAATAAGCAGTCGACCGAAAATATATCATAAAATAATATCTTAATTATAATGTTCACAAATTTGGAACTTATACGTTTCATGGGAAACTGTTTTGCAATTCGAACAAGAAATTTGTTGTAATTGTTCAAGTTAAGCTGTCGTATCCAATTTGTTATGTTAAAATTTAAGACCAGTTGTTCAGTCTTTTATAAATTAAAAAGCGACGAAATAAAGGCAAAAACATTTTCATTTCTTGTACCCACCGCAATACATTGTAGCTGTTAGAATTGCTTTTATTTTACCTATTTTTCACTAAAATTAACTCTGCAAAATCCACCGCTTTACACATATTGCATACGAGATGAAAAGTGACGTCGCAGAACAACACTGAGTGCCGATTACTGACTTACCGTTAAGACCGTGCAACTGAAATGTCTTAACATTTGAATGTAAACTTTTTTGTTTCACAAATCTAAACTTCGTAATTAATAATAATAATAAGAATAATAATAGCATTTATTAACCTCAAACACATCAACAGTACATAAAATATGAGCACCTTCATGGTTAAACAGGACTGGGTCAGACTGGTTTATACAAACCGTCTGATCTTCCCCCAAGCCCTCAATAAACTTATGCTTTACGTCTCACATTTAGACGAATAACTTCTGCCTCATTCAATAAAGAAAACAGACATACACAAACACTTACTCCACTGAAAATACCGTACCGAATAACTTTCGCCGAATTTAACAAAGAAAACAACATACACAAAATACACACTAAACTGAAGATATTCGACAAAAATAAAACAGAGTATACATCTACAGTAAGTTAGCCAATAGTGGGCTGCTGCCGCTCAAAAATGTAACGCTTGTACTTTGACTTAAACGTACTGACACCCAGAGACCTGTAGGAAACCGGCAATCCATTCCAAAATGACACAACCCGATATGAGAAGGACCTCGTATAAGCAACCAGTCTATGGCGCGGTATCGTTAATTCACCCTTTCTCCGAATATTCACATTATGGATGTCGGTCCGAAAGGTTATCTTATTGTAAAGATAAGCCGGTTGTTTCTCTGTAATCACTCTGTAAAACAGAGTGCCCGCATGCAACATTACTCGTCCGACCATATTCAGCCATCGGCAGTCCCTCAACCTGTGTGAAATTCTTTGAAACTTTCTAATTCCGTAAGAAAACCGCAGGCAAGAATTTTGGACCAGCTGAATCCTACGCTGATTCTGTTTTGTTAGGCAGGCACCATAGATCGAATCACAGTAGTTAAATGCCGACAGTATCAAGGAATCTGTCAACAGCAATTTGCTATCCCGGCACAGCACATGCCGATAAGAGTACAGTGATTTCAAAATTTTATACGATCGGCTTAATAATTTATTAACATGAACATTGAAGGTAAGACCGCAATCCATCCACAGACCCAAATTCTTCACACATTCAACATAATCTAAGCGCTCTCCCCCCATCTCAATGCGCAGCTGTCTTAACCAAATTTAATTTATTTTTATTTCCGAACAGAATGACATTAGATATCTCAGAATTAATCTGCAGACCATGCGCAACCGATGCAGCAACGAGAGCCTTTATGTCAGCAGTTATACGTAAACCAGCAGTATGAATATCATCGCAGGCGAAACTGTACGACAATTGGCTATCGTCTGCATATGCATGGAACTTGCAATAAGTCAGATACCGATGCAAACTACTTGTGTATATAATGAAAAGTAACGGCCCACATATGCTTCCCTGAGGAACCCCAGAACTCAAGGGCATTGCCGAAGAAACTGAATCCTTTATCTTTACCCGCTGCTGCCGATCACATAAATATGCCCGAAAGAAATCCACCGCACCATCACTCAAGTCACTCAACCCAGAGTACCTCAGTATGCCCAGCAAAAGCTGGTGGTTAATTAAGTCAAAAGCCTAGTCTAACAGTACCAGCGCATGAAAATTCCCCCCATCAACACTACCGAGCGCATCATCTACTACATCCAGCAACGCCGTGTTGCAACTATAATGAGGTCTAAACCCAGACTGTCTCTCAGGCAATACACCATGCGCTCCAAGATATTCTCTCAACTGCATACTAACTATCCTTTCCAACACTTTTGAAAATGCCGGCAAAATACTTATTGGGCGGAAATGATTATATGTCGTTGGGTTTTTAATTTTTGGAATTGGTGTCACCAGCGATTCCTTCCAGCAGTCAGGAAACACATTTTCCGTTAAACAAAAGTTCACAATATGAGCAATTATTTTAATCAAGTGCGGACGCAGAGCTTAATTGTACCTATATTAATCAAATCAATACCAACAGCGTTCGACTGAATACTTAAAATGGTCTTAAAAATTTCATCCTCGGAGACAGCATGAAACGAAAACAAATCCACCGTACATTCCCTGCGACTAGCAACATAAAAATCCAGCAGATTTTCATCTATTTTCGCATCCGGCAAAGAATTTACAAAAAAACTGTTGAAAATGTCCACATTACTCAAATTCTCCGGTACCGCATTTGCCTTGCCCGAATTTAAATTAAGCAATCTCTTATAACCCGTCCACAAGCTGCGCATGTCACTGTTTTGGAACTTTGAATTAATATAAACCTTCTGTTCTTTCCGTATTGCGGTAGTGATATAGTTCCGCAAAGATTTATAATAGTCCCAGTGATGCTCACTACGCGTCCGCTTGAAACGTCTGAGAGCGTTGTCTCGAGTCTTCATCATCATCTTAATGTTAGGCGTTAACCAGGGCGTGGATGGGCGCGTTATCTTTATGTTCTTCTCCGGCACATGCTTATCAAACAAAAACAGCAACCCCGTATTAAAGAATCTTAACTTGTCATTTATATTTTGGCAATACAGAATCTCATTCCAATTAATCGAATGTAGATCATTCTCAAATGAAGCATAATTGAAGCTTGAAAAATCTCTAATTGTTTTAAAAAACGGGTAAATACTAGCGGCCTTCAAAGTTACTATGCAGTATACCAAAAAATGATCCGAGATGTTATTTAAATCTACAGTCCCCGAGCTCTGAACACCCATTGACTCGGATACTATAATCAAATCGATCAGTGAACTCGTTTTTGACGTAATTCTCGTAGGTGTGTCAATTATTTGCTTAAAACCATACGCCGCCACAAACGAGCTAAGCGCATTCAGAGCTGGAGCACCAAATGAAAACATATCTATGTTCATATCGCCAAGTAGCATAATCTCATCACAAACCAGTATAAACTGTGAAAACATATCATCCAAATTATCTAAGAACACGCTGTAGTCAAAAGTTGGCGGGCGATAAACCACGCCAAGCACAATAGACTTCCCACCAATATTAACTCTCACCCAAGTCTGCTCTATATTTCTGTTAGTATCAATCAATTCGGCCTGTAAATTTTTACTCACATAGATGCCAGTTCTTCCACCTCGTCCCTCCGTGCGATCCGTCCTAAAGAAACTGAAATCCCGAATGAAAACCCGGTTGTCGCTTATACCAGCATTCAACCAAGTCTCCGTTACGGCAACAATACTGTATTCCGCAACCGATACATAACTCTGAAAGTCATTAAAATGTGTCAAAAGCGATCTTACGTTCATATGAGCAACAGCCACACCACTACCACGCATAACTCCCGTATAACTTAACTCAGAACAAAGAAAATAAAAAGAGAAAAAAATTAATAATAACACAACCAAGCAACAATTCAAATACGTACCAACAATGGCACTCAAAACTTATTATAAAATTGAACAATCCAACTTAAAATACTATATCCAATAGAATGTAAATATGTTAACCGAGAAAAAAACGCAATAAGTATACCGTGTAAATACTGAAAACAAAAAATGTATCCGGAATCGCTCAACAATAAGCCCCTACCACAATAAAGCAATAAATGAAAAACCGTGAAACCGTGAAAAGCCTTCGTAACAACAAACAAATTGTGTTTTAAGATGATAAGAAAGAAAATCAAAGTATTTACTAACGAAACAAAGATATGTAAATATGTATGTATATAGGCAATTTAACCCTTCAAATGATTTTAATGCTAAATTAGTACTCACGGCCCAAATCCTATCATAACAACATCGCAATACAAACTATACTTATGCTTGCTAGATATATTAATTATACATCTCATCTTAATTATACATCAATTATACAATTATACATCACGTCATGGTTTGTTACAACTTCTTCACGCCATGTCATCGTAAGTACTGACTACAATTGGTCACAGCACCCGGAATTACGGTTTGTTCACGTTAAGAGGAAAGACATTCGAAAAACATGTCAAATAAAATAAATTTTATTTTATTTAAACTAATAACATAGCCATTCTCTTTATATCAAAACACATTTTGTGATTTCAGGTTAGTCATAAATACTGCGTTAATTCGGAACCCGTCAGAACAAATTCAATTTGAAAGATTATTTTTTAACATGAAAAAACAAACCATCACATGTACATAAGACCATAATGCTCCAACATCAATCCCATAAAATTTTGTAACCCATTAAACATTTTGCTAAAGTAGTACACAAACAGCATTCCTTGTCCAGTTGAAAGCATAGGATATAAGTAAAATATCGTTATTTAGGCTTTGTTCGTCCGGGAGCAAAACTTTTTGCCTTTATGTGTGACAACCCCAATAAATTACCAACAATGTTACATTATTAGAAAAGATATACAACAATTTTTCGAAAAGTTGTAAGAATTTGTTGGTAGCTGTTCTCGTTTGCTGGTTCTCTGTAATATATCTCAAAACCTACGTAGATAGTCGATACAAATTATTGTGATTTAAATCCAACTCTATTTATTGTCTACGTTTTGATGTATGAAGAAAGTCATGTTAGAATTTTTGCAAAAGTAATAAAGAATTTACCGTAGCGATTCAATCTGTGAAATCTGTCTATTTAGCGTTCAACACACAATACTGTCATTTTGGGATTGTTACATTTAAGTATCTATAATTTACAACACATAAATTATAATCCTTAATATCACCTACGAAGCGAATCGCACATCATGTTGCAAAAGCCTATAACTTTTGCTAAACATACTGCATGAGAAATGAAAATGTTTAACGATATACTTTGTCAAACCAATATTATAGGTTAATAATATGGTGACATACAGGCGGGATGTAAATTTTAAATTAATCAAAAATTACAGCCACAACCTGCATTTGAACCAGGGTCCTTTGCGTTTCTAGCACAATCCTCTCCCATCCGAGCCACTGAACATTGTGCTAGAAACGCAAAGGTCCTTGGTTCAAATTCAGGTTGTGCCTGTAATTTTTGATTAATTTAAAATTTACATCCCGCCTGTATGTCACCATATTATTAATCTATAATACTGCATAAGGTTCTATGCATTTTAAATTATATATAATTAATAATAGAGTTAGTCAGCATAAAACGTTAAATGTTTTGCTGCGGGATAAATAACCCCTAAATAAAAATAACCGCCGAAGTAGGTATATACCTAACCTAATAACTATATTGTGAGTACACACAGACAAATACTTACAACTTAATGCAGTATGACGTCCTTTTATATATCAAATTGTAGATAATTAGTGGGTTAGTCACCATTTAGCGCTCTGTAGCCAAGAACACCTAAATCATGATGATTTGTATCAGCCAACTACATATGCCTTAAGATGTATTAACGGAAACATCCACGAAAAATTTTCTTTCTAAAATCAAATAGTAGGTAATTAATCACGGTCCAATGTAAATCCTATGGACATGTACTGTTTTCGAACTCGGCGATTCAACTGAATATAGATTAAAACGTTTTACCGAAATATAAAAGAGTTATCGGTTTCTTCCGTTACTTAAGTTCCATAATGTTGTATGTATTTTATTAAGATGAAAATATCTAGATAATTCGCTGTTTTAAGCCCTGTTGACTCTTACGATTCCAGTGGTACTTTCTTCGGTGTTCCTTGGGTGGATTTCCGAATGGTCAGCCTGGTATGATCATTGCAACCCAAGGCCCACTCCCAGTGTGGTCAGAAAATGATGTCACACATGGCCGCCGTGTTGTATGTAAGGTACGAATAAGGTCGCATTTTGTATGCGCGTAGGGATTTACATATATCCCTACATTATGACCACACTGCCCACTAGGGTGGTTCAAAAATGCTCTACTAAAATTTTTGTGATGATAGAAAGCAACTATCCCCCCAAATCGTTTCGAAATCCAAAAAAGGTGGACACCTATTTTTTTTCCTGCGAAATTTTTATTTTTAATGGTACCTATCGATGCATCAAACTTACATAAGAAATGCATGGGAAAAAGACATTTTTGGTATTTTTCGAATAATTGTTCGGGGTTTGGAAAAACTCATGATAAAAGTTATACGACTTGTAGAGTACTTTTCAAGGAAGAATTTCACCTATTATACATATGGATTTGACGCCCCCAATCCGCTCCCACAGTGCCACGAAAACCACCCTAAAATGAAAAAAATTATATTCTTCAGAAAATTGACCGTTGTAATCATTTTCTTCTCTTTTTTCTCTTAGAAATAATTCGTATAAGTCTAGTGGAATGGTTATAAACATTTCTCAGTTAATTACCATTTGTTTAAACAAATTCTTGAATGACATTATTCATTAAAAATTTCTTCCTATTGTTTAAACAATCAATTATTATTCATTTTCACTTTTTTCTAATTATGAATTATGAAAAGTAAGATTTTTTTATGAAACTATCTTATAAATTTCATGTTCGAGATATCTTGCCTATATTATCTAATGAACCCACATTTGCCTAAACAAATGCCATTTGTTTAAACATTTTTTTTTAAATTTGCCTAAATTAATTTTTTTGAGCCAACTGTTATTCTCAAGTTACATCATTTATATTTGGTATGGTTTTCAATATTTCATCTAATTAGAGTACAGGGAACAGTTTCCAGACAGCAACAAATTAACATTATCTTGACTTACAGTGGTGGGAAAGCAGAATAAGAAATGGAGAAAGAAATGTGATTAATAAAATTGGTTGACTTTAGGAAAATTAATATTTAAAAGAAAAACGCAACTCCCCAATTTCCCTTAAAATACGATTTTCTTCAATCAATATTTTTCCAATATTGAAAACGAATAATATTTTATTATTTAAACAATGGAAATCATCCCAAAATATCACTTGGGTAATCTCGTACATAAAATTCATAAGTTCTTTTAACAAAACTGTTGACTTTTCTACCAAATTTAGAAAAAAGTTGAAAATGAATAATAATTTATTGTTTAAACAATAGGAGGATTTTTTTAAATGAACAATGTCACTCTAAGATAATAAACTGCCATTTCGTACACAGAAAACAGAACTCAGACGGATTTTCGAGAAAAGAGAAAATTATTTAAACAAATAAAATTTGTTTAAACAAATGTAAATTAACCGACAAATATTTATAAACATCCCACTTGACTTATAATAATGATTTCTATGAGAGAAAGAGAATGAAGAAATTAGAAGGGTCAATTCTATGAAGAATCTACATTTTTAGTTTAAGGGTAGTTTTCAGGTCACTGTGGGGGTGGGTTGGGGGCATCAAATTCGTATGTATGATAGGTCAAATTCTTCCCTGGAAAGTCCTCTACAAGGCCTATAACTTTAGTCTTAAGTTTTCCCAAACCCCGAACAATTATTCGAAAAATGCCAAAAAATGTCCTCTTCCATACATTATCTTATGTAAATTTGAGGCCTCGACAAGCACCATTAAGAATCAAAATTTCAAAAAAAAAATAAAAATACGTGTCCACTTTTATTGGATTTGGAAACGATTTGGGAGATCTTTGCTTTCTAAATAAAAAGAGCCAATTAAAACACGCTACTGCCCACTCCAAATGTTTCCCCTTGTCATTCAAGGTACTATAGTTGCATATTTACTTGACTGCTGAGTACTGACCATGAAACGTCATTTCTAATATACAGGATAGTGCAATATCGCGTGTAGTAACCAGTACAGCATACAATTATTGTATGTATCTTATCAGCCGAGGTTAATAGCTTCAATAGTCACCCAATCCAGCAGCAATGTGTAGCTGATCCCGTTTCGATGGCGGTCGATTGAAATGTGCAGGCGTCTGTACACATGTTGACCGCCGGACGGACCAATAATCCGGCCAAACTCGATTTCGCGTAAGTTAATTTAAAATATCAATTCGAGAGATAATGCGATTTGGATGCAACGGTGCAGCAACGCACCAAAGGTACAAATGATGCTGCCTCGCATTGTAAGGGTATCTAGGACAATTGAATTGTACCTTGCAATCCGCTGCCCCCGGCAACGTTGGTTCGACCGATGCCGTAATAAATAATTAAGCTGCTATTAATTTACCAGATACGCCACCACTACGCTACTGAATATTAGTTGTTCGGCTATCAAGAAGAAAATAACACGTGCCTTTCTATTTTTTATTTATTTCTTACAAACACTGATTTAGAAAATCATTAATCCCATCCGAGAGATCGCGAAAAAATGCTACCTCCATAATACAACACTACGACAAAAAAAAAAACTTCTGGATATAAAAAAACATCAAATGTTATAAATATATGCGATAATTACTTTTATCTCCGATTCACATATAATAAGTTCATTGCATACATATTTATGACTATATAATGAACTTATTATATGTTCATTGCATACATATCTATGACTAAATAATCCCAATCATGATACACGCCAATGATTATAACGACACTAGCGTTGTACAATAAAGACAGTTCGTTCAAATAATGACTTCATTATTTAAACGTACGGTCATCATTATACAACGGTAGTGTCAAAGTCTGTCAAAACTTACGTGGATGACAGTTCTGTGACAGTTCGCCTTTCCATCATTCACAAATACATTTAAAATATTTTATCTAAAGTGGAATATATGAGCCATAGATAAAACGTTGTATTCGACTCGCACACAACGGATATAAATCGCTCGCGTATAAACTTCATGCTCGCGATTTCGTATCCTTAGTTATGTGCTCGTCCAATAATATACTAATTAACAAATGTTATTTCATAGTCGTCGAAAAGTATAGTATTCCATTCCCAACTAATAATAATTACTTGCTCATAGAATAATCAATCATTGCTCACTAGTAAGTTGATTTATTAGTAACGATACTACGGTAGAAATTCATGCTCGCGATTTATATCCAAATAATATATAGTCCAGTCAAATGGTGTTTTGGCCTGGAAAAAAATATAGAAGTATTTTTTCTTTCAATCTATATGTATTTTGGGGTGTTGAATCCGAATTTCAACTGTGCTACTTCCCACGGATATGGCTTCACAACGAAAATCGCAAAAACCCTCAAAATTTTCGACACATCTTCAGTTTTTTGCAAAAAATCATAAAACTATGCTCTTTTCGACATAGACCGCTATATACAAAAATAAAGTACACTAAATTTCCTATAATAGGCACCCTCAAGTGTATTTTTTGGTTGAATGGTTTGGCTGCTAGAGCGCGCGAAAAAGGCAAAATTTTTCTACTTTATATAATGTGCGTGTAATTAGAACAAGCCTAGATTCTGATAAAACTACATTAAATTCACTACAAATTGCACATATTAATCATTTCTTTTGGCCAGACCGTGTAGCCGCGGGTTCGGGTTTATACTTTAGTCACATTACGCAAAACTGTTAAGTCAAGAGGCCTTCCCCAAAAATTCAGTAGAGACCTAAATTATTATTATTTATTTATTACAAACTATATATTAGCTCTTTTTAATCAATACTTATTGTATTATGTAATTTTTTAATTAAGCGACGATTCGTTGAAGGTGCCTGGTTTCGCTTCTGCAATATGAAAGGGAAACAACATTATTAGCAATGACTGCAGTGAATTCACTATTGAATACCTCTCTCATCTGCAACCACTACCTGGGGTGCACGCTCACTGGTGCGCTCTGAAGGCCCAGTGGGTAGACTCTTTATCTCCAAAATGAAAGAAAACATGATGGTGTAGTGGAAACTGCATGATAATTTTATTAAATTAATCGGTACTACAGAAGTGGATATTTCAAATGTGTGTAGCAATGAAAATTATCTTGTATTTTCGAATTGTGTTGGGTTTGTGGTGTGTCGTCCATTACGTCAAAATCCATATTTTTTCAGGATGTTACAACCTCCCACAGTATTGGCAAAGCCGGGTGCAGTAGAGGCCAGCCTTCTTACAACCACAATACCCTTTGCAATCTTTCTTGCATGTACAAGAAATGAACTGAAGCACTCCAACTGTATAGGATCTTTCACGAACCCCAGCCATGCCTGAACTTGGAGTTAGACCCAAACTGACATCTAACATCCCCATTCTCCCCCCAACAGAGGCCGCAGCAAGGCAGCACTCACTGAGGGTCTACATCCAAGTTCAGGCACGGCTGGGGTTTGGGAAAGATCCTCTTTAGCCCATCACCACCCTCGAGCCCCCTGCACCTGACAAACTGCTTCAGCGTTTTTATAAATCCAAGAAAGACTGCTAAGGGCATTGTGGTTGTAAGAGGGCTGGCCTATATTGCTCCCGGCTGCCAATACTGTTGGATGTTGTAACAACCTGAAAAGATATGTCGCTAATGATGACTAGGATTTGATCGAAATGAACGACACACCACAAACCCAACACAATTCGAAAATATTCGAAAATAAGATAATTTTCATTGCTGCACACATTTGAAATATCCACTTCTGTAGTACCTATTAATTTAATAAAATTCTCATGCAGTTTCCCATACACCATCATGTTTTCTTTCATTTTGCAGATGAAGAGTTTACCCCCTGGGCCTTCACAGCGCACCAGTGCCAATTTTTGGTGAATGGCTCTTGACTTAACAGTTTTGCGTAATGTGACATAGAGTATAACCCGAACCCGCGGCTACAAAGTCTGGCAAAAAAAGTGATTAATATGTGCAATTTGCAGTGAATTTAATGTAGTTTTATCAGAATCTAAGCTTGTTTTAATTACACGCACATTATATAAAGTAGAAAAATTTGGCCTTTTTTGCGCGCTCTAGCAGCCAAACCATTCAACCAAATTTAGTGTATTTTATTTTTGTATATAGTGGTCTACGTCGAAAAGTGCATAGTTTTATGATTTTTTGCAAAAATTTGAAGATGAGTCGATAATTTTGAGGTTTTTTGCGAATTTCGTTGTGAAGCCATATCTATGGGAAGTAGCAAAGTTGAAACTCGGATTCAGCACCCCAAAATACATATAGAATGAAAGAAAAAAATACTTCTATAATTTTTTTCCTGGAACAGGCACTCTCGGAAACGATTTGACTGGACTAATACTATAAGGCAACCTTGCAGCTGTCGTTTTTAATTCAGACAATTTAATATCTCAAAAACACCACGTTAGTTGTAAGGTATGTAACGTACTATCGTCGCCATATATTATGTCCCCTCTTTTGACGTCCATTTTCGCGCAAATCTAGGGGCGAATTTGAAAAAAATCTGATACTGTCGTTGATTAATATACTACAACTCATAAAAATTAGAAAGCTGTATATGTTGGCGTTTTCTCGATTTTTCCAAATTAAAAGAATTGGCGCTGTTTTTGCCCCGTTAATTTCATTCGTTTAACTTTAGCAATTAATTACTCCGGAAATAATCCATAGATTTCAACGAATTAAAAAGAAAATCACCTGCGGAATGCTAGCTTTCAATGTGCATTTTTGTAAAATCATTGGATTAGTGGTTGACCCACAAAAAGCTATATTATGTAATGCCAGCAATTCCTTTATTAGAAGAATTAGAATTATGAAATATAGACCATAGGCTACCCACTAATTCATAGGTTTAAAGTTTATTACATAATCATTGTTTATGCGTAAATAATCATTGTATTTTCACTACAAAAGATCGAGTTGAAGCATCTCATGATTACTGCAATTGACGCGGCGCTCTTCGGTCTTTTGGGCGAGCGGGGGAAGGGATCGACAACGACGCTGTTAGTAGTGGGGGATCGCACGTGCATTAGTTACTAGAAAAACAGTGTTTGCGGACACAATATAACGATACGGCGATTATGCCTCGCTAAAGATATTTGGATACCCGGCGACAGATTACCGAATTAAAAAATAATGGCAAAATGAGTCAATAAGATAACAGAACAGGCATTTGGAAGTCCCATAAGAATTCTTGGCAATTTGAATCGGGTGTCGGGATTAACATTTAAAATTAATGAGTGATCTGCAAAATATTCCACAAATTTACAATAATATATGTAATATATCAAGAGTTGGATTTATTTTATATTGCTTGTGCATGTATTTAAATATTATTAACAATTAAACTGTTGAAACTGTTATAATAGTTTGAATATTTATATAACAAAATTGGGCATAATTTAAAAATATTTTTGGGATTATCAAGCAAGCTTAATTTAGTATTCACCACCAATCGGAAAATCTGCTAACTCCATATTATTAGATCTATCCGGTTCCATCCTCCAACATCTTGTTTACAACCTTATAGTATAAAAACTGAAGAAAACAAAAACGCCAATCAATAGAAGTGATTTCTCTCGTACCAGGTCACATATTATAATCAAAATTATGCAAAAATTAAGAATTTAATTGTTAGTTAATATTACTACCTTGCCAAGTTATCGTTCTTTTTGTGTATTATTAATAAGCTGCCCGGTTCTCAGCTGTGTCGGTTCTCTCTGACATGACCGCACCGCTAACGCCTCCCTTCCCCGCAGCACATCGAAGACCGTAGAGCGTCGGAATTCACACGGAGTTTCAGCACGATCTTTTGTATGAAAAATTCAAGATAAACAATGATTATGTAATAAACTTTAAACCTATGGGCTATGAATTATTGGGTAGCCTATAGTCTATATTTCATTATTCAAGCTCTTCTAATAACAGAATTGCTGGCATTGCATAATATAGCTTTCTGTGGGTCAACCACTAATCCGATGATTTTACAAAACGGCACATTGAAACCTAGCATTCCGCAGGTGATTTTACTTTTTAATTCGTTGAAATCTATGTATTATTTCCTGAGTAATTAAGAGCTAAAGTTAAACGAATGGAATTTACGCGGCAAAACCAGCGCCTATTCTTCTTAATTTGGAAAAATCGGGAAAATGCCAACATATACAGCTTTCTAATTTTTATGAGTTGTAGCATATTAAGCAAGGACAGCATTAGAAGTTTTTCAAAGTTTTCGCCCCTAGTTTTGCGAGAATATCGATGTCAAAAGAAGGGACATAAATATATGGCCACGATACTACATATGAACAAAAATTTAAAAAAGATTTCAAAAATGCGCTAGAATTAAGGTGTTTCATTTGAAATATGAAAGTTGACAACATTTCCAGTGAAACATAGCAAACAAAAATTCAAAATGTTTTAGTTACAAGATCGTATCGAACAATATAAGCCCACAAGTTTTCATTTCCACATTTAATTTTTTCTAGCAGATAGCAGATCGTCGTGAAGGACTCTGTATATAACCTATCAAACATTTTATTTAAGTTATTAGGCTTCTGTATTCCAAAAGGGGAGAACGGAACCTTAAGCCTGAGTTTTTACTGGAACATTACACCACGAAACGAGTTCAGATATTCAAAATCATTGTGACCTGATTGCGGATCGTGGTTTAAACTCGCATTGAAAACGTCAGAATTACGGCCACTGCTTGACTTTTCGTCAATATGGCTGCCATGGTTGAGTATCTGCTAACTAAATGAAGATGTGTAGCTGAAATACAAAGCGACAACAAAACTGGTGCTCAGTTATAAAAAAAACAATAGGAGAGCAATAAGCTGAAAAGCATTTCTTAAGAGGAATCCTTACCCGTTAATAAGTCAAATGTTAAGTTTTCAGAACGTAGTTAACGAATATTCTGATTCAAAGGGTATCATACAACAAAACATTCCAAGTTAAGCAGTACTATTTTGAGCAAAAAACACAAACACACAAAATTGATATTTTTCTAACATTTTGTGCATGTGTAGAGGTACTACTTACTAGATCATTTGTTTCCTATCTCAATTTTTGCTGGCATTCAAGAAAATGTTCAATTCTGTCAATTCTTTTGTCAGATTCCGTTACAGATTTCTTAATAACAAATCATTGCAATGTCAAAACTCAACCTCCTCAGAAAATTGTAAATTCTTTATCTTTAATCAGGTGTATAATTTATTACTTTTAAAATCCATCGGAACCGTGTTTTGCGACTACAATTCGGAGAGTACTGATTACTCTTTAAGGAAAGTTGCTAAAATATCAAAATAACAAAGGAAAGGAATGCACCGATTTTCCTCCCTCTAAGGCGCTGAATATGTAGCTATACCACTGTTATCGCTTATCATATTGAAACTAATCTAAAAGATTAACCATCAATTTCAATCTGAATTCTTAAAACTAGGTACTTATCTCTAATAGGCTACCCACTGATGTCCTATATTTTCATTGTCCTAAACAAGAAGCACCAACACTTCACTCACTTTGCTCTGCTTTTTAAGTATTTCACTGGTTCACTAGTTCGAAGGGTTTAGTTTTTTTTAGGCTTCTCACTAGATTCTGGTTGTCCAGTAGCTACATGGCCTCTACGTTGACGTGATGGCTTAGGCGAGATTCATGCTTAGTGGCGAATCTTTTTATCTCTTGGATGACTTGTGGGAGATCACGATGCAGGTCACTATTCCATATGTACAAACGAGCGTTAACCATATTCCTTAGTACATACTTAATTTTGGAAAGTCTGGATCCATTGTATATTGGAGTTTTTCGAGCAACCCCAAAGGTGGATGCCGTATAAGCAAATCGGTTTTAGTATTTGGTTGTAAACTTGTAATTTGTTCTGTACTGACAACTGAGTTTTCTTTCTTCCCAGAAGCCAGTCCAGTTCTCTGTATTTGAGGCCAAAGTCTACTCTCTTCTTCTTAACATGTTCTTTCCACCTTAGTTTTGTATCCAGAGTCATACCCAAATACTTTGCAGTGTTCCCATATGGAACTATGGCATCGCTAATCTTGACATGAGGTATGTCCTCGATTCTTTTGTTTGTAAAGTTAATGTGGATAGATTTCAGTTCGTTGAGCTTGGTCTTCTATTTTTTGGTCCATTTATGTTTTATTACTAGCTTGTTGAAGATTCCTAGTAGATTCTCCAATAGTTGATCCCACTGCCATTAGAGCCGTGTCATCTGCGAATGTGGCGAATGTTACATTTCCCAGCTGTGGTAGGTCACTTGTATATAGTGGATGTAAAATTGGTCCCAATACACTACCCTGGGGTACACCAGCTTTTACTTCTTTTAGTTCCGAGTATTCATCGATCTGTGTTATTCTGAATAGTCTCTCAGATACATAGGATGTTAGCAGCTCGACGTATTGTAAAGGTAGCATACTCTTTAGTTTGTGTATAAATCCTGCGTGCCAAACCTTATCGAAAGCTTGTGTCACATCAAGAAATATTGTTGAGCAAATAAGCTTTTCTTCTAATGCTTTCTCTATGATATCTGCTATTCTATGGACTTGATCTATAGTGGAATGCTTTTCTCTAAAACCAAATCAGTGATTAGGAATTAGTTCCTTTGTCTCAGTGATAGATTTCATTATCTTTAGAAGCAACTGTTCAAAGAGTTTCGTTATCATTGGTAACAGTGATATTGGACGATATGATTTGGCCTCGTTCGGTGGTTTGCCTAGTTTTGGTACCCCAATAACTTCTGCTACTTTCCAGGCATGTGGAACTTATTTTAATCTGAACGATGCATTTATTAGATACGTCAGCGTAACAATACGTTTCTTAAGTAATTGCTTAAGAACTTCTCCTGAAATTTTTGAATTTCGCGTTAAAGTTGTTGGAATTTATTATTAAGTTCTACTTCTCCTAAAACGAGTTTTTAAAGAAAAACGTTATTTCATGTTCAAAGTTTATGAAATTTTTAGTGAAAAACTTCTTAGATAAATAACGAGCTGCATGAATAATAATTTTTTGGAAAGATAAAAATTAATTTTACTTCTTCATCTTTGGTTTTTCAAATATAAAACTTCTAGCCCAACTCATAAAACAAAAATAGATTTTTGATTTAAGTACAATTTTAACCCAAACATTATAATTGCGATAATAAAGCGTAATTGCAAGATATATACTTATTTGCCCATATTACTGCTGCCCGGTGTAGACAGCAGACGTCAGGGACTTTAAACACCGCCTATAACTGGTGACTACGGATTTACGTTAGTGAGGGACAGGCTGACCGCTACCAGCAAAGAAACGTAGAATCGAAATATTTCGTGTCGGAGTTGCGATGTTTTTGCAAGGAACCTTAAGTATGGTTTTGTCAGCTGGATCTCGTGACTGCTGCCATCTTCTTCTAGCTCGTCTTTTTTGTTTGACCATTTCTCTAATAATCCATAGGATAATTATTACCAATAGTTCTGTGGGTGATTTCTCTAGTGTTGTTCCAGGCGGCTTTCTGAATGGTGTTGATGAATTTCTCGGCTTCTACGTCGAGCTGATTTCTGGTTTTAAGCTGGATATTTAGCTGTATTGTGTTTTAAAGCTCTTTTTTAAAGCTTACCCAGTCTGTAGTTTTATTGGTCAAGGTTGGGGTACATTCCTTTTTGACTATTTTTTCGCGTAGAGTCATTAGTATTGCGCAGTGATCAGAGTCCAGATCAAAGTTCTCCTCGATATCTATGAAGTTCGGTGAAAATTGTGTAGTTATTTTCTATTTATATTCCGAAGAAATCACAGAACAAGCTTAAAATAGTACGCTTTTGGATATATGCTTTAGATTTAATTTCGCTTTGTGGAAACGGTGCATAGTAGCATAGTGTACTATGCTGAATACGGTAGATACGCTGCGCTGCATGGTGCAGAAATTTCTTATGAGGTTCGTACAGTGTCAGATGAGATAGGATTGTGAAAGGCGGCAATAATTCAAAAGTTTCGCGCACTTCGCTCGTAATGTACCACGTAGGTACTTCCTTCCAACGTGGTTTCTTTGAGTTCAACTCTTCCAGCGAATTAAACTATTTTGCAATAGAGCCGTAAATTTATTCTACCAGAGGAGAGGCAAGAATAGCCCCCTATCTCATTTTTGTTTTATTCCTTTGACAAATACACACAAAAGGAAAAAATGCTTAATGTAGTATATAAATGGTATTTTTGTACGTTTATAAATGATATCTAATTAATTAAGAATTCTTTACGACCTTCTGTATTTGATGGTGACATTTTTGCTGATAACCATACCGAAAATATTAACGGTGACATTCCAGTAAATTGTCATAGTTAATATCACCCGCAATTTGAAATTAAATGAGTTTTTCTCACGGCATAAACATACCAATACGGAGTTTACCGACATTAACATTGAAAGAATGTTGTGTTATTTGTGTTATTTGTTGTAAATGGAATTGATAATTAGAGACATTATTCTTATTTGTTAGTATTCTAAAATGAGACAATGTTATCCATTTTGTCTGCATTTTCGGTTTTAAACATTATCTCTCAATAATTCGAGTGACTGCCAACCAATATCATCGTCTTTCTCCTGCTTTTGATGAACACGAGCCAACAATTCTTATAGCAAATGAATAAACGATGCGAAGGCCATATTAGTTGGGATTCACTCAATTGTAGAGAAAAGAGAAAAAAACAACCAAAAGTATAGGCATAAAATGAACACAATTGATAATTTAATTCTATAATCGTGTCAATCGACCATCTGATAACAAGTCTTAAGAAATTGGTAAACAATAAAAAGGCGACAAACTTATTTTAATAGTTTTATTTATTTAATTAATTTATTCATCACAGGACGGCACTTTATCTTTTGTCTGGCTTTTTTTTATTGTTTTGCTTCTTTGGAAGGAGTTAATAAGAACTGTTTTATAATTTTGGTACAAATTTTGGCCAGTTTGGGTTGTCTTTATATCATTTTAGAGACGTTAACTAAATAGTTTCATATACAAATTGTTTGGTTTTGAAATATGTAACTATACTTTACACTACATACTTTCCTAATGCAGTTTCTATTATGGGCACCATATTCCGGCTCTATGCAGTATCTATTTGGTGTCAGGTGTGTATCTGAGCATGAGTTCGGTATCAAAAGTTAACTATTCACTATAATGTATCTATATATTTGAGATAATCAACTCATCAGTGCAAAAATAGCGATAATATGATTACATGAATGCCCAAATATGGTCATTTTAGACTACAACACAAAACCGTAAACTTGGCACAATTTATCGTCTGAATCTTTCGTGACGAAAACTGGAGATAAAGAATCGATAAAGAATCACTTTCTTGGCTTGCTACACAAAATACTATAGGTATGTAAAATGTCAGGATTTTTTTTTTAGTTCAGGGCGTGGGACAGGCGCCGACAACGGCGAATAGTTTCAAAATAGTTGGGTTCAAAATCCAGGGGGGGCGCCCCCCCCCCCCCTTGCCCCCCTTGCCCATATGTAACGGCGCCCCTAAACAGAGCATGCATGAATGAATATTTATTTTAATTTAAAACACCATCAGGCACACCATAAGACATCATCAGGCTTATTCAGCCATACGGACAAATACAAAAATCTAATAAAACACACAAACTATATAGTTAGATGTTATGATAACTGGGAAGCAAATGATGTGAAACACACAAAATTTAATGTTAGTAACATGTCCTGCTCTGAAATTAACATTTCAATGATAAAATCTATAAATAGTATTCTTTTTATTTCTATTTCTATTTCTATTTCTTGTTCGCGAAATAAAAGTACATACTGGTAAACATTGTTGACTTCTGCAGCGCTGTGGGTATGTCTAGCAACATACCCACGTCAAATTTCTAGTGACAAATACCATGGTTGACCAAAGGTAAACCAAGTGTTAACTGACATTTTCACGTGTTACCATCATAGCAATAATTTAGTATAACGGCAAATTTAAACAATTCTCAGCCATTTAAATTACTCGGTAATATTGTCAATTTACTGAAGATGCATATTAATAATTCATCGTAGATTCTTAACACTACAACCTTAACACGTTCTGAAATGCAAATTACAATATTTCTTAACGCGAATGATTCCCATCTTGTAGTTTAAGGGTTAAATAAATTGATGTGACACATCTACATACCATACGTTAGGATGCTTATTATTTTTAAAAAATCTTGTATTTTGCCTCCTCCACTCCTCAAAATGTTTTGTGATCAAAGAAGCAATTGCTACAATATCTTTTCTTTTCTCATAATTTAAAAAAATATATCTAGGCGTTGCTACCGACTATCAAAGTTAAGAAAAAATTATTAACTTTGTATTAAAAAAACTATATTAATTGTCCTTACCGAAATAACATTTCACAAATATCAAGTTACTTAATTTATCAAAACTACAATAATTGAAACTTAATAATTAGTCTAGCTAACTACTAAAGAAATCGAACTACTAACTACTGTTTCGGGTAATTTTATTTTTTCGTAGAGTCTAGACCTGATAGCAGAAATTGTGAATTAAATCTGGTGTTTGAGAAAATCATTGCCAAAGAACACAAAAACACAATTCTAAAATACCCGTTTTATCCCAAAAACTAGACCAAATTGTTCAGATCTCAGACACAAAAACACTAGAATCGGTTGTCACTTGTTCGATTTTTTGCTTTTTGCCAGAGTAGTAATTTACATTTAATAATTGTATTTTTCACAAATTAAGTAATTGGCAATCTTTGAAATACTTTAATATCTAAACTATACAACAGTTTAACGATTATTATTTTTTGAATAAGATAGATCTTATGGCATGCAAATTTATTAGTCAAATCAAACTCCTAAATGCTAGTTGAACATTATAATAAATTACTGTAATTGCTTTTCTGGTCTTCTGGTTTTCTGGTTTGAAAACGAATGTTTTATAAAATAAGAAGCTAAATCTTACTATTCATCTAGGATTATTACACCTATTCTAGTATTCGGAATTTTACTGCCTAGAATTTGCCCGGAATTGGTAAATATCCGAGCTTTCATTCTCTGTTTGACTCAATCCCACAATTGTCAAAACCATTCGGGACCATCAAGAAGAAGATCAAATGAACACAATTAGCTGAAGGACTTCAGAGTCCAGATATAGTAAATCCCATCTAAGTACTTGAAAATCAGTCGCCCCAACGAAGGCTGATTTCCAAAGCCGTTGTTGTGTCATCGACACTCAAAAGTACACTATTTTTTGTCCCTACTTGTTTTTAAATTTTGAATTACTTTAAACTACCCACACAAACAAATGCTGTTGAAAGTTTTTATTCTCAGACTTCCAGAAACTATTGTCATAATAAGACGTGCACTGTGAGTGAAATTCCTTCAGTTGGGCAAAATTTTTGGGTGGTACAAATTGCTCCCAACGTATGTGTTTGGCCGATAAAATCTTTCTTACATGGTACATGAAGTATATATATATCCTTTAGTATTTTCAGTGATAAATAACTAAATCTGTAACGATACAAAATTCAAATCGGAAGCAGATTAAATTTAATAAATTTAATTTATTTATAATTCTGTTATAGGAGTATATTAGCATTTGTATGATATGACTGATGTGTTGTGATTCCAAATGCATGATTATTTTTAAAAAGAACATGAAAGGCGCAGGGAAAAAATTTGAGTCAAACGACTTATGGTAGGCTTAATTTAAGAATACATCTTTTAATAGCTGATATATCGTTGACTTACCGGTCTACAACAAGCAATCAACAAGAAGAAGATCCCACGAACATGATTACCAAATGTACAGATGATTTGATGCACTCGTATTATATAGTTATTAGTCACTAGTATTTTTAATAATAACTACAACAGACCTTTATCGAAAAGCGTAAAAGTGTATAACTAAGTGATATGTCACCGGTGCAGAAGCCACACGAGATAATATGATGAAACCCGTAGAACGAGAGCGCACAGATTGTCCTAAACTGAATTTGATTTTGAGGTTTGATCAATCGGGTAGAGCGCCACGCGATAGCACGCCTGCTCTGTCGACCACCCTCTGAACAGTGAGGGTTGCAACCCTCGTTTCGCGACGTTAACCGTACGACGGCGGCGCCGAGATACTGCTAAAAGTGTAAGCACTCCACTGATTCTTCACTATACCATAGCAATCGAACGTAAAATTGCTCTCACGACGTTAGAACTTTCTGAACTGATCCACGTCATATAAAAACTTTACTTATGTTAGTTTGTGCAACGCGCTGTTATCTATAACAGCTGTTGCATCAAACAAACTACTTTTGTTTTTTCCTAAATCAAAACCAATCTCTACTGGACCCATTTCTTAACCTACTTTTCGCACATATATCTTAATAATAATAATAATAATAATAATAATAATAATAATAATAATAATAATACTAGTATTAACGAACTAACAGATAATACTAGATATAAGTATCTGGGAATGGATGAAGCCTTTGGTATTGATGATGAAGGCATGAAGGTGAAGGTTATAGGCGAATACATTAAGCGTGTGAGGAAAATTTTAAAGTCTGGTTTAAATGGAAAGTATAAAATGCAAGCGATAAATGCATATGCAATTCCTATATTTCGATACAGTGTTGGTGTTTTAAACTGGACGAAGAAGGAAATACGCGATTTGGACATTAAAACTAGAAAACAGTTAACATTAAATTTTATGTTTCACCCTAGGTCCGATGTTTGCAGGCTATACCTGCATCGTTTAGATGGAGGTCGTGGTTTGCAGCAATTGGAAAATATTTATGATTTGGAAATGTTAAATTTAGGAAATTTTATAAAGGCCAACAAGGAAGATAAAGTTATTAAACAATTAATTAGGGATACTTCTGGTAAGTCAATAATTAGTAAACATAAACTAATTTTAGAAAAATTTCAGGTCGAAGAACTAGAAAATTACGGAAATAAAACTTCGGTGGCGAGTTTAAAGCGGGAGATTAAGTTACGAATGAATCGGAAAATGAGGGAGGATTATGTTAGTAAGCCAATGCATGGTCAATTTTTAAGAATTGTGGAGGCTGATGGCTGATGGCATTTCAAAGTCTGGGTCTTTATCTTGGCTTTGTCATGGGAACATTAAGGCTGAAACGGAATCCTCTATTGTTGCGGCGCAAGATCAGGCAATTCGTACCAGATATCATGAACAGAAGATTATGAAAGTTGCTCATGATGGGAGTTGTAGATTGTGTCATCAGGCTCCGGAACACCACTTATTGTGTCTACCACTTATTGGCGGCTTGTCCAGTCTTAGCTGAGTCGCATTACATTGCTAGGCATGATAGGGTGGGAACATATATACATTATAATTTATGTTCCCAACTAGGTTTAGCAATGGATGTGTCTCGGTGGTATGACCACATCCCATCTCCTGTTGTGAGTAATGATCTTTAATGACCTTTGCACAAGGCTGCAAGGGTTTTCTGCAGTTTTCCTTTGCTTTGCAAAGAAAAATGAATAAATGAAAAAAGCATTAATGGCCTTGTGTTTTTCAAAATTGGGTAGAGCTGCAGTGATACCCGCAAAGGGAGTACCCTAGGCTTCAGCGAAGCTCGGTACTACCAATTTGCCCTGATCCTCTTTATTACTTTTCAAAATTATTAGTGTAATTTTAGTATTTATATGTTGTATCTAAATTATATTATCTAGGTTTCCAATATTTAATGAGATGTATCAGAGATTTTCAATAAATAATAATAATAATAATAATAATGATAATAATAATAATAATCTTTATTGGTGTTATATACATATAAATGTTTACACAAGTCAAAGAAAGAAACCGAAAACAATGTAAATTAGTTAAACTAAATTTAGATCTGCAAAATTACTATTTAGGAATTCATCAAAATTATACACACATTTCTGTAATAAATACCTTTTCATGACTGACTTAAAACCTTTTGGAGAGTAACCCCTAGTTTCAGCCGGAAGAACATTGAAAAATTTCAAAGCCCAATAATTGGCTCCATTGCGAGATTTCTGCAGTCTCAGAAAAGGCTGGCGATACTGGTGATTTGTCCGTGTGGAGTAGGAGTGAAATGAGTCAACTGGAGCAAAGGTTGCTGAATTTATCTTCGCATACATCACGCACTCCAATATAAATACCGATGGCAAAGTTAGAATATTACCATCCCTGAAGTGATCCCGACAATCATCTCTATAATTTATACCGCGTATTACTCTTATACAGCGGCGTTGTAATAAAAATTTTTTGTTGTAGTGGCTACTGTGTCCCCAATTAAATATTGCATATGTCATAATAGAATGTGAAACTGTGACTCTCAGCATTCTGAAGAAATATATTACCTTTGCAAGTTTCTTTGAAACAGAATCAACGTGATTGTCCCATTTTAGTTTAGAATCTATTAAGACTCCCAGAAATCTGACTCACCGTCATCACAGTTCTCAAGATGCCGCAGAGTAAATAGTAAGGACATACACTTGTCGCGATTGATGTGCAGTTTGTTTGTGGAGAACCATTCCTTCATGTTATTGTCGGTTTCATCTAACGTTCGGAGAAGCTGTTCGTAGTTATCTCCTCCATTGACTAGTGTTGTGTCATCAGCAAATAGAACCATTTTTGAAAGAGCGCTTGCATTCTGAATTCCCAGGACAGAACCATGTGGAACTCCATATATACATTGTTGTTTTATTGACATGTTATTTCCAATTTTAACATATTGATTCCGATTGCTAAGATATGATTTTATTAACTGGATGCTGGAGTATTTAAGTTTCTCTAACAATATTTCATGCGGTACGCAATCAAAAGCCTTTGTGAGGTCGTAAAAAGAACCTACTGCATGATGACCACTCTCAAAGTTTTCCAAAATTTTACTTATTAGTGCCTCTATCGCCATGCTAGTCGATTAGCCGTGCCAAAATCCATATTGAGAGTCAGTAAAAAGATCATTATTCTCAAAGTGTAGGTATTTTTTCAAAGAGTTTTGATAGGATGGGTGTTAAGGATATGGGTCTGTAGTTATCGCAGTTCTCTGTTGTGCCCTTTTTATGGATAGGAATGACTTGATATTTTTAAAGCTTTAGGAAAATAATTTTGCTCAATACAGGCATTGAAAAGATGCGTTAGTGGATATATTAGGATGTTCATCATTGTCTTAATTATCTTGACATTTAGGCCATAACAGTCTGTGCTAGCAGAATTCTTTAGGGTTTTATTACATCCCTCATTTCATTGAAAGGAACAGTTTTAAAGGTAAACTCATTGTTATCAATAACTGGTCTCATGTAATGACTTGGATTCGTTTCTGATCGATCCACTCTAAGCATTATTTCTCTGGGAGTATTCACAAAATAGTTATTAAAGTCTTCAGCAGATGGGGTATTTTCTGCAGTGGTTTTCCTGGGGATGTTGTGTTTAATTATTTTCCATAACGTAGGTGGTTTATTTGAATTGGATGCAATGTATCTATCAAATGCTGATTTCTTTGTGTCTTGAAGTTTAGATCTGTAAACTGTTTTGAACTCCTTTAAGTCATTTGAAGATCTCAAACCAGGGTATGAGCGATTTAAGAGATTCAATAATCGCATGTGTTGCCTCATATCATATAGTTCATCCGTGAACAAGTTCACCAAGGGTTTGGACTCACAGACAATCCTCGATTTGATAGGAAAACTAGACTCAATCAATTCTGAAAGAATGCCAACAAACCTATCTGTCCTTAAATCCAAGTCCAACCGACTATCACGCACAAACGACCAGTCAGAGTCTTCTAAAATATTGTACATAGCAAACATACCAAGATCAGTAATTAATATATATATATTTATTTATTTATTTATTTATTTATTTATTAAAAGGTGTACAAACAGGCGGACGCCCAAACAGTACACACAAATACAAAGAGACGTAATATAAAAATTAAACAATCGATGAAAATAATACTAAATAAAAAAGAAAAAGAGATATCACTCAAAAAGAGAGGTACCTACAAGATAAGTTGCACGTAAAAATGTTTTTTTTTTATGGGGTGAAGGAAACTCGTAGTAATTTGCGTTTAAAGGAGAGGAGTGAGTCACTGAACATATCTACTGAATTGAGGAATTGGTTACAGGTGGTGGTCAATCTATTGATCGGAGAGTTCTGGTAGGAGTTGGTTATATATATTTATATATATATATATATGAAATCCTCTGAGCAGATTTGTCCTGTGGTAAATATCGTAATTTAGCAACCAATCCCGCATGGTCGGATGAAATCTTATATTGTTTATACACTTATTCATGAAATAATTACAAAGATATAAACGCTATTAGTAGTACTCCCTACCAAAATTCGCTTTCGGCGAAGTATGTTAATACGATTGCCTATAAGTAAGACGTCTGTTTTTTTTTTTATTTCGGATACATCAAGAGAAAGCGAGAAGTTAGTCCAAATTAGTCGCTCTTTATCTCAAGACATCACAAATAATGAGCTTTTTCGGGATCCCGGGATTCTAAAATCTAAATCCCGGGATTCCGAAAAAGTTAAAATTAAATTATTTTCTTATGTTTTTGTTATTGGTGAAATATTCAAGTTCAATTTATAACAGCACCAGCAAAATTTAAAATAAGTATAAAATAAAGATACAAATTAACCCCGATATATTTAACTGTAAAATGAAACCCCAATTGTACCAAAAATGATTTGCTATTAATTGTTGTTATTAATCTTTTGATAGTTCACTCCAATCGAACGAATCATGTCTTTTCTTATACCGATTTTCAAGTTTCTCCAGTTTAGGGATATTACTTAAACACAAAACCGAAATATTTAGGTACGATGTTTCTCTGTCATGGGGTGCGTCTACGCCGTAGATTGCTTGATCTAGATTAAAACATCTCGAATTTGTTATGAGCGGTGACACCGGTAATATGGAATATTTTCGCAGTTCTTCATCGCTCAATTAGTGGAAAAGTTTTGCCAAAACTGCACTTAGATAAAAAAATTATTTTTGTAATGTGGGTTGGGCTATTCGAACTATATTTGACAAAACCGAAAGACGTACAAGTAATATTCATTTTGTTCATGACAATAAATTGAATACTTAATATTAAAAGAAGTTACGCCGAATATTTCATCAATTTTGAACAATAAATAACGGTTTTTTTTACTTTATCATACGCAGTATTATAAAGTATTGTAATCGTGCCGAAAAAAAAAATTGAGATTTTAGCGGAAATAGGTCTTTTTGGGTCCCCTGAACATTTTTGACCAAGGTACAAAAAAATGTCTGTGTGTGTGTGTGTGTGTGTGTGTGTGTGTGTGTGTACCCGTTTTTTGTGGAGACGATTCCGGAGAAACTGCTAAAGGTATCGGGCCGAAAGTTCATATTTAGAAGTTTCATGACTAAACTTAGAGCTGAAAAGCTTTTGGTTCAAAAGGGTCCAAAGGAGATGGGTATTTACTCTTAGCATTTTTTAACTATTTTGCAAATGAGCCGACATTTCTGTAATTTCGTCAAAATAGATAAATAATAAATTAAAGTAGAGGAAATTTTGGATAATTTACGTCTATAACATTTTTTGGTGAAATTAATAGTTTAGCTGCAAGAGTAAATTCTATTTGATCGAAATCGTATCTGCATTAATAGTAGGTAGCCAGGATATTTTGAATTTTTGACAGTATTCAGAACGTCAGCGGTTGCGAAACGTCAATTCAACACGCAAATGTATGGAGAATGCGATCAAACACGCGCGCACGTACGCTATGTGAAACAATACATCTTGGTGTTCAAAAGTCAATGTGTATTTCAAGTACGGATAGCAATGTTGTTATGTTTTCGCGAATAAATGCAAGAAAGATTGTAAGACGGTATGTTAACATTAAAACTTATTTGTAATATTGAGCATAATTTTTTACGATCTTTTGTAGTTAGCACTGAAGACGTGGTAATACCCGAAAATATAGTATGCTAGAAGCCAATATAATATAGTAATCATCATAATCAACAACCTTTTTACTTTATTATAAAAAAGGATACTAATCGTGGCGAAATTTTTTTTTTTAGATTTTAGCGGAGGTATGTCCTATTGGGTCCCCTAAACATTTTTGAGCCGCTATTTCTGGAATTTCGTCGAAATAGTTAAATAATAAATTAATGTAGAGGAAATTCTGAATAATTTATGACTATGACAAATAAATAGTTTAGCCGCATGAGCAAATTCTATTTCATCAAGATCGCTCGTACTGCATTAAAACACTATAGTATTAAAACTAGTTAATAATAATAATAAAATTGCCCAACAGCGAACCAAATTAAGGACAATGTTACAACAAGCACTAATATATAACAAACATAATAAACTTGATACTTTACAAAAATAAGAGCAATGACCAAAAAAGCAAAACATAGCATAAAGTTTGAAGGTAAATTAAAAGAAAAGCTATCCAGAAACACAAGGTATAAATGATCAAAAAAAATATCAAAAAAATCATAAAAAAATACTTAGCCAGGATTTGTCAGATATTGTGATTCTAATGACAGTAGGTAGTGTCAAATGCTGATGTTTTGACAGTACATACTGTAAATATAATCAAAATATCTGTCTAGTTCTAGTGTTCTAGTAGTTTTATTTTAATGCAAACGTGGCCGATCTCGATCAAATAGAATCTCATCCAGCTAAACTATTAATATATGGTATGATAAAGTCATGTGCCTGGCCACATCAGATTTTTTACTTTATCATACGCAGTATTATAAAGTATTGTAATCATGCCGAAAAAAAAAATTGAGATTTTAGCGGAAATAGGTCTTTTTGGGTCCCCTGAACATTTTTGACCAAGGTACAAAAAAATGTCTGTGTGTGTGTCTGTGTGTGTGTGTGTGTGTGTGTGTGTGCGTGTGTGTGTGTGTAAACGATTTTTGTGGAGACGATTCCGGAGAAGCTACTGAAGGTATCGGGACGAAAGTTCATATTTAGAAGTTTCATGACCTAACTTAGAGCTGAAAAGCTTTTGGTTCACAAGGGTCCAAAAGAACTGGTAGTTTATTCTAAGCCTTTTTCAAGGATTTTGCAAATGAGCCGCCATTTCTGTAATTTCGTCAAAATAGTTAAATAATAAATTAAAGTAGAGGAAATTTTGAATAATTTATGTTTATGACATTTTTTGGTAAAATTCATAGTTTAGCTGCAAGAGCAAATTCTATTTGATCGAGATCGGTCGCATCTGCATTAATATGAAAGTACATAGTAGCCAGGATTTTGACAAATATTTTTTTGTGTTGTCACATTCGAAAACAGCTGATCTCATCAGAGGTTGGAGAACCGCTATGGAACGTTGCCGCTCTAGTGCGGCAAATTATAAAATACGAATTTCAAATAAAATAAGATCACCAATTTGATTGTTTGTTGATAAGAAATATCAACTCGTCTTTATATCTAATTCTAAAAACGATAAATTGAGAAAATTATAAATAAAGTATAGCGATGAGTGTAGTTTTATTTTAGCCTGTTGGTAGGGATGTGTCATAAGCAAATATAAATCTGTCAGAATTTGAATTAGCTTTTTAAGGTGCGTTTTCATTAGTGATAATGGCAGTGGTAGCAGACGCCATTATAGTATTTCCAATAGAAAATTGCTAGTGACTGATGTTTATGTACATGCAAACTAATATGTGTCATTATCACGACATGTAAGAAATACTATAATTTCGTATTCTACCACCGCCATTAGCTACCATTACCTACCAATCGGAACGCACCTTTATCCTGGATGTTTCGTCAAAGTGGTGCCAACCTAGCATTTACTGTACAGAAATTTTTTATTTATTTTTTTAAAATAGGTATTTTGTAAAAAGCAACACAATAAACGTTGATGTCGCTCCTGCCAAAAACTAGATAGCGCGACTCGCTCACATGCGACGGCGACACTCCGCTTTCGGTGACGAGCAGCATCACCGGTCGTCGCGCTATTCCGTACTTTCGGCATTTGTGACATAAATAACTATTATTCTAATGACGTAGTGTAGGTAGTGTCAAATGCTGATGCTTTGACAATACCTACGATTTATCTCAATAGAATAGATTCTCATGCAGCTAAACTATTAATTTTATATATTGTATGATAAAGTCATGTGCCTGGCCACATCAGATTTTTTACTTTATCATACGCAGTATGATAAAGTATTGTAATCATGCCGAAAAAAAAATTGAGATTTTAGCGGAAATAGGTCTTTTTGGATCCCCTGAACATTTTTGACCAAGGTACAAAAAAATGTCTGTGTGTGTGTCTGTGTGTGTGTGTGTGTGTGTAAACGATTTTTGTGGAGACGATTCCGGAGAAACTACTGAAGGTATCGGAACGAAAGTTCATATTTAGAAGTTTCATGACCCAACTTAGAGCTGAAAAGCTTTTGGTTCACAAGGGTCCAAAGGAACTGGTAGTTTATTCTAAGCCTTTTTCAAGGATTTTGCAAATGAGCCGCCATTTCTGTAATTTCGTCAAAATAGTTAAATAACAAATTAAGCTAGAGGAAATTTTGAATAATTTATGTTTATGACGTTTTTTGGTAAAATTCATAGTTTAGCTGCAAGAGCAAATTCTATTTGATCGAGATCGGTCGCATCTGCATTAATAGGAAACTACATAGTAGCCAGGATTTTGACAAATATTTTTTGTGTTGTCACATTCGAAAACAGCTGATCTCATCAGAGGTTGGAGAACCACTATGGAACGTTACCGCTCTAGTGCGGCAAATTATAAAATACAAATTTCAAATAAAATAAGATCACCAGTTTGATTGTTTGTTGATAAGAAATATCCACCCGTCTTTATATCTAATTCTAAAAACGATAAATTGAGAAAATTATAAATAAAGTATAGCGATGAGTGTAGTTTTATTTTAGTATGTTGGTAGGGATGTGTCATGAACAAATATAAATCTGTCAGAATTTGAATTACCTTTTTAAGGTGCGTTTTCATTAGTGATAATGGCAGTGGTAGCAGACGCAATTATAGTATTTCAAATAGAAAATTGCTCAAATTGACTCATGTTTATGTATATGCAAACTAATATGTGTCCTTATCACGAATGTAAGAAATACTATAATTTCGTATTCTACCACCGCCATTAGCTACCATTACCTACCAATCGGAACGCACCTTTAAACTTGACGTTTCGTCAATGTGGTACCAACCTAGCATTTACTATACAGAAATTTTTTATTTATTTTTTTAATACGTATTTCTTAAAAAGCAACACAATAAACGTTGATGTCGCTCCCGCCAAAAACTAGATAGCGCGACTCGCTCACATGCAACGGCGACACTCCGCCTTCGGTGACGCGCCGCATCACCGCTCGTCGCGCTATTCCGTACTTTCGGCATTTGTGACATAAATAACTATTATTCTAATGCCGTAGTGTAGGTAGTGTCAAATGCTGATGCTTTGACAATACCTACGATTTATCTCAATAGAATAGATTCTCATGCTGCTAAACTATTAATTTTATATATTGTATGATAAAGTCATGAGCCTGGCCACATCAGATTTTTTATTTTTGGTTAAACAATTTATTTGCATAATAAACATCCATGACGTATGAATTCTGAAGTTATCCAATTTCATCTTAAAGAAGAAAACAAAAATCTTCAAAATATTTATTGGCATTAATATGAAAAATTCAAAATATGCCTCGAACAATTTCTATTGCCGTGACTATTCTTGAAACATTTTACAAACACGTAAAATTTTTGAGCAAATTTATGATGTAAGATCAAGTTATTATCTAATAGAGTTTAAATTTTGTTTATTATTGATGACAATATGCACACTTTGACACCTTTTAAATCGACACTTTTGGTTTTCAATTTGTAAGGTAAAATTTGAAAATGTTGATCAAGGTTCGGGGTAAATGAATTTATCCAGTCAAGTATAATTTAGGCGTTTCTTTCTGACTGGATTTGGCAACTTTTGGCAAGCCCGGGCGTATTGATCCGGCAATTTTTGCTCTTTTTTTTCATGACCCCTGGGATCAATCCCGGGATTATAAAATCTTTAATCCCGAAATCCCGGGATCAGTATATTGTCCGGGATTGGAAGCCCTAGTAGGAACATAACCTAACCTGTGCTAAAATCTTTCTTCTTCGTAAATGTTAATAGTTCATGCGTGTAATTATTCTTGTGTTAATAAGTAAAATATTGCAATTAAACTACAATTAAACAATTTGTATTAAAATAACAAAAACCTGGCCATGAATTGTTTATTACCACATACTGAAACAACAATAAATAAATAATAGTAATAATAATAATAATAATCTTTATTTCACAAAAAAAAAAGTTACAAGGAAAAAGTAAAAAAAAATAACAATATATAATTCAATGCACCTGATGTTTTATAATATATTGGATGGCTTCGGCGACCTCGTAGAAACGTTCCATCGTTAGAGTTTTTCTTAGATCTTCCTTGAATTTAAGCCATTGTTTCTCTCTCCAAGCTCTGCGCAGGTAGTTAAACAGTTGGAGGTGCTGGTGCTGATGGACTGTCGTATCAATGCGATGGAAAGAAACGCTAATTTGTGCTTCATTTCGCGCAGACTCCGTGTCGTAATCATATTGAATCAATCAAAAATACACACCAACAGTTACAGTTCCAAGTGAAGGAGCTTCTCATGAAGTTCTCTGGTATTGTTAGCACTTCAGTAAGACAATAAAAAGTGATTTATTACAGCATATTTACAGATGTAAATTTAGCTAAGATATCAAAATACGTTCAATATATTTTAGAAGTATCCTAGGTCGAGTTGAAAATTATCTCTCAACCAACCAGGTAGTTTTGTTATCGGCGAGTTCAAGGAAAGGTAAAAATGGAATAATAAGATACAATTTCAGGTCACAGAATGGTTCCATAGTTAGAGTATTTCTTAGATCTTTCTTGAATTTAGTCCATTGTTTCTCTTTCCAAGCTTCGAGCAAGTAGTTGAACAGGTGGAGGTGCTGGTGCTGATGGACCCTCGTATCAATCCGATGGAAAGGCACGCTGATGTGTGCTCTATATTTGTTGTTTGTCTTCTGTTCGGTAAGGTAATCATCTCACGTTTCGCACGCAGCAGTTACTGATAAATATATGCTGACGGGAGAGTCATAACTTTGAGACTTTTAAAAATTGGTTTGCAGTGGGTGGTCCAGCTGGCTTCCTCAATTGCACGAACTGCTTTCTTCTGAAGGATAAGGATCTTGCCTGCATGGGCTGAACCTCCCCACAACTCCAGCCCGTAGGTCATTTTCCCGATTTTTCCAAATTAAGAAGAATAGGCGCTGGTTTTGCCGCGTAAATTTCATTCGTTTAACTTTAGCTCTTAATTACTCAGGAAATAATACATAGATTTCAATGAATTAAAAAGTAAAATCACCTGCGGAATGCTAGGTTTCAATGTGCCGTTTTGTAAAATCATCGGATTAGTGGTTGACCCACAGAAATCTATATTATGCAATGCCAGCAATTCTGTTATTAGAAGAGCTTGAATAATGAAATATAGACTATAGGCTACCCAATAATTCATAGCCCATAGGTTTAAAGTTTATTACATAATCATTGTTTATCTTGAATTTTTCATACAAAATATCGTGCTGAAACTCCGTGTGAATTCCGACGCTCTACGGTCTTCGATGTGCTGCGGGGAAGGGAGGCGTTAGCGGTGCGGTCATGTCGGAGAGAACCGACACAGCTGAGAACCGGGCAGCTTATTAATAATACACAAAAAGAACGATAACTTGGCAAGGTAGTAATATTAACTAACAATTAAATTCTTAATTTTTGCATAATTTTGATTATAATATGTGACCTGGTACGAGAGAAATCACTTCTATTGATTGGCGTTTTTGTTTTCTTCAGTTTTTATACTATAAGGTTGTAAACAAGATGTTGGAGGATGGAACCGGATAGATCTAATAATATGGAGTTAGCAGATTTTCCGATTAGTGGTGAATACTAAATTAAGTTTGCTTGATAAACCCAATAAATATTTAAGAAGTATTCCCGATTTAGTTATATAAATATTCAAACTATTATAACAGTTTCAACAGTTTATTTATTAATAATATTTAAATACATGCACAAACAATATAAAATAAATACAACGCTTGATATATTACATATATTACAAACGTCAGCTCTAAGCGTATAAAACTGAAATTATCAAAAATCTTTTACAAATTTAGCATCGTAAATTTGTAGACACGTAGAATATTTTGCAGATCACTCATTAATTTTAAATGGTAATCCCGAAACCCGATTTAAATTGCCAAGAATTCCCATGGGACTTCCAAATGCTTGTTCGTGGTTCTGTTATCTTATTCTTATTGACTCATTTTGCCATTATTTTTTAATTCGGTAATCTGTCGCCGGATATCCAAATTTCTTTGGCGATGCATAATCGCCGTGTCGTTATATGTATTGTGTCCGTCAACACTGTTTTTCTAGTAACTAACGCACGTGCGATCCGCCACTACTGGCAGCGTCGCTGTCGATCCCTTCCCCCGCTCGCCCCAAAGACCGAAGAGCGCCGCGTCAATTGCAGCAATCATGACATGCTTCAACTCGATCTTTTGTAGGGAAAATGCAAAATAAACAATGATTATGTAATAAACTTTAAACATATGAATTAGTGGGTAGCCTATAGTCTATATTTTATTATTCTAGCTCTTCTAATAAAGGAATTGCTGGCATTGCATAATATAGCTTTTTGTGGGTCAAGCACAACTAGTATTCCTCAGGTGATTTTCCTTTTTAGTCTGAAATCTATGGATTAATTCCAGAGTAATTAGTTGCTAAAGTTAAACGAATGAAGTTTACGGGGCAAAAACAGCGCCAACTCTTCTTAATTTGGAAAAATCGGGAAAACGCCAACATATACAGATTTCTAATTTTTATGGGTTGTAGCATATTAATCAAGGACAGCGTCAGAATTTTTTCAAATTTTTTCGCCTCTAGATTTGCGAGAAAATGGACGTCAAAAGAGGGGACATAATATATGACCACGATAGTACCTACATACATTCTGTACAGCCACACGACAGCCGGTGCCGTTCCAATACGCACTAAACTAATTTTTAAAAAAAATTGTATGGTCGTAGAAAAAGTATAGTATTCCATTCGCAAGTAATGGCAATTACTCACTCGAACGTTAATTAATCTGTTGTGACTAATTATGTATGTACTTATATTAAATTTTGTTGCAAAAAGGTCAATAACTTACGTATTATTTATGATTTTTGTTAATTGTTCCGAAATGTTATATCAGTATTATTAGTATATATTATTTTTGTATAAAAAAGTTATTCTTCTTAATTCAGCATTGTAGGTATATCGGGGCCCCCAAATTCAAAATAGCCCAGGGCCCCATGGTGGCATAACGCGCCTCTGTCAAATGACTGTCATCGTAGATGTAACCAGATATAACCAATTTCAAATGTCCGGCCTTATACAGCTACAGTGTGATATCTAGAAAGCTCGGCAGAACAAATCAACAATGAACCCGCACCTCCACCATATTACGTCATAATGTTGAGTATACATTAAGGTTTCTCAAGTTCCGGTGTCAAAGGCGTCCCAGGGACTTTGAGACTAAATTTTAAGTCCCGAAGATTAAGAAAAATTAAAAGTCAAGAAAAAATACGTAATTTTGATTATTTCATGTATTTTAGAAGTATGTACCTATGTATAATACATTAATACTACTCCTTATATTATCAAACATCTGATGTGGCCAGGCACATGACTTTATCATACCATATATTAATAGTTTAGCTGGATGAGACTCTATTAGATCGAGATCGGCCACGTCTGCATAAAAATAAAACTACTAGAACTAGACAGATATTTTGATTATATTTACAGTATGTAATGTCAAAACATCAGCATTTGACACTACCTACTGTCATTAGAATCACAATATCTGACAAGTCCTGGCTAACTAGTTTTAATACTATAGTGTTTTAATGCAGTACGAGCGATCTTGATGAAATAGAATTTGCTCATGTGGCTAAACTATTTATTTGTCATAGTCATAAATTATTCAGAATTTCCTCTACATAAATTTATTATTTAACTATTTCGACGAATATCCAGAAATAGCGGCTCAAAAATGGTTAGTGGACCCAATAGGACATATCTCCGCTAAAATCTAAAAAAAAAATTCGCCACGATTAGTATACTTTGTCATACTACGTATGATAAAGTAAAAAGGTTGTTGATTCTGATGATTACTATATTATATTAGCTTCTAACATACTATATTTTCGGGTATTACCACGTCTTCAGTGCTAACTACAAAAGATCATAAAGAATTATGCTCAATATTCCAAATAAGTTATAAGGTTAACATACCGTCTTACAATCTTTCTTGCATTTATTCGCGAAAACATAACAACATTGCTATCCGCACTTGAAATACACATTGACTTTCGAACACCAAGATGTTCCAATATTGTTTCACATAGCGTACGTGCGCGCGTGTTTGATCGCATTCTCCATACGTTTGCGTATTGAATTGACGTTTCGCAACCGCTGACGTTCTGAATACTGTCAAAAGTTCAAAATAGCCTGGCTACCTACTATTAATGCAGACACGATTTCGATCAAATAGAATTTACTCTTGCAGCTAAACTATTAATTTTACCAAAAAATGTTATAGACATAAATTATCCAAAATTTCCTGTACTTTAATTTATTATTTATCTATTTTGACGAAATTACAGAAATGACGGCTCATTTGCAAAATCGTTGCAAAATGCTAAGAGTAACTACCCAGTTCCTTTGGACCCCTTTGAACCAAAAGCTTTTCAGCTCTAAGTTTAGTCATGAAACTTCTAAATATGAACTTTCGGCCCGATACCTTTAGTAGTTTCTCCGGAATCGTCTCCACAAAAAACGGGTACACACACACACACACACACACACAGACATTTTTTTGTACCTTGGTCAAAAATGCTCAGGGGACCCAAAAAGACCTATTTCCGCTAAAATCAAAATTTTTTTTTTCGGCACGATTACAATACTTTATAATACTGCGTATGATAAAGTAAAAATTCGTAATCAAGAGCCAAATAATGTTACTATTAATCTGGCAATTAAAAACCAACTAAAAAATCATGGCTACTGATTCTAGTGTGCCTCTTTTCGTAGAGTCTGTAACTGAAAACAGAAATTGTGATTTGAGGATAGTGTTTGAGAAAATCAGTACAAACGAAGATAAAACAATGCAAAATAGAAAAGGGACAAAGACAAACTGTAAATACAAAACAAATTCAAAGTGATAATTACAAGATACTTTATTAACAATAACTTTTGTTTTATAGTATACTATTCGGTTTAAAACAGGGGTCCCAAACTTTTTAAGAGGAGGGTCACATAACAGAAAAAAAAACTGTTAAAGGGATCGGTTAAAATAATGCCAGGTACATCTGTCGTACAATATGTGAATTGGTCAATTTTATTTTGTTATTTTGTTTTCTTTATATTAAATAAAAAAGTTTCAAACAAAACTTATTCGGTTTTAAAAGAGAGATATGATGTCTAGTTATATTAAGCTATAATATTATTGCCAATGTGGTAGTACCAATTTCACCTTGTAACAATGTTGATCCTGGATTAAGTTTATCATTCCTGAAGTTTGGCACGCAACGTGTCGGTTCTTTATTTATATTGTGTTAAAAGCGTTGGTATTGCTTCAATGTCCATATTTAGTCTGAACTGGTAATCCAAGAAAGTTTTCTCATAAACGTTTAACTTGGTTACCTCAAAGACCTTGGTCAATTCCAATTTTTAGATCTTAATTGACAAAAAAATATTTTTTCAAAATGCAATTTATTATAATTTTTGGTTTGCATACTAGGAAATACTAAAATCATTTTTTGTACAAAATGTTGAATATTCATGTGCATTTCTAGATGACGATTTCAGAGTATAGTTTTATAGGATCAGGAATATACGACAATTCTCATTCCACATTTATAACGATATTCAGCTGGATTCTAAAACTATTTTGAAAGACAAACAAATTCATTGTAATAAAATTATAAACCCCTAACCACAACAAGTATTTTAGAAACCTAAATACGTATTTCAGCAACTATGTTGCCATCTTCAGTAGAACCTAAAAAAAGAAAAAGAGAGATTAGCACTTCATAGTATCTTTACTGGATATTGTCCAAGCAAATCACTAGTGGAAGTAATCAGGAGCAATCAGGAGCAATGTTAAATTCATTGTAGTCAATTTTTGGAACAAATCATGCACATTGAGCTCACATTGAGCTCAAGAATTAAATTTTCTCAATACGAATAGAAAGTTTAGAAAGTTCTGGATTGTGTCCTGAGATTAGAATGAAATCTATTTGCTTTTTATAATATAATTACAGTAAACCCACTTCTATGAAATACTTGAAGGGGAAGGTCAAACTTATTGCCGATTTTTTTACACATTTTCATTCATGTCAAAAAAGTGGCTTCTATGTCCACAATATTATCGCTTCTTTTTAAAACTGGCACGACTCAAAATACATTTCCCATAAGAAAACAATCAAAATTTATATTTTTGGGTATTTTAATAACATAAGAAAACAGATTATAATCTTTGGTGTGTTATAATACAACAATTCATATCAGAAATGCATTGTTATCATTTTTCTGACGTCATTCATATTCTGAGTTGAAGAAATTTTACGATATGTAAATGTTATTTCGACGTTTAAACAAACAGCCGCATCCTAACACTTCTTCAGTCAAATATAACGAATCGAGAAAAAGTTTAGGTAGGTATATTTAAAGTGTTTGAAGCCGGCATTAATATTACTATATTAATAAGCTAAAAGATCCTATTGACATTACTGATCTGAAAAGAGTGGCAAACAGAGTAAATTAAAAATTTTAAACAGAAATGTGTATGATACAAACTAGTAACGAAACTCACCTTTGCAAAATCGGATGCGGGTGCAAAAGCCAAATGATCGACTTTGACGGAAGCGGAAGTAAAAGCGGAACAAAAAGAACATTTATTAAAGAAACAAGAAACACATAATAGTACAAAATTGCAACAAACGAAACAAAAGTTATTTTATTACAAAAACACAAACATAATAATTGGTCTACATTGCAACTAAACACTAACAGTCAGTCCTAAAATTCTTCGTACACCATACGGAAATGAGAAATTTAAGAAAATACTCATTTAAGTGACGCTTTGATTTTCTTTAATTCTCGTGGCAGACAATCGCAACTTTTAATGTCACGCTTTGCTGGATAACAATTTTTTACTATAGTAAAAGAACAGCGACACTGCAATGACATCACCGTTTCCAATGCATGACACTTTTTTTGATTGATGTTTTCAGTCTTTTTTTCACAAAGTTCATCATACTTTGACGAATTCATCAAAAGAATAGCTTTGATAATAGTAAATATATACAGTGGGGCGTCGATAATCCTAACTAATTGGGACCCAAGGTGGTTCGGATTATCAAATTGTTCAGAGTTTCAAATATTGCAGCTACTTCAGAGTTTCAAATATAGCAGATAGATACAAATACAATATTTGTCTGTAAATAGTAATCGACAAAAATGGCTTCTCCCTCGTTTACTCGGTGATTTTATTCATTATTATTTCTTTTTGGGCGTTTGGATTAGCGAACATTATTACGACAATGCGCTTTTAAATTTAAACCCCCTTTCAAATGATAATTACGAAGATACAAGAAAATTTCAGTTTTTAATATTTTTTTTCAAAAGTGTAATTAACTCAAGCAAATTTTTTTCCATCGTGTTACTCTTGAGGAATTTTTATTTACAATCTTGAAATCTGCCATTTTGTTATTACTGTCGTTTAAAAACACAGATACTGTGATGATTCAAAAAACAAAATGCTTAGAAAATGTCAGATTACTGTTTCATTTCAGTTATTGCCAGTTGTTATAGATGGAAACCCCCATAGAGTGCTTCAAATTTCAGGCAAGAAATAACATAATACTGTATCTACTCAAAACTGAAAATCTAATAAATATTCTTCGTCCTTACTGCTTTTAAAGAACTAGGCTATCAGTGAGTGAAAGAAGTATCAAAATCAGATAAATGGTTGCAGAGAAAATCAATTTTCCATTTTTGACACATTTTTCATTATCCCCTGATTCTTTTGATCAGTTCAGAATTACGCCAAATCTCTAAATATAAAGTTTTATGAAAATTAAAATATAATGAAATATAATTTTTGAATTGTTTTAACCGACAAGTGATACAAAACATCTTATCAACTTGAATGTGAATGTGTAGTATTCACATTTTACGTTTAACTAAAAAACAATTGCTACAGTATGCTTTTCATGTCAAGTGATATTTACAACGATATTATAAGAAAATTAACATTTTTAATAATTCTGTGACTTTTTGATTTAACAAAATTTCGGATGTTGTTTGTCGGCATTTCTAAACAACTATTACTGGCAAATTTTACTGATAAAAAATTGTAAATGGTGCATCCAGACAACCGTTTTTAATTAATATGGCAGAAAAGAAACACCCACAGGCATCAGTAGCATGGCACACATTGCATACAGGATGTCATATTTCGAAAATTTTCTGAAAATTTACCATGTTTACTGTGATAGGGTTTGAAAACCGGCCCATAGCCTTGTTATGGGCCCGACAATTTCTCGCGGCGGCCCTGATGCTGCATTACATTAGACCAACACACATGAACGGATTTATAAAGGAATTTGGTCCGGCAGATCAAGTGAGATGAGCCACGTGAACTTCTCGTCTGTGTTGTAATATAGGAGCGTGATATCTCCCGACTTGGTCCGCCGCGCCGGACCCAAATCCTTTAAAACAACCGTTGATGTGTGTCCGCCTTTTTGGTAACAGTTCCACTTGAAAAGGAGTCAACTAGGAATACATTGGATGCGAAACCGACATACACATATAAGTTAATGAATTACCGTAACATTCATTCAGCAGTCCTATGAAGGGTTCTTCCAACATGTCCATAGCACACAGCAAGACATAACATTTTCACAGATCAGGCTGAAGAACCGCAGGTAGTATCCGAACATTTTTTTGCGTTTTACCACTTTTTCAGGTTTCACGTCACGATTGTTTAAACACTTTGCGAATGCCAACGTTTATTACAACGTAAGAAATAGCAATAGATACTACTGAACTAAATAAGAAAACAGCCGATCTAAAATCTAAATCTAAGCAAAATGAAATAACGGCGTGTGAAATATTTTCGCAAAGCAATTCTCGTAGTCCGGTCAGTTTTGTGCGATTCGCAGGTATATTTGTGATTATGGTATTGGATGTTAGAATCTTCTGTTTTTAGCTTAATCGTCAATATTGAGAAGTCAAATCGTACTACATGAATATATGTTTTGCAAGTCGTTATTTGTTACGAAAACAAAGGCCGAGGCAAAGGGAGCTTCAGTGATCGTATGGATATTAATTAATAATAATTAAATAATAATTTTAAAAATGTGCTGCATTTCGCAGATGGAAATTCATATTTTGCAGATTTTAGTTTGTTGCATTCAGTCTACGTAAATGTAAATTTTGATAATCTATTGATTTTGATTGAGACCTGCCTCGCCGCATGCCGCGAGGCAGGTCTCAGAGACAAGCGGTCTCAAAACGAAACGAGCATACACGTTGAGACGGGGTCGCATGTTCACCCGCGACTTCAGTGTACTGCGAATTTTCATCATGGCCTGGATGGCCTGATTGAAACTTTCCAATCAACAAATTGTTGCAATTGGTGTTGCAGTAGCTTTGGTAATTGCAGATAAAAAAAGAAGGAAAATACCAAGACAGAGAAATTTCTGCAATTGATTATAAATTCTTCCGCAGATGTGTTATGCGCTTCCATCTGAAACATGGTGTTGATGATAGATAATAAACATGGATCTCAAAGCGTAAATTACCAAATAAATAACCGTAAATTAATGGTAATTTAATTTTAATGGCCGTAATTTACAGCTTAAATTACCAAAGGTAAATTACCGTCAGCATATAAATACCGTTGGTAATTTTCCGATATTAATAATAATTTTAAAGGCCTGAATAAAGATTACCCATTCAAAAATTACTTTATTGTTGTTTCTGTATTAGGTATTCATTTGTATTTTATTAGTTTTGTGTCTGGTTTCACAAACAATGGTAATTTTTAATCTGGGTCATTTTTTAACTCCGGGACATATTTTGTTCCTTATATTTATCCCATGTATTTATCAAATCCCCTTTCCACTCCTCAATTTACCTGTCAAATGATATTTTTTGAAAAATATATTTAGTCTTTTTGTGTAGAGTGTGGGCAAGCGGTTTGACTATGGAGATTGATTCAGCGGAGCGAACAACGCAAATTTTAAACCTGTTCATGGAACTTCTAAATATGAAGTTTCGTCGCGATACCTTTAGTAGTTCCTCCGGAATCGTCGCCACAAAAATCGTTTACACACACACAGACATTCTTTTGTACCTTGGTCAAAAATGTTCAGGGGACCCAAAAAGACCTACTTCCGCTAAAATCTCAAAAAAAAATTCACACACACACACTTTTCGGCTCGATTACAATAGTAAATATCCATAGAGGTGGGCCACCTAATACGACATTTAATGTTTTTGTTAATGTGTAAAGCATTTTCAATATTCTATTTAAATCTGTAAAAATTCAATATGGCGGCCATAAGAAATAAAAATTTGAATATCGCCCAGTTTAATCGAACGGACAAAAACATTTTTGATAACAAAAGTGGAGTCAGGATTTGCTCTTATATGAGCTGTACAAAATTACAAGTTTTTTATTTATCGTATTAGCAAAGTTATTCAAGAAAAAATAAATTAGCAGGTTTTACTTTTTTTTGTGATAGCTACTGTTCCAAGAAAATTTGTTTAGATGTTAATACTGTACTGAAAAGTTTCCACATTACACAACTTTTGTCCCATTTAACCGACATCGTAGCTCTTGCTGTTTTCGAGATCCCCATGTATATCATGTTCCGTGAGACACCTGTGTAAGTTTGCAGATTACCGACAAACCATAACTAACATAAGTTTTTCTTACCTGGAAGTCGAACATTATTTACCTCACAAGCTTTAGCGATTGAGTTTTAACATACTATTGATTCTAATGTTCATATCAGAACTGGGGTTTTACACAAGTAATCCAATAAGACAAACAACTCAATTTTGTGGAAAGTTGTGGATGCGCCTCTCAGACACAACACCCATCCAGTCCACCGTAAACCTAGTTTGAAGCTTGAAATTGGTACACTTAGAACAGACTTAAGCGCAGATTATAGTGCCGTAAACTTAACCGTCACCGTAACCGCAACAGCAATCGCTATACGCATGGGGTTGCCTAAGTGACCGTAAAACATTACGGAGCACTATAACCGCTAATCAAAAAACGTGCATGTTCAACTTTCTTACTGTACGGTTACGGTTAAGTTTACGGCACTATAATCTGCGCTTTAAACCTCAAAAATATGACACATTTAAATATTTTTATATTTTGCAGAACTTTTTATACTATACAAAACATTTATACTATAATTCAAATCACTTTTACATCACATTAAAATTATTTATGTAACAATAAGTCACCTTTTGGTTTTAATTTACTATTTAAGATATCGTTTCTTCTCTGCTGCATATCCAGTTGAAGTTGTTTATGTCGGGCAACAGCAAAATCAACCTCCTTGGACAATTCGATAATTTTTTCAGTTATTTCCTGTTGCTTAAAAATACGCCTCTTTTGGTTTACACCGTATGGTGTAGGTCTACCATCCAAAAATGTATAATCAGGCCTGTCGGTGAGAACACCATAGGCATTCGGATTCAAAGGCAATCCCTTTTCTTCTCTCCATCTTTGGTTTATGCGGTTCACAGAACTTGTGCACAATAAACGTCGGATACATGGTAGCTCTGCAAACCGAAAAATTAATACAAAGTTATTAATCAATTTTATTACATACCTTTTAAATAAATGAATGGTGTAGATAAAGTTCGAGCCAACATGATATAATTTATTTAAAATTTCGCAAAAGTGAGGTTATAAGTATAGCAATAATAGATATACAAAAAATCTGGATGGTGGCCGATGAGAAGAGAATAGTGTGAAGTATGGTATGAAGTAAGCTCTAAATGGTGGTTATACCACTTGTGATACCACTGGTATATACCACGATACCACGTATGAAATACTACGTGGTAATCCAACTAGAAATAATTGTTGCTTGCATAGATGTTGCTTGTTATCAGTGCAGTTCAAATTGTCATATTTTTTTAGACAATTTTAAAAATTCGCGAACGTAGTATTAAATTATAAATAAAATCATGCTATAACTTGATATGCATATAATCGAATACGGCCAGAAGCACAGTTAAATTAGTTGTGGAACAATCTGCAGAATAAAAATAAAATATACAAATCTTAATTTTATATCTACCTATTTGGTATGCTATCGGGTACTATAAAAAATGTATAATACATAGTTGTGTAAGGATAAATATTATCATTACCTATTAAATCACTCATCATGCACTTTGGCATGGTTCAGGGATAATTTAATAAGCACACCGACCAATTGAAATATTCAAGTGAAATTCGTACAGTCATCATTGCGATACAAATTAAATATTAATGAAGGTAATGAAACTACGGTTATTTTGTTAGATTTTTTGGCAATGGCAAATGCATTAATTCCACTTGATTTTCCAGATAAATTTAGGATCGAATAATGGCGACTAGACGGAAATCAATTCATAATACATCTGGCTTAAAATTTCGACCAAGTCTTAACGAACCTAAGACAGAACCTCGTGGAATAAAACCTACAACAAAGCCAGCTACCGTAAAGGAAATCTTTAGTCTCATGACTGTACAGTTATGCAAGAAATCACTCTTCTTTGATACTAACCTAAAAGTAGCCCTGTACTTGGGAGCTTTATTTCTTGTTTCCCTAATTGCTGATGTTGTGATCATCCCAAAAGGTTATCTATCTCGGTCGGATAATGCCATTAACCAGTACTTCGTCAAATTTGCATGGGGGTGGAATTTAATTATATTAGTGCCTTACGTTGTACTAACAGCTTCGGTTTACTGCTGCGGCAATGTTCAACGGATCGTGAAACATCATTTAATAAGGATAGTATTCGCAACATTTTTCTGGTGGCTTTGGACAACAATTTTTAACATTATCGAAGCAAATTATGGCAAATGCTCTGTAAAAGGTGATCTGTACAATGCTAAACAAACTTGTCTTAAACATGGCTACATATGGCATGGTTTTGACCTATCTGGTCATTGCTTTATACTTATTTATGGCAGCCTATTACTAATTGAAGAATGTAGATCAATGAATAATTGGGATAGCATACAGGACAGTATTCGACTAGAGGATCATTACAGAAATACGAAATCGAAGTCCGAAAACACGAACATCTTACAAAAACTTACTGACGATCAGTTTAGAGTATTAAAGGTTCAGTATGAGAAATACACTCCGTATATTCGGGGGATTTTCATTTTAATAACAGTTTTCCAAATACTTTGGGATGTGATGCTTATTTGCACTATGCTTTATTATCACATTATGATTGAGAAATTCTTGGGTGGAGCTATCGCAATATTAACGTGGTTCTTTACTTACCGATTTTGGTATCGAATTCCAAATTTATTACCAAAACTACCTGGAGAGGGCCTGTTCGTGTATAACAAAGTAAAGACAACAGCTCCTGCTGTACCAAGCCTAAGGAAACGGGCCAGTCTAGTGAACAATGGGCCTACAAGTACATTCATGGGAATGCCATTACGAATTGACCCGAATCTAATCACAGATATTAAAGCTGATACTCCTAGATAAATAATTTATATATATTTATAATAAATTGAGGTTGAAACAAACTGGACAGTTTCTATTTTTGTAATTAAATGTAAAGACTAATCCCTACAGTACAATACTTAAGCGTTTTAGTTTTTTTTTTCTATTTTATTAGAAGATTTTGTAATATTTCTGGGCTGTTGCTGTTATTTATTTTTAAATATATTAAATAGTTGTGAGTTATTGTTTTTTATTACTTTGACCTATAATCTTTTGCTTCATACACAAGCAATCAAAGACCGTAATACCAATGACCGTGACCATATGAGTACAGTAGGTAATACTTCAATTTTTCCAATTGACAAATTTTTTTCTTGGCTCCTGTATGCAATCTATGGCTATTATTTCTGGCCAACACGCATAGATGTTGTAGGTTAGCAATGAAGTTTTCTACTTGGGCAATCTTTAACACGTAGGTCGTTGAAATCATACACCTTAGTTACATCACAATTTCATATATTTAAATAAAAAACTTTACAAAATTTCACCGCAAGCACCAATCGTAACTTTTTCAGTTACTGACCCGGATTTGCTGCCACACCTTTCCATTCTCTTCACAACATCCATGCCGCTGATGACATGACCAAAAACTACGTGTTTTCCATCAAGCCAATCCGTTTTTGCGGTACATAAGAAAAACTGAGACCCATTTGTGTTTGGGCCCGAGTTTGCCATAGACAAAATTCCTGGTCCAGTATGCTTCAGCTCAAAATTTTCATCAGCAAATTTCCTACCATAGATTGACTTTCCTCCTGTTCCATTATGATTTGTAAAATCACCTCCCTGACACATCTATATATTATTAAGGTATGTTACATATACAGTAAGTGTTACAGGATATACAGTATACAATATTGTAAGAACAACTGGGTAAGTAATCTATCAATACAAAACACTACGTTTTCGACAATATGCTCAAGTATTATCCGAAATAGTACTAGTTGCCAATTAGCTCTTAATTTGATTATCATAACTATAGTTAATAAAGGTTATTATTTCAGAATTCATAGGAGTAGTATTGTTTTAGAGGTTTTTTTATTTTCCATTATTTAAATTCATAATTTTTCCAGATAAGCGAGTGATAAAAAATACAAAATTTATAGTTTGAGTAGAAAAATAACCAAAAATTTATCAATAAACTTAATTTTTAATTATTAAAGTAATTATGTTTACAATCTACCATGGACATTTGACCGCAAAAATATGATTTAAAACATACCTATCAAATACACTTATATACACCTTCGGCCAAAAAAATAATTCTTACATGTATATGTATACAAACAGAAATAAACCTTATTATGTGCGTTTAGTAATTCAACTGCAGAGAAAACAGCAAAAAAGACAGCCATAACAGTTTACGATAGACTGTTTGATCAAAACCTATATTGTTTTTAAAGTAACCTTTAAAACGCAATGCGATAGGTGTGTTCAAATACTATACCAGAATTTTTCTCCTAGAATTCATGGAAAGTATTTGCCTTAAATTCAACTTAATTACAATAACTCCTTTCAACAACACTGTAGAGCTAAGTTGACAAATCGGTTGGTTGGATTGCCGAATTAATACTATCAAGCTTGGTACCTTTTAGAAATATTGTGGTATGAGCTTTGTTCATATCTCAAATTGTAAGTAAATAATCATAGTAGCTGCTCTTGACAATACTGTATGTAAAAAAGTGGTAGTACATTTTCTAGGTGTTATTTGTTAGTGAAAACATCCAGAAAAATTACACATTTCTGTTTTTTATGTTCTCTTTCTATATTTGAAAAGTACTTTTTATACATTTCAAAACTTCTGACAGTCCTAATCAAAGGTTCATTTATGAGAGAAAAATGTTGTATAAACACTGGTCTGATTTTTATTATTAGTATTGTACAATTGTCCACTTTAGTAGAGCGGTATTGTCCGATCAGTAGTTATAAGCGAGATATCTTATAAGCTTCTAAAGATCTGTGATCAAAAATTGCATTATCAATAAAAAACAAAATATTTCCTGTCGCGACAACATATTTATTTATGACCCTCGTGACAATTGAATCCCCCTGTCAAAATGTTGTAAAAACAAAAAATAATTAATTTTCCCTTAGTCAACTACCTAACATAAAGTATGTCATGTCACATCATCGTAATCAAAAGAAAAACTATCTTCCATGGGCGTATCCAGGGTAAAACGGAATGGGGAATGCAGTCTTCTAAATTTAACTTGCTGTATGGGGGACGTGCGTCCATACGGGAAAGAGTACTATGCAATAAACAAAATACAAAAGGTGGGCAACTGCCCCTCTGGATACGCCCATGGTACCTTCAAAATTGTAAAAAGCGTCTGCAGAAAAACAAAAATTGGCCATGGTCTCTACTTCATCTTTAAAGTAATTTTGGAGTATGTTTGCTATTGGATTCCTAGTTGCAAAATTCTGCTACAATGATTTGGTTACAAACCTAAAAGCATAATAGGTTTTTGAGTTAAAATTTAAAAAATATATAAAATATAGTTTTAAAATATATAATATAAATATTTTTAAACTAAAAATGGTAGATTACATTGTAATATCAGATTATTGATGAACACAAAAATGTGCAACTTTTACCAATATTAATAGTCTGATCTCTGAATTAGTGTTGAGAATTTCGGCCCGGGCCCAGATTGGCCAAAAAGCCCGTTCTAGCCCAAAAATCGGTTAGGCCCGAAAACTCCACCATTAACTATTTTGTAGCATTTTCGTCTTGCGTTATGTTGTAAATGACATTGATAATAATTATCAATGTCATAACAATGTTATAACAATGTCGAAATATGAATAAGGTTCCTAATTACTAGGAACCTTATTTATATTTGTTCTTGAAAAATCTCCGCTGCATTTATGGTTGTGTCATTTTTTCCACGTTATTTTATGTTATTAGCTACGGTTGTGACTCCTGTATGCTCAACAACTTACCTATTGAATATTGATATTAAGTGAATTGCAAGAAAATTTGCTGCCTTTCTTTCCTTTATTAATGTGTAATTAATAATTTTTATAAAGAATTGTTTGTAATTATATATTTTTTAGAATCATTGAACTAGAATTTAAGATTTGGTCTGATTGTCAACGAATATTGTAGAATTTTTATTAGTTTGAAAATTCTGTGATAACGATCATCGACAACAAAATACAAAATTATTATTACTATTATACATAAACATTTGAAAGGCGACAATACTAGGTAAACTAATAATAATTGTTGGTAGGACTGTGTAGGAAACCAGTATACAGATCATAGTAGATAAATTTTTGAATGCAGTCACGTCCGGAAATGTATTGTTTGAACGCTGGAGAGAGTTGGAAGATGGAACCAATTTTACAAACAGCATACGGAAAATAGTGTCATGTATCATAGGATGGCACTTTTAAAACCAAATAACATATGTCCAACTATTTTTATTATTTAACGTCTTTGGAAGGAGTTAGTGAGAACCGTTTTGTAATTTTGGTACAAATTTTGGCCACTTTGGGTTATCATTAATTCTTTTTAGAGACGTTAACCAAATAAAGTTTGACATACAAATTATTTGGTTCTGAAATATGTAGCTATTATAGTACATTACACTACCTACTTTTCTAATACAGCTCTATACAGTACCTACCTAAACGGTGTCAGGTGTATTTCTGGACATGAGTTCAGAATCAAAAGTAATTCAATAATTCAATCAAGCAGGCCATTTTTCCTCAAGGGAGTCTTCCGCTTTGTTGGGCGCTTTTAGAGCCTATTTTAAGGAATTTATAATGAAAGAACCACACAAGATTTATAGACAAAGTTTTCTTCATTCTTTTGTGTTAATATCGTAGTATAAAATTAACTATTTCAAAATTATTGTGATGATCTCGGTGACCTTGCAGATTACTTTGTGCGTGCTTTTTTTTGTGCAAACATTAATATATAACGGTAACCATGATTACACGTGTGCAGGTCGTCTGATACCAAAAAGTGAAACCTTTTCTTAATTGTTATTTCGTTGGCTACCGTTCAGTTTCTCAATATTTTGGTTTTTAAGTAAATGGCGGTCGTATGCCCAAAAAAGGTCCGTTTTCGCTGCTCTTTTTGTGATATAGAACGCTGTAAAAATGAAAACTAAAATTTAAAAAAATTAATGTTCGAACAAATACGAGATGTGTGCTGAACATAAAAAACAAACAATCACCTTGATTTATGAAATACATTTTCCAAAAACGTGGTTACTAGTTGGAAAAATACGACTTTTGGGAAATCGCAACCGAAATTACAAGAACTTTGGTAAATAACGGAACGGCCGGGATGATCACGTGATGATCGGTTTAAAACTGAACGAATAGATGACAAAAGGTATAGACACCAGCGGTGGGAAATCTATGACTTGGTCAAGGCATATGCCATACGTATATAAGTACGAATTTCGCACGGTCGGAGGGATTTCTTCCTCCCATATCACAACACTAATCGAGGCACACACAATTTACCGGCTACAACTTCAGAACTTGCGCGAATTTTACAAAACCCTCTTACAGGAACAATTCTGAGACCTTCTAGATTAGAATAGAGCAAAAAAAGAAAAATAGATTTTTTAAAACCAACAAAGCGGAAGACCCCCTTAAGGGCCGTATAAATGCTTGTTCATGCTCATGCATTTACCTGCTCAAACCAGGTTTGCACTGGTAAAAGTTTGCATGTACATAGACGCAAAAGACCATAGTTGGTGAAACTAGTGATGGCGATGTTTATCAATGTTTTATAAACATCGATGTTATGGTTTGATGGTCGATGACTTCGCCATCGATGTTTTTATTTTTAGTGTTGACATCGATGTTTTGAAACATCAATTTATTGCATCAATGTCCCATCACTACTGCAAACGTAGAGTGGCTTATGCGAATTCAGATTTGCGTTGATTTCAAAGACAAAATAACAGACATCTTTTTCTGACGTAGTGTAAACTGATTATTCGGTCAGTTTTTTTCGACATATTTGTGGATATCATTATACTATTGATGAAAAAAGCCTGATATTCGAAATTATAAAGGAATTTATTATTATAATCTATTTCGGTACCAGGGAATTTTTCTATCTTATTTGATTTTCTTAATATAAATACATGTTGCTAAAAATGATTATATTTCTTATTTCTAAAATTATAATATTTCTTCTCATGTGATATAATAATCATTTATATATTTTGCCTATGGAAAGTAGATGTAGTAAAAATATGGACTATGTAATGTAAACATTGTAAACAGACTCCTATTAACTTTCATCTGTCAAAGTTTTAAAAATTCAAAGACGGAATATTCTACTAATATTCCACTTAACTCTATAGACAAATTTCAATTCTATATATATATAAAAAAAATATTTTAATAGCATTCAACTTTCACACCTATCTACTTCACCTTGGGTTATCTTACCACAATATTCAGTTACTCTACATATGCTTGGCAACCCTACTCAAGTCATGTTAAGAATGTAACTTAAAAGGATACAAAATCTGGAATGATTCGATGAAACAAGCTTCCCTGAAAGCCATATCCTTTTTCATGGGTGCAAAGGCATTTAAAATTTTCTGCCGTCCGCGGAACTATATCTGCCCTTAACATCATAGTTATCCTTCCCACTTCTGCTTTTCCAATCTTTATATCAAAGTAAACCTGTGGATTTTTTACTTTCTTTGCCGCATCAGCGTCTGTTGAATCTCTTTCCTCCCCAGATGTCTTGGCAACATCGTCATCGCTCTTTTTAATAGTTTCCCCAGCGTGCTGCTGCAGCCAGGTGTCTTCCGACCATACTGGACGTGTCGAACCTTCTTTAATTCTCTGAGGTTTAGCCAGGTTGACTCGTATTGTCCTCCCAAATAGTTCAGAGTCGTTCTAAAAATTATGACTGTTAAAGTTATTGAAACAATAGAAAATCAAACGCCAAACCATATTATCAATTGCTGCAGCTGCATCTTCAGCACTTTCAAACTCAATAAATGCAAATCCACGATGCTTTTCAGTCTCATAGTCTAGTGGTATTTGAATATCCACCACATCCCCAAACGGTATAAATGCTGCATTTAGTATCTTTTCGTCCACTTCCTCAGCTAATCCCCCAACATAAATTGTTCGTTTTGAATTCGATCCCATCGTAAATTTTAGGTTATGCTTCCTTAATGTTTCCCCACCACCCACTTATGTCGATTTGTTTTCATGTTTGTTTCTACCGCCGCCGCCTTCTCCAAAAGTTATCACTGCCATCTATTAAATTTCTCCTAAACTATTTTTAAAACTCCTTTTTCGATTTATCATGATAAATGACTGAATGTAACTAATTTATTGCATGTATCTCATACCGATAATCATTCCGATATTTTTGTTGTATAGTTTTGTCAGCCTCTTGCCCGTGATTTGTATAAAATTTGCAATTTATAATCAAACAATTTCCGCTATCTTCATGCTTCTGCAGCTGCTATTTGTCAACATGTCAAAAAATGCAATGCTGTTGTAACCACACAATATGAAGATAATAAAAGTAAATGGAAAACAGTATAATGGCAGAATATCATAATCAACTGAGGGAGTGGGCACCACTTACAGATCTACTGAATAAGTTGCCAAGAAGAGTACAAACGGGAATAACAAGCCACGAAGTAAACGTTACATGCATTGATGTTGTATCAGATTTTATTGCCTTAGGCACAAACCTGGGTGTTGTTTATTGGTATAATCGTACAAAAAGATCGCTACAAAGGCTACGATGTGAGGTAATCGCTTGTCATTAGGTTTGTTCAATTTGGACCTTCCGTTACACTTCAAGATACGTTTTTTTTTTTTCAACATAAAACGCTTATTATTGTCTAACACTACATTACATTAAATAAATAAAATCGAGCGTGCAAATTGAATGACCATAGTTTATGAATTATACGTCATTTTAACTATTTGTATTTTAGGATTCTTTGCCAGTCACCACAATCACTGTGATATCGACAGTTGATTACATGTTAGCATGTGGAAATACAGCTGGAAGTGTAAATATATTTCAAATTCCAAAATCCCACCCAGATAATATACCAACAAATTTAAAACCAAAGAATCAACAAATTGAGAGATATTTAGTATCTGAAATGCACAAATCGTCAATATCAGCGCTCACCTGGTCAAAGAATGGTATGAAACTGTTCTCCGGAGATCGAACTGGCATCGTTGTCTTTACGGAACTAGATTTTTATATGGTAAATGGACTATGATTTATGGCCTATTTTTCTATTTGCCAGTGGTACACTGGAGCAAGCAATTTAAAAAATGCAATGTTTCCTTCATTTATATATTAGTATAGGTATGAATGGTTTTTCAGTTTGGTTCCAAGTATCTAAATTATGCCTTTTTTTTGTTTTCAATAGTAATGCTTGACAGCTAAGCAAAGAACTCTTTCTGAACCATCAAGAGTCATATCAAAACAAAACTTGAACGAAACATTGCACTTTTAAAACTTCATGCTCCTACGGACCACCTATTGATGACTTAGGTACAAATCAGAACCACTCGAACTGTCAAATATCTTGGCAAAAAGGCAAAAATTGAACAAGTAAATTGTACGTGGTTTCACGATGTCTGGCACTTAAACCATCAATATATTATGGTATTTTTAAGGAGGAATACTAAATATTTTAGGAAGTGAACTATTATTTAATTCAAACTCATGTGACCCACAGGTTTAATTATTTAATTTTTTGTACTTAACCCTTTGAGTGCCAAAGATCCCGATTGCACATTTAGCTTATTCTCAAAAAATCATTTTATCACTCAAAGCGTTAAATATTTAAATTTTTCTACAGAAAGTGACAAATGTAAACCATATATTTGTTATTTACAATTGTGTAAAATAAATAAATTCAGCATGCCCTGCCAAGCAAAAAGGTCATACAGATCTGACAATTTAGTTAGCATTTTACTTGTTCCGATAAAATCTAAAGATGGAACGATTTATTGTTAATCTATTAGCTAAAGCTAAACTAGAAGAACAAGCAAAGAGTTTGAAAAACCATATTAGAACACTTCTATCTGTGAACGAAAAGCACAGCACCTTCTTAAACTCTACATTTAACAACTTTTCACTAATGTAGATTCGACCTTTAACCTTAGTACGCAGAGTAGCTGTGGGGTGTGTTCACCATACATAGGTGTAAAAGAGTTCATAACAACTATTGTTTGCTTAATGGAAAAGTCACCACTAACATTTTATACTTTTTATTGAAACACTAATGAATTGTAGCCAAGCTTATAAATGCTTGTCGTATACAAAGATGTGATCAATAAGTCCCCTAGAATCTATTAATTCTGTGAAATATTGTATTATATTATTAAGTATTAGTTGATGACCAACTTGACCAACTTTAGAAACAACGTAGGTGCTGTAAGGTATCATAGGATAGCTCTTTTACACCCAAACAACTTAGATAAGATAAACAAGGGCATTCTTATTACAATAGTCGGTGACAAAACATTTAGGGTTTTAAACCTAGTGAGTGTAACTGTGGTCACCCATAGGCATAGAATGGTGAAAATTGAGAAAAATTAAGAATCTTCAATACTACGGAAAGCACTTCCTAAAATATGTTCTATTTTTTTCTGAAACATAGTACCTTATTATAAAAATATGATTGTTATTTTTTTAGCATATTTGTAAATCTGTAGAAATATTAAATGAAACCTACAAAGTGGTTCAGCTGAGCTATTATCAACACAATTTATTGATATCAACCACGTACAGGAGTATTATTTGCCAAAAGCGGGACAAATGGAATATCACACAAATTGGAAAGAAAGACCGGAAAATGTAAGTTTTTTCAACTCTACATCCACCTATCCATATCTATATACTTCTGCCCTGCTCTCCCCATGTTGCACCATTGAGCGCCCTGTTTCCGAGGCCCGCGTATATTACATATTATTAATAATAAATATAATTTAGCTTTTATTGATCTGTAATTTAGTGTTGGGTAAACATCATGTAAATATTGATACGAGCAATCTTGATTATCAGAAAGAAAAAAAGCTGTTTTGGTTTTGAAGAATTAATGGATTATTGCAAAATTGTGATAAGCACCAAATAACTAAATGCAGAACAACAAAATGTTTAACTTAGAGTAATTACTCACGTTATTTCATACAACATCATTCTACTAGGTCCAGCATATTAGCACTATACCGGGTGACCCACGCCATAGGTACTCCCGTTTATTGTTGTTGTTTATAAAGCTGCACGAATCAAATTTGGGAAAGTGTTAATAGACAAAAAATTCCATTCTTTTGGATACTCTTGAGGTTAATATGACTTCCGGTTTTTCCGGAAATGACGTCATCATGGAAATTTTAAATGGCACCCTATATTCTTTGTGTGATATTTTCAATCAGGATGACATTCTGAACACAAAAACATATCGATCATCAATTTATATCACCAAAAAAACTTTTTTGTCTATTAATCTAGTTGGCTAGGAATTGGTGAAAATAGTCGAAAATTGTCAAATAAACACTAACTAAATAGATGTTGGCCGACATTGCATTACTGGCGCCCTCTAACGTGAATACGTTGGTTTTCGGCCAGTAAGTAATTTTTTTCGCGGGTACCACACCCTGATTATTTGATAGAAAACATCTTTTCAATTACAATGATACCAGATACCTGATATTTTATTGAAATTCTTAGCGTAAAAATGCTGTTAGAAGCAAGGAAATCGAAAAAAATATTGATCTAATGATCAAAGTCAGCGTACAAGTCAAAGTCAGTCAATGGACTACTCGAAGGAGGTACCCTTAAACGTCACTTTCATGCTGCGATTGTCGGCAAAATATCAAGAATTTGGTATGATTGTGACGGAAAAATGTTTTTCCTTTCCTTGCTTAATCAGAGTACTTCCTTCGAGTAGTCCATTGAGTGACTTTGTCTAGCAAGATTCTTAAAAAACACAATTTATTTATAATTAATGTTCACTTATCTAACAAAAAAACACAAACATATAAATTATTTAACGCTAGTTCATAATAGGTTTGTTCGAGCAGCCCCAAAATAATTGCATAAAGCACTTATTCTTTCTCCTGCGCATGCCAAATGGCGGTTTTGCCCTGCAAAAGCCTGCATTGCGTATGCGTACAAGAATCCCCAATTGTTTTGACTGGTTTTGGCGACTGCTCGAACGAACCTATTAAAATCTTTAATAAGTATACTCATAAACAATAAATTCACCAATTTTTATGATTAGTCGGTACATTGTGAATGTGAATTGTGAAATGGTCCAATTCAACAAAAATTTAGATTTTTGTAGAAGAAACACAGTTTCAAGAAACCCTTTGCCTTTTCTACTACCAGAAAACTGATGAAACTGTGGTTTATCCTGTAGCTATATTTTATTATGCCACATCCCTCAGAACCGAATTTTAAACCATATTTAATACTCTCAATTAATGAACAGAAAAATTAGAAACATTTACAGCAAGGTCCAACTGCATTTAAAGATTTAAAGAAAAATTTTACTTGTAGTTAACAGTGTATCTCACTAACAGTGTACAAAAATTTCATACTTTCAACACACATTGTATACATTATGTGCAACAGGCGGGAAAAATTTACTCCTGCCGTATTTGTGGTAATATAAAGGAAAAAATCTGATGTGGCCAGGCACATGACTTTATCATACAATATATAAAATTAATAGTTTAGCTGCATGATAATCTATTTTATTGAGATAAATCGTAGGTATTGTCAAAGCAACAGCATTTGACACTACCTACACTACGACATTAGAGTAATAGTTATTTATGTCACAAGTGCCGAACGTATGGAATAGCGCGACGAGCGGTGATGCGGCGCGTCACCGAACGCGGAGCGTCACGGTCGCATGTGAGCGAGTCGCGCTATCTAGTTTTCGGCAGGAGTGACACCAACGTTAATTGTGGTGTTTTTTGAAAAATATGTATTTTTAAAAAAATAATTGAAACATGGTTATATTTCTGTGTAGGAAATCTTAGGTTTGTACCACTTTGACGAAACGTCAAGTTTAAAAAGCTAATTCAAATTCTGACAGATTTATATTTGTTCATGACACTGTATATGTCACATCCGAACCAACAACCTAAAATAAAACTACACTCATCGCTATACTTTAGTTACAATTTTCTCAATTTATCGTTTTTAGAATTAGATATAAAGACGGGTTGATATTTCTTATTAACAATAAATCAAATTGGTGATCTTAATTTATTTGAAATTTGTATTTTGTACTTTGCTGCACTAGAGCGGCAACGTTCCATAGCGGTTCTCCAACCTCTGATGAAATCAGCTGTTTTCGAGTGTGACAGCCATAGACATTTCTGTGGTGACAGCACAAAAAAATATTTGTCAAATCCAAGCTACTATGCAGTTTCATATCAATGCAGATGCGACCGATTTCGATCAAATAGAATTTGCTCTAAAAGCTAAACTATTAATTTTACCAAAAAATATCATAGGCATAAATTATTCAAAATTTCCTGTACTTTAATTTATTATTTAACTATTTTGACGAAATTACAGAAATGGCAGCTCATTTGCAAAATCCTTGAAAAATGCTAAGAGTAAATGGCCAGTTCCTGTGGACCCTTTTGAACCAAAAGCTTTTCAGCTCTAAGTTTGGTCATAAAACTTCTAAATACGCACTTTCGTCCCGATACCTTTAGTAGTTTCTCCGGAATCGTCGTCACAAAAATCTGGTACACACATACACACATACACACACACACACACACACACACACACACACAGACATTTTTTTGTACCTTGGTCAAAAATGTTCAGGGGACCCAAAAAGACCTATTTCCGCTAAAATCTCAATTTTTTTTTTCGGCATGATTACAATACTTTAGCATACTGCGTATGATAAAGTAAAAATATTGGACAAATTTTGATCGGGTTTTCTCTGAATTATTATTTCTATTATAAGTTTATGTATGTGAAAGTCCAATCAAAATTCATTAACCAGTTGTCGAGACATATCGCCGAGAATATCTAAGAGTTTATTTCCGCTTATCATGATATGATCAATAGTTCGGTTTTTCATTTAAAACAAATGAATTCCTCAAAATATATCCTGATTGATTTACAGATGGGCTCAAACCTACTTAAAGATTTCCCCCACCAGCATAACTGTTAGAAAACAGAAAAATAAGCGTAGATAATATTTACTAGGTTCCAGTGGCAATAAAATAGATTATATACCTAAAAAAGAGCATATTTGTGTTACCGGAAATTCTTATAAATGAGATATTTTAGTGAGTTTTTATCAGGGACTAAAATTGAAAAGTATTTTGTTCGTTTCCGATCAGAACAAAAACGAAAAATTTCGTTTTCGTTCTTTTCGTTCACACCCAAAAAATATCGTTTTCGTTTTCGTGAACCGCAATGACATAACGGTTAAAACCGGTTTTTTACTATTTTTCTAATAAATGTATGCCAACATGCTTTTTTATTTTTTTATATTTGACAAATAACTCACATGTCATAATTTTAATCATAGGTGGCAAAAATTACTAACATAAAATTTATGCTTTTAAAAACTTAAATATTAAAAATTTTCAATTAACTGCATTTTAAGTAGTGATGGCATTTTTGCTTTTTATAAATATTAAAAATAAAATTTAGAATGAATTGTTTGGGACCGTTTCTGTATTGGAGAGGCACGAATCTGTTTTAGTTTCTTTCATTTATTCCCATTAAGTTTAGTTACTTGAAAACGACCCACAAACTGCTATGCAGTTTAGTGGTATGCCAGTGACAGATTTTTTTTTGTTTTTTGCTTCATATTTTAAATAATATCTGTTTCTTTTCTCTCTGTTCTTGCTTTACATCAATTAGCTTTTACTTATTTAAAAATTTTGTGTCATGGTTAATTTTTGGTTATTTGTAAATAAAGTTATTATTAAAAATATGAGAAAAAAAAATTGTAACCTATTTATTTTATAGCAAAAATATACACTGTGGGCAAAAAAAACGGTACAAATGTTCAATTACTGATATTTCCAAAGATTTTAAGCAAATTCAAGCAAGCATTTCTTTGAAAAACTAATTGCTTATGTTGTGAGGATTGAAAACATACCATATTCGTAATTCCACTTCTTTTTGAGTAAAAACTGCAAAAAACGAGGGTTCAAAATTTCACCCGGTATACGAGAAAAATCACCCTGTATACTATGCTATAAGATATCTTCTGTCTCTTTTGACCAAAAGAAAACAAATGTCATTACCTATTAATTTTATTACACCTTCCATTTCACATTAAATTGTCCCGATGTTATCAGAAATGTTGCATTGCCAAACATAAACCAACATAACTTTGGATTGAAACGTTCTGTATTGCGAATATGGCATGGTTTCAATCACACTACAAGAAATTTGTTTTTAAAGAAAATATTTGAATTGACTAACTATTATTGGAAATACGAGTGATTAAAAATTTGTACCGTTTTTTTGGCCCACTGTGTATATAAATAATTCAGCATTCCAAAATAAATAAAAATTTTAGTTAATTAAACTAAAGATATATTCTAAAGTAAATCAACGTGAATAGAAGACCCTTGCATCCCCGATATGTCGACTAGGAGTAGGTTACAAAAATATTGTGTCATTAAACCGGTTAAAACCGGTAACCGAAATTATTTATTTCGTTTTCAATCATGAACGAAAAATAAAAATTTCGTTTTCGTTTCCGTTTTCGTTCTTATAAATTTTTCGGTTAATTTAGTTCTTTCGTTCTCGTTTTCGTTCCGTTCTTAGTCCCTGGTTTTTATACTACATATTGTCAAAAAAATATAGTTTACTTAAAGTTGCCAAAACCTTATCAGCCAGTGTAATTTAATAAGTTCAAAGAATTTTTGTCACACCCCAATAAACTGGTATTAGGATTTTCAAAAGTTTGCCACCGTAGTTTGGAAGAGAAGTGGTTAAAATAGTTTTCACCTTTTAAATACAAAATGTTTCAGGGGAGGGCAAGATTTTTTTTGTGGTAAAGTGTGATGTAACTGACACACTATTTTTTAGCATTTTCGTTTTGTCATTTGTTATAAATGATATAGATAAGAGTACTATTACAAGCAACAAATTTAGTCATATTGCATTTACATATTGGCAGGAGGTGGGCACTTGCCTCGGCATGGGTAGTTTCTATTTGTGTTTTATATGCAGTTTTAGTCAATGGGTGCACTCTGCCACTTTAAGCGCTTGAGCTTAGCGGACGGCAGCAATTGCGCAGCAACAACATGAACGTGATTGCCATTGATTGCTGAGTTAAAGCGCTTAAACACTTAAAGTAGCTGAACACACCTAATGATTAAGGCATAATAATTAATAATACCTAATAAATATTATGTATGTTGGTGGGGTTTCTTTCAACTTTCATATTGTTTTTGAGGGGTGAATAAAAGACGCTTGTCAGTCTAATGTTTTTTTTTTGCACATGTGCAATCATTAAGAATTGAAAACCCATTAGACTGACAAGTGTCTGTTATTCAACCCTAAAAAAAATATTTATATTATTGTAGATTTGGTGAATATGGTGGAATTATTTATTCAGATACTTCGCATCCAAATAATTTCCATTTATATTGCTCTCGACCAGGACTGAGGATATGGATCTCCGATAATGAAGGAAATGTCCAAAAGACCCTACTTTTTAAAGTATTATTTGATGACTTACCATAACTATTTTTATTTATAATTTCAATTACAGGATATTCTGAATAAACAGGACGTGCCTGATAATTCTCACTTAAAGTTACTCAAAAATACTGGTGATGTTTCATTTGGTAGACTACTAACTTTTCAGGATGGTCTATTAGTGACTTTCTGCCCTACAGTGCTTTACGTCTTAGATCCTTATAAAATGACAGTTCTGTATAAAATGCATAGTTTAAAGGGGTTTGTTTTTAAGAATCATCATATTGTATATTTTTATACCAAAATTTAGAATTTTAGGTGTAGCGACAACTAAGGAAGAAATATTTATTTTAGAAGAACAAAAGAATGTTGTACGGTTAGCATACAAACCCGAATCAACAAGTGGTAAGTTTGATATTAGGTTTGTTTGAGCAGTTCTAAAACCAGTTTACAAACAGTGCTTTTGTGATGGACCAGATATGTTGCTATGGTAATTTTAATATAAACACCAGTGACACATTATCTGGTTTACCACAAAAGCACTGTTTGTAAACTGGTTTTGCAACTGCTCGAACAAGCCTATTGTACCAGAAGTTGTACAATATCCGCTCCAATGTAAATTGTATCGTATAAAACTTGAAAATGGATTCATTATGAGCTTTGCAAATTTGTCAGAAATTTGCAACGTGTTCCAAATGCCACTCGGATTTGATTAGCACTGCGCAGAATTGGAGCACATAATGTTGAACAAGAACACACAAAAAATAATTTCTTGTACAACTTATGGTACAAAATATTCTTGGATAGTGTAAAACTGTTTTTAGTTTATTTATACAAATATGTATAGTCTCCTGGTTATGCTGTTTGTCATAATTGTTGCTTCTTTTATTTCAGAAGATACTTGTTTCGCGCTCCCTATAAATTCAACTAATTGGTTGCCGTCTTCAATTAGAATGCTGGGAGTCACATTAGATGGCTGTGCGATAGCACCGAATAAAGAATCAGATTATACTGTGAACTTTGATACAACCACTGTTGTCAATGCCGAAGAAGCACTCGAATATACAGAATCTCCTGAATCTTCTCACAATAGCGATACAAAAATATTACAGAATAACGAAACCACTAGAAATATACAGAAGTATAACAAGATATCAGAGGAAGATTACGATGATAGCATTATATTTAAACATCGCAAACCTCCAAAGTCTATTTATGCTGCAAACAGTATGTCGAGTTCTGTGGTGCAGAACATGTCAACTGCGAGAGGAACTCTAATGAATCTAAGTACTGTATCGATGTTACCTGATTTGAGGAGTCCGGAATCAATTAAAAGTGATATTGAGAGCAAAGAGAAAATAATTGGAGAAATACTCGATTTTAATAAAGTGAAAATAGATACTAATAGTCTCAAGCTAAATGGTCATCATGTGATGGATAACGGAAGAAAGGGTCGAGTAACTAGCTTACAATCAAAATCGGATGAAATGTTTAGTGAGATTAATCAAAGTAAGCACATTCCTACAACCAAGACTTTTAATGAAAGTCAAAGAAATGATAAGGAAATTGATAATAAGGAGTTTTCAACCTCCGATATAGTTGATGAGAAGATTAATGATAGCTCCACCGTTCCAGGTAATTTTACTTGATCCAATCAATATTTCTATCATTTAGTCAAGTTACATGCAGTACAAAAAAAGCAATGGTCTAATATTGGGTGTATAAATCTTTTTCAATCAGTTGTTTTCAGAATAGCCTGCTTATAATAATGCTATTTTGTATAGTATTGTGGATTAAAATGGTATGAGAGTAGATAGGTACAACAATTATTGAGCACTATAAACTATCCAAGATCATACCTACTTATTTTATATTTTTCTCGGAAGTGATACATGGAAATCTCATTTTCAAAATTAAGCAGTTGAATTGCTTTTATACTTGTTGTAACTATATGGTGGGTATTATGAACATATTAGCACTTGTTTTTCCTTTAAAAAATAATCAGACCTGAACATTGGGTAACTTGATCATCAATCAATACAAACCACTAAGGTTCACTTGGCATTCCTAAAAAATTGATTGAAATCAACTTATCTCTGGTTACGGAACTCACTTTGCATCTTGTTACACTTTTTGCTATGATATGATTTGTAACACAACAATGTATATAGGTGGTCATAACCCCTTTGCAGACTGGTTTTGTTTGCTGTTTAGTCATATCAAGTTATCTGGTTATTCTGATTTGTTCGTATTCAAACTGAGCAAAAGCTAGCCGGGATCATTTCATAAAGCTTTATTAAGAAAAGTAACACAGCCCATATGTAGTTAGGGGGCGTCCATTAATTATGTGAAGCGTTTAAGGGGGGGGGGGGGGTCAACACAGTAAAATTGAAAGAAAATTGGGTTAAATTAAGTAAAACATGTTCCTCCAGTATTTTATTGTTCAATTCTCACGTGATTCTAGCCTACTTTCTAAGCAATCTCAAATACTATTCTCAACTAGTCAAATAAAATATCATAAAAATAAAATATAAATCCAACGCAATTACAGTAAAAACAGATTTCTGAAAAATCTCATGTGAGATTGGGGGATGGGTACGGGGGTTACTATAGCGTCTAGGATGTCTGTCACTCATGATCCCGAACGTTTACGTGCGTCGGCAAGTTAGCCGTTAGGATCGGTCGGGACGCTACGCTAGAATGCTCTTGGTCCTTGGAATTTGATAGTACAGACTCACTAGTTTCTCTCCAGATTAGAAATGACTGAAAAGGGCGTGATACCGATGTAAACAAACTATAAAATACGTTAAATTAAATAATGCAGTGCGTTCTTTATAAAAGCTTCTGAATTGTCTTATCCCTATAATGCAAATTTTAAAATGCTTGTATCCTAGGAGTACCTTTATGTTCAATGCAAAAATGTTATCTGAAAAAAAGTATTTAGAAATATTGGAGGTCATACGAAATTATAATCATTACTGTAATCCATTATTATAATCCATTGCATATACCGGGTGTTTTTATTAACAATTAACTTTTTTATCACTTTCTCATAAAATTTTCAATACTTGCGTGCCACGTGCCACTTGATTGACAATTTATGTGTATATATACAGAGTGATTTATAACTCGATACCTCATTTTTCGAACGGCTTTAGTTTTCGAGATATTCTAAAGTTTTGTGATCGCAGCTAAATTAATAAACAAAGAAATAGAGGCAGGTGATGAATAAATAAACATTAACAATGGATTATATTCCGAACATGTAACCTAAGCAATAATAATTTTTGCCGTTAATAAATAATATAACTCAACGTTCTTTGTTTAGTCATTTATCCGCTCGCACGAAATAATACAAATATAAGTTATTTAGCATTTTATTAAATTAAGTATCATTTACTATGAAGTACACACGGTGTGAAAATATTAAATTTATAGTTATTACGTACTCCTTTTTTCGTGTTTCATAACTATGATTCTAAAGTTCTAGAATGTATTAAGTGCACCGCAATCATTCTTACATACGTACATGAATATTGTATCAATTAAAACATTCACTAATTCCTATAAAAGGCATTTATTTTTTAAAAATACTGACATGTAACGCTACTGTAGTCTATCCTACTTTTTGCTGATTATTTTTTGTAGACCAAAGCTTTTACTGGTTTCTGTGGTAGAAAAATTGTATTTTACGTGGTGAACTGCTGCCAAAGTATGCGAAAGCGCATCACACGCTTTTTTTATATGTAATTTACTAGGTGACGTACAATTTTCTAAATTCGGCTTCTAAATCTGGTGATAGCATTGGTGTTGTTGATAGTTGTGCTATAATTGTAGACTCGATGTCTAGTCTAGACTGTCAGTTGAAACATTCGGAGATAGATTATCAAGCTCTGGAAATATATACCTAGTGTACTATTAGGACCATTATGCTTGGGCGTATCCAGCTCAATTTGGAAGGGGGGGGGGGGCAGTTGTCTAAATTTAGCTTGCTGTATGGGAGAAGGGTGCCCACTAGAGTTGACACCCCCAATCCACCCCACAGTGCCCTGAAAACATAAATTAACTGACAAATGTTTATAAACATTCCACAAGACTTATAGTAATGATTTCTATGAGAAAAAAAGATAATGAAATGATTACGGTAAATTTTCTGAAAAATTTACGTTTTTTCATTTGAGTCGTTGTCAGGGCACTGTGCGGTGGTTGGGGGCGTCAAATCCATATGTATAATAGGTCAAATTATGCCTTAGAAAGTCCTCTACAAGTCCTAGAACTTTAACATAAGTTTTCGCAAACTCCGAACAATTAGAAAAAAACAAAAATATTTGTTCTTCCTTTGTAAATTTGAGGCCTCGCAAGGAACCACTAAAATTCAACAATTCCAAAAGGAGATGTCCACTTTTTTTTATTTGGAAACGATTTGGATGTGATCGTTCCTTTCCAAATGAAAATAACCAGCCTATGGTGTCCATAAGGGAAAGAGTAATAAACATAATACCAAAATACGCCCCGATAGCTGCCCCCTCTTGCCTCAGCCTGGATAGGCCCATGCCATTATTTGTAACAAAATAAGTATAAATTTGAACACAAAATTTTCTATATCTATATTAGTACCAACCAATATTTAGTTTGAAACAAAAATATAGAAATTATAATACCTAAATAGTATTTAGTATTTACAAAAACTATTATTAATAATTGAATATTTTGTGTGCAAAGGAAAGAGATAAACTTAGTATCTTCAGCAATATCATAAGCTAAAATATGTGTTTCTGAATTTTAACAAAAATACGCATGCCATAAATTCGATTTAAAAAATAAATACTTTTTATATTTAATTGTATTTTTAATAAGTGTATTAGTATCTATATATTGTGGTAGTCCTATATCTTGACTATTATTATGTATTATACTGATGATATACATAGTTTATTCCATAAACTTGTCTTTATTTGCTGGAAATATTGAAAAATGTTGCGTTATTCTAAACCCCTTGGCTAAAACACGCTCGCCGCCCATGAAGCTAAGAACTGTTTTGTTTACAGTCGCTTACCTCCACATTACTTCTCACGAGGCCCATCCGTGTCTCTTTATTTATCTGAGTTTTATGCCCACAAGTTGCAGGATACCTTGCATAATCGTATTCACTATTATATAATATACGAAAACAGACTGTTAATTCGGAGTTTCCAACAAATTTCAAGTTTTTTTTGCTAAATACATTGAAATTATTTTGTGTTCTATCAATTAATTAATTGCTATACATGTGTTTTTCTAAAGATGTCAACAAGACATGGCACTGACAAGCACTGTAAACACAAATGAACACAAACTTGCTTACCGGATACCGGTACTCGCACCTGATAGCAACGGCCACATTTAAATTTCGTTCGCCGGCGGTCGTGAACGTTCGGGATTATGTAGTGACAGACATCCTAGACCAGGGATGGGGAAATGGCGGCCCGCGGGCCAAATCCGGCCCGCGTTATAATTTTATCCGGCCCGCCATCGATAAAAGCAGTCTATTCAAATACATAACAAATTCGGTAGTTATTAGGTACGTATTGGAGATCTTCGCACACACGTAAACAGCTCGAGTGTATTTTCGCGAGGACTCTGCAACTCAGGTGCCTGTAATGAGTGAAACGGTCTGCAAATTTCGAGATATATGAGATAGTTTCTTTTCGGAGTATAGCAACTCGTTAATCAGTATGCCATTATATAAAAAAAGAAGGTAGATGTTGAATGCCGGTCATTTAAGGACTAGTGGACTCAAAAATATTTTGTCATATTGTTCAAAGATAAACCCCTCTGTCTTATCTGCAACGAAACAGTTGCCGTTATCAAGGAGTTTAATATACATTGTCATTTCAAGACTAAACACGGTTCTTCAAGTTATGCTTCTCTTAGTGAAGAAGTTATCAATTCCAGTTGAGTCATTGTCAAAACAGCTCCGATGTCAGCATAGCGTATTCGTATTCGTTCGGTGGTTAAGTGCTGGGCAAGTTTTTGAACGAGAATAGATTTTCTGCGACAAAAATCAAAACTGAACGACTTTGTTTGAAAATGATTGAAGTTCCACAATAATGGATGTCGGATTTCGCATTTTTCCTGATTTGCTTACTCAAATTAAATAAATGTGTCCAAGGCAAATATATACTTATTGACTACGCCTGGGCACAAATAAAGGCGTTCAAATTAACCTTACATTTGTTTACGACACAAATATCACAAAGAAATCTCACTTATTTCCCAATGCTACAGACGGTTGCTACATTGACCACTAAAAAGGTTTTATGATAGCCAACTAAATCGCTTGGAAAGCGAGTTCACCAGGAGATTTGAAGATTTATTTATAGAAGTCGACTTGCAAATATTTTCTTCGCTATTCTCCGTAAATTGCAAGGAGATCGAAGCCGCCTACCAACTTGAAGTGATTGAGCTACAATGCAATGATACGTTAAAGTAGCTGTTTAACAATTCATGAACCTTTGATTTCTACAAAAGTTTAGCGAAGTCTTAATTTCCCAATTTAATAAAACACGCTCAAAAATTGTCTTGATATCTGGGTCTTCATATATCTGCGAACAGGTGTTTTTAACAATGAATCTCCGCAAAAGTAAGTTGAGGAATAAGATGACCGACAAATATCTTGAATGCGTCTTGCGTATATCTTCTAGTAATTTGAATTCAAATATCAACGAGATGGTTAAGGAGCAGTAGATTTAATAATAAATCTATTTTCAACAATTTAAATATTAACTGTTTTGTAGCATAAGATATTATTGTTAAGAAAAGTCAGTTAGGTTGCATGTATTAAATAAAACATATATTTTATAAACATGAACAAGGGTGTAATAAATATAATATTGTACGTAACATGGGCGAGTCTAATGAGAGTATACATAGTTATTATGGACAAAAAGAAATACAAATAATATTTTATATGAAGTTACGCTATCAACTCTACTCTAAATTCCTCGCGCTTTAAACCAATTTAATAAGGTAATCATTATTCAGTTTATCTGGCCCGCCTGAATATTTTAATTGTTTTAATGGCCCTTCTCTAAATCTATTTCCCCATCCCTGTCCTAGACGCTAGTACGGGGGTTTAGCTAAATCTCACAACATCTCACAAGAGGGGGATGGAGAGTTAATGGACGCCCCCTAATCGTTCTGTGACTGGCATTATTCTAATGTGCAACTGTGCAAAATGTGCAGTGAGAATTTCATACTTTAGCAGTAATTAGTTTTCCGAAGTTGGTATTCAGTAGGCAAATTATGTCCTCCAGTATCAAATAGTTAGTCATTTTGAGTGAAAAGTTTGTACTTGTGTTAATATTATATGGCATTTCAAAATGCAACTGTTGCGTCGAAATCTGGTATACGGGTTAAAACTAGATTGTGAACAAGTTTTTCTAATAATTCTTTTCATTAACCCATCGTAGCATATCGCAAGGTTGCAGTAAGCTGGGTTTACACCTGCATTTAACTTACTAAAGCAATGCAGCGCAAAAACGTGTACGGTCTAAACATGTATAAAAATTCAAATTTCTATCTTTTAAAATAAATAAAATACAGTTTAAAATGTAAACAAAATTTTTTTTTACGCAAAAAGATATTTCTAAGGGCCGATATGTTCACCTATAGTGAAAGTTGTCGTTAACCAACAAACAGATTACGCTAACGTTCGCGTTAAAAATGAATCTGTCTTTTCACCGATCTGTAACTTGTCGTCAGGCAACGAGGACGTAAATATCGCTAACGAATGTTTTTCGGCAGTATAGTATTAAATGTTGGTAAAAAAGGTGTACTAAATCAACTCATGGACCATAACTTGGAGTAATTGCCGCAAGATGCAGCGCCGTAAATTTTATTTTTTTTTATTCCATAAGAGCATTACAATGATTTAGTCGCCATTAGACCAGCATTAGAAAACGATTCGACTCTGACACCCAAATAACTTATAATTATATCTGTATCCATTGTTAGAGAATATTTATATACTATTTACTGCTACATATCTGCAAGTTTGTATAAGTTAGTTATCATAATTATACTTTGACTCATAACGACCAAAAACTAGAGAACCGCGTACCATGCTGCAACATAACCTCATTATCCTAACGTAGAATGCTATCGACGCTTGGCCCGAAGACGAATTTGAAATTCGAAACCAGGTAGCCGAAAAACACATTTAATAAAAACATCACCGTAACACAATTGTGTTTTATTTTATTCAATTCATTACAATCTAGTTATAATTGACTAATGAGTAACTTAATTCTAACTTATTTTACTAGTGTAACTTACTAGCGCCGTAAATGACATTGACAAATGGAATGGAAGGGAAAAAGAAAGAAAGGAGCGTCAGTTTTGCAGTGTCGGAGGTAAACCTCCTCGTAGACCCATTTATTAACGTTGTCATTATGGTTATGCCGATTATCACTGTTATATTAGCTGCATGCGAATATTCTACCCCGTTGACACCAATAGACACCGGGTACACTATGGGTACACGGCGCAAGTGACACGTGAATGAGTGTAAAAGTATAAACGGTGTACAATATCCGAACGCAGCAATAGAAGTCGAATTCCGTCAGCCATAACCGCTTCTTCAAAAATAATGAGCTCTTCAACTTCCTCAAAGTCGAATTCAGCAAATTAGGCCATATTAACTAAATAATGACCAATAATGACTTCAATTAATACAGTGATACGTACGTACATAAATATTTTTCAGTTTGACTTTTTGTTTGACATTCGCACATGCTCTGTGATTGGTTCAAAGTGTTTGTTATCAGTTTACCAGCAGGTACATTCGTTCGCTAAATAAATTCGTTCGTTAAGCGTATTTATCCGGTCGGTAACGTTAACGACAGGTGAATAGACACAGTTTTACCATTTATCTTGTTGTTTAGATGATGGTCAGTTTCACGATAGGTGAAGATATCGGCCCTTAGTATGATAAATAAGCGAACCCCTTTGACTCTTGCGGTTCCTGTGGGACTTGTGGTTTTCCTTGTGTGATACCCCGTACGTCACACTTGGCGTATCCATTCTGACGTAGGGCCCACTGCAAGGGTTCGTCGTCCATAGTACTGGAGTTGCATACCTTCTCGGCTCTGTTGAGCAGAGTATTAATAACACTTCTCTGTTGGGAATGGTGGTGTGATTTGGGGTGCTAGTATCGATCGGTATGTCTTCTTACGATACATCTAAGCCTGTATACCAGCACATCCAAGAATGGCAGCTGATTGTCTACTTCGATCGTGAAATTGATGGAAGTACTAACGTGGTTCAGGTGGTTAAGAAACTCAGTAAGTTTTCTCTACTGTGTGTCCAAACCACAAAGGTATCATCGACATATCTAACCCAATGCTTGGGTTTACAGGGACTTGCCCTAATGGCTTCTTCTTCAAACAATTCTATGAACAAATTGGTGATTACTGACGACAGAGGTGATTCCATGGCTGCACCCACTACCTGCTCATACACTTGACGTATGTGGTGGAGAGACAATACAAGATCCGGTACATCGTCCGGTGTCCTAAGGTGAAGAGTGATGAAAACTTACCAGCATATTGTCAGAATCAATGAAAACTTCCTACAGAACCTCAATAAAATATTCAGAGTTCTTGACAAAAGATGTATTTTGTCTTATAAACGGCTGGATGGTTTTTGACACGTATTTTGCCAACAGGTTGGCATTTGGCAAACCTATTGCGCTGACGATTATCTTTGTGGATCTTTGGCAAACCGTAAATCCTAGGTGCCCTAGGGGCTTGAACAAAAAAAGCTTCTTTGTTCTTGTTCAGGAATCGATGATGATTTAACCAGTTCCTTCACTCGTCTTCCTATCTTATCTGTTGGATCTTTGGCGATTTTCTGGTATGTTGTTGGGTCCAATAGATCATTCATCTTTCTGTTGTAGTCTTCCTTGTTAAATATCACTGTTGCGTTCCCTGAGCCTATTAATTTTTTATATGGATCTTAAAGTATAGGGAAAAAACTTTAGAATAATGCCTGAAATTCAAATGCTGCAGAAGTTACAATCTAAAAACACTTGCTATAATGCTAAGGAGATTCTTAGAAGTATCATGTGATGAAAAGCGAGCTTTTAGCATGTCTCTAAACAATAACAAAATGGTGTGGTTATATAAACGCTATGGTGGTGCACATACATGCAGGTTATTACTTCTTTTTGCTAACCATAATGAACTCAAGTTAGTATAGTATTCCATCTTCTTTGACTACTACGCATAAAAGTTTCAGCAAGCAATTAAGTATAGATCACAAACTCCTGCTGCTTATACAAGGTCATTATAAATGATTGTAGTCCAAGTAGGCCATGACTATGTTAGAAAATATTTGCCACTATAAATATCGACCTGTCAAACTTGAAATAGATTATGCAACCAATTTAAGTTTTGTTTGTAGGACAGTGGTATTCCATTCAAATAGAGCGGCAGCCAGGAATTCTTTTCGTTTTATATGGCCTACTTTGACTACAATCATTTGTAATGACCCTTTACTATTACAGTTAACTAACTCTGGTTATAATTAACTCGATTTGACATAAACCAATCAGGTATAGCAAACTGAAAGATATTACTAAATCTACTGTTGGGATAGTATGGAAACCAAAAGACAAGTTGTGTTTATCAGAACATTTAACAATAGAGCAATGCAAAATAATTAAAATCAGTACACAATTGCTGAAGTATTGCTGAACATTTATTCCTAAATTAAACTATACTTTACGTATTAAACAAAATAATTAGTATTCCTGTTGTCGCTTAGTGGTTTGTTATAAACAGAGTTGCCTGTAATAGAATTTTGTTTCTTACCCTTCTGCTATGTAAATGTTGCTTATCACTCACATTCAAGCTTTGTTATAGATATTAAAATCATTTCTGATTAATATTAATTTATTCTAGATATGGTAAACGTACCAACATTTGCAGAGATTCCATCTGACTGGAATCTTTCTTGTGTTAAGTTAAATGCAGACACACCTAAGATTGAATCGGATAACTTCTTAAACGACTGGGAAATAATTTAAGTGTAGTTGTTAATTTGCTAAATTGTACATTTTAATGGTTTTATTGCTTCTGGTATTAAACATATTTTACAGTTATTTGAAACAAATATTGTAGAATTTTTGTTTTTGAACAATTACAACATGATGGAGGATTTTGCTAGTCACTAAGTAATTCTAGCATAATATTGTACCTATTGTCTGCATTGTGTTATATTAAATATAACCAACCAAATAAGAACTCGAATTATTTTATTATATTATTTTTAAATGGTGTGTAATGTCATTTGTTAAATACACAGATACCAGCACTATGATTGTTTTATTAACTCTGCTGTTGTGAAGTGGCCTTTGATGACACAGCAGGAACTGGAGCATAAATTATGAACAATTTGTATTCTTAGGGTGGACGCCCATAAATGAAACATGATGGAACAAAACACATTGATTCTTTTAACTCTCTTCATACACTCTCCTTACAAAAAAAAAAAAAAACACTTATTTGGTTTTAAAATACATATTTCCAATGAGCTCACTCTACCTATTTTCACTATGTTTCAATTATTGGTACCAATATGACCAACAAACTAGACGTTGAACTGGAATATTTCCTTTGGTAATTTACTGTCAGCTTTTATTACCGTTGGTGATAATACTGTCAGCATAAATTGAGCATGGTAATTTACCGATATTCATAATAATTTTTAAGGCCTGAAGAATGAACAACTATTAAAAAATACGTTATTTTTGTTTCTTTTATTTATTTGTATTTTATTAGTTTTGTCCTGGTTTCACAAACAAACAATTTTTTTATACGGATATTTTTTACTTTTATTCATTTTTTTTATCAAATCTTCTTTCCTCACCTCAATTTACCTGCCGATTAAAATTATTTGAGAAAATATAGCTTTTTGTATTCAATTAATAGAGGGTGGAAAGAGATACAAAAATCTATAAGAAAAAGATCAATTCAGCGAAGCCACTACCTTCTATCGAACTCAAGATTTAAAAAAATATTCCAGTGATCTGGGAAAAAAATGAACATTGTTTGTGAAACCGAGCGTTGTTTTCTGAGTCAATAAATAGTATTTTTATTGCTTGTTTTCATTTTAATAATGTATTACTAATATCAAATCAAGAAAACCATAACAGATAGGTGGTTATCTACAAAATAATGACTTTTTAGGTTGTACCCTACATTTTTATTGACATAAGTAGCTATCATTATATTGTGGCTAAAGATATCCCATAAGGGATAGCGCCGCATCCTTGATGCTAGATCCTGGTTTTCGGTGTAGATCAGTCCCCAGCAGCTATCATTACTGTCATTTATCATATTCAATTACCCAGTAATTATGGAAAATATTTTTAATTATGTGGTAATTTAATATTTGATATTAATAATTTTAAATACAGTGATAATTTACTGAAAAAGATTTTTACTTTGATTTAACGTCACTAGAGATAGGTAGTTACCTACAAAATAATGACAGTTAATTACCAAACATTTTTATTAACATAACTAGCAATCATAAGTTACAGTGATCAGTATTAAAGCGCGTTTAATTTACAATTTTTAATTACCCAGTAATTTCTAGCGTAACTTACCATATTGAATTTTTAATTACCCAGTATTTACGGCCTAAGTAATTCACGTTTTTGATTTTTATTTACGTGGTAAGTTAATATTTAAATGGAAAACAGGTTTATCGACGGTAAGATATTAAAGGAGAAAGGTAATTGGTCGGGCAATTCCGTCATACGAAGAAGCAACCGTAGACACGTGTTTCGGACTATTAGTCCTCATCAGTACGGTATAGCCAAGGAGTAAGATGGACACTCAATGGAAATAACACTCAAATGGAGACCATAAGGGGGGTGCCCAATGTCGCCAATTGGTGCTTCAGTCACAACATCTTCAGGATTCGAAGACAAGATGTAACATCGCGCCGGAGGTGACGGACACCCCAGGCCCACCATAGGGTGTGTCACCTCTGGCGTAAAATAAGTACTTACTGTAGTTTAACATCCCTGATTAATTCAAACCTTGTATAATCAGCTAAATATGCAGGTCGTCATATATTCAAAAGGAAAACACATCCTCTATAGGTTTTTTAACAGAAGGGCTAATAGATCAACCTGTATACCAGAAAGATAAAATACCGGATCAATATTCATCAAGATTGTCAAGATTCAAGGACCATGTCCGGTGGCGCCAACTAGTGCAAAATCTCTGTACTACCCTGGACAAAAATCATGAACCATCAGTAGCAGTATGTTGTTGGATAATTAAGGTTATGACGAAGTTTACAAAAAGAAAAATAAATTAAAAAAATTTATTAGAGAAAACATATTGACAAATATTTAATCTTTGACATAAGTTAGAATTGAAAGTAATACATTATACTGGCTTGTAGTCAAGCTTGCTTTCCAATTTCTTGTTGTCAGCAACTTTCCTTACTGCTTTCATAAAGTCTTCCTGAACAACATACTCCCTTTCTGCGCGAATAGCAAAGAGACCAGCTTCTGTGCACACATTCCTAAAAAATGAGTATATTTCAGTTTCTATGTTCAGCATAATAAATCAATTTTACCTTAAATCAGCTCCATTAAATGAATCAGATAATTTAACTATGGCTTCATAATCAATCTCGCCATGCTTGGCAATAGGCCCAGCGTGAATTTTCAAAATTTCCAATCTGGCCTGTTCGTTGGGGAGGGGAATTTCAATTTTCCTATCAAGACGGCCAGGGCGCAATAAAGCAGGGTCCAAAGTATCAGGTCTGTTGGTAGCCATTATCATTTTTACCTGGAAACAATACAATTCAAAAACTGTTCTCAAAACTTTTTGTTAATTACCAAGAATTAATGACCAATTTTGAAAGTTAAAAAATTTAAAGAGGTGTCTGAATTAGGTCTTCCAATCCCAACCAATATGGTGGTCCCAGAATTTCATAAAAAAGAAAACAAACATTGCCGTATCAAAACGTCTTGGATAATAAAAGTTAGCAAATCACGTCAGTAAGAAACGCCTAAAATATACATTAGACTTTAGAGCGTCGATAATCCGAACTACGTGGGACTGAAGCTGGTTCGGATTATCAAATATTGCAGCTAAATAGTAGAAAATGTAAGTATTTTACACACGATATGAAGCAAAAGCAATAAATATGTAACCAGGAATCGACAAAAATGGCTTTTTACTGGATTACTCAGTAATTTACTTTTTATTATTGGATGTTTGGGCGTTCGGATTAGCGAACGTTGGCATTACTGGGGTTCGGATTATCGATGTACTACTGTACTTGATTGGACAATATCTTTTGCCCCCGATACATGCCCAACATTCTCAAAATTTACCAAAATTGTAGGAAAAAATTAATAATGATAAAACATTAAACTCCATAATAGTCTTTGCATCTTAAAAATTTTAAACACCCAATAATAATTATGGATTTATTTGGTAATCTTAAATGGTCAAAGAATAAAGTTTACCTGTCCTAAGGAATCAAAACCATCCATCTGATTAAGAAGTTCCATCAGTGTCCGCTGTATTTCACGATCTGCAGAAGTGCCTTCAGAAAATCTGCGGCCACCTATAAGATAAAACAAATAATTTTCTTGAAAACTATATAAATAACTCAAATATACCAATTGCATCAATTTCATCCATAAATATGATACATGGTTGGTGATCCTTAGCGTAGTTAAACATTTCTCTGATCAGACGGGCAGATTCACCGATATACTTATCGACAATTGCGCTAGATACAACTTTCAAGAAATTAGCATCAAGTTGGGAGGCTACCGCCCTAGCAAGAAGAGTTTTTCCTGTACCAGGAGGACCATACAATAGACATCCTAGAATACAAACATATTTTGTAAATTCGCAATGGTTCCTTTAAAGTACAAAGGCAGAATTCCTATTACCTTTTGGTGGTGTAATACCAACTCTCATAAACAATTCGGGGTTCATCAAAGGTAATTCAATAACTTCTCTCAACTCTCGAATCTGTTCTGACAAGCCACCAATTGCAGAATACGTTACATTGCCAGGATCCTCGTGGCTCATATTATAGACCAATGGGTCAACTTCTCGTGGTAAGTATCTCATTATTGTTAATGTAGTCATGTCAAGAGCTACACGTGTTCCAGCCTTCAGTTTAGCCTTATCCAATTGCCTTCTACAGCCAACCACATATCTTGGGCCATTTGTTGCTTTCACAATAACTGGAATATACAAAAAGATTTGAATTGAATTTTGTAGGATGAAAAGATTGGTGTTGTGAATTTAAAATATATTTTGACACGATTGTGTAGATGTACTCTATAAAATTAAGGACATTCTTCGAAAAACAAGTAACAATTAAAACTGTCCTTTTCGCTATATTCCCAGTTGATGGTATCTCACAAGAATTACCACTAGGATTGCCAACTTTCAAACAGCACAAAGCCAGCCTTTTGGGTTTGGTTTGTGTGCCAGCACCATTGATAACACTTTTAAAACTTTTTCAAAGGGCGTGACTGGGAAGTTTGATTGCTCTATCGTTACTGAACTTGAACTCAGAACTTATGTAAAGAAGCTAATATAAAGAAAAAGCCGATGTGATATTTTTGCAGTGTGTAGTGTAATGTAGTGTGTAGTGTAGTTGTTTCATATCTCTTCATAAAGAAGTTTGATGTTCGAGCTTTCCTTTTGTCCTAATCAGAAAATTCTGGCTGGCTGCATTAATGTTTTCAAAGAATGTCATGTTTTATACTATTTATTTGATTCGTTCACCTCCAAAATAACACAGATAAGAAATATAAAACTAAATCGTGAAAAAACCGGACATCCTTTGTAAACATTAATTACTAACCCTAAACCTTAAAAAGTAATATAGGGTCATTATAAATGATTGTAGTCGAAGCTGCCATCAAATGAAATGTAAATATTGCAGGTTCCCGCTCTATTTGAATGGAATACCACTGTTCTACACACAAAAGTCAATTTAGTTACATAATCTATTTCAAGTTTAACAGTTGTTTGGGTATAGCGGCACAATAGTTACAAGAGCTGTAACTAGCATATTACGTGCGAGTGGAAAGTTAACATACGAGCCGCTTCGGCGAGTTTTGTTATTTTTCACGAGCACGTTATATGCGTGTACAGCTCGAGTATTGTACATAGTTTTACCTACGACCGACAATTTCAATAAATTGTATCAAAAATGTCAAAAAAATAAATGTAAGGATATTCGACGGGTGACAATATTTGACGGTATTCGCGCGACATCTATTGCAACTACGGAGAACTTTGTCTGAAGTGTCGACCGAAAATTCCAATACAAATTCAACATAAATGTTCATGAGCATGCAATATATGTTACAGCTCGAGAAAATTTCAATAAATATAAATAGTATCAAAAATGACACATAATTAATCAAAATATTCGTGCGACATCTGTCATTATGACATTAGGTCGTGCGTAAAAGACACAAACGCACAGCCAAAAGCACACGGTTGTTATAAGCGATTTAGGAGCGAAGCAGTCCGTGACGTAAGCGACGTTTACACATACGGTCGTAGGTAAAATTATTAACATTGACACAGCCATGACACAGCCTATTTCGACTACAATCATTTATAATGATCCTGTATTATAGGTTAATAATATGGTGACATACAGGCGGGATGTAAATTTTTAAATAAATTAAAAATTACAGCCAGAGCTTAGATTTGAACCAGGGACCTTTGCTGTATGGCTGTAATTTTTAATTTATTTAAAAATTTGCATCCCGTCTGTATGTCACCGTATTATTAACCTATAATAATACTTTCTGACAGTATGTCGATGTACGATGTAGAAAGCAACCCAGAAGAAGAGATGGTTCAACATTTTCTCTTGAACCTTAACGCTATGCAACAACTTGCGGGATTAAAGTGGTTCAATAGCGGCTTCCAGACCTTGAAACAGACCTCCATCCAATAGAACTTAGTGAAAAAACACCAAATTCACAGTTTGTGGACTTAAGACTGTTGTCGACTTATGCTATGCTATGTTTAAAACAAAAGGTTTCACATAGAATAGTTAGCAATGAATGCAATGGACGGCTGGCTTAATTAAAATAAAAAAAAACCGTTAGGTTATGTTTACATTTCTTCTTTATAAACAAGAGGTATGTTCGATTGCTGGCCGCGCTCAGTTGTAATCTGTTCAATCTGAGCGCAAATTTGAAATACTTGGCTCAGACGTCAAACGAGGAATCGAACTGCACTTTAGCCAACTAAGCGCTGCTCAGATTGAACAGAACTAAGCGCGGCCTGCAATCGAACACTACTACTGATATTGTTGTAGCTTTTGGCGCAACCAAGCTCAACGCCAAAAGTTTAGTTAGGAACATTTATTTTATTGGGCTCCTACCTGTGTATCTAACTACTATGGGCCAGAGGTCCAGTAAGCTTGTTTCAGGGTCTGGATGCCGCTTTTTCAAGCTTTCAACACGGACAATTTTATCATGTAACACTATTTTAAACAAGTTTTTTGACATTATACAATCATATGTATACAAATTTTGATATGTGGGAGAAGCTTATGAAACAGTTGATAGACCCTAGTCCGTAGGGTGACCAGGGTCAATCACAAAATGACAAGATCTTTATCCGGCAGACAAACCAAAATACCAACCAGAGTGGGTGAAAAGCAGGCAGTTAGGAATCCATCTACTAAGTGAATGTCATTTGTAATGTCATCCCTTATACCGTCCAAAACTGAACGTTATGAAATGAACTCTAAGGCAATTCAAGTAGTTAGAAATACATGCTAGCTGTCAGATGGTAGACAAACTATTTTTATCAATGCTTACATTTTTCCTCTGTTAACTGTTTCAGAACTTCACCAACAATCTGACCAACACTTTGTAGGGCTTTGAGGTCATTTTCAGACTTATCATATTGCTTTGTTAGATCTTTTAGTTGCTCCCTCACTAAAATAAAACAGCTAGATAAAACAGTACTAATAAGTAATAACTAGTTTGCTTATATTACTTTCTTTCAGCCTGGACTCCACTTCTTTATGCTCCAGGAGTTTCTTGCGATACTCCTGAAGGCTCTTTTCACGATCTACTTCGACAGCGGTCATAATTACGACTGTTTTCTTTTGTGCTGATTTTCTAGAATGACAGTTCAATTTTGCCGACGCTTACACATAACCTCTAAGAATTAAATTGTAAGATGAACGGGATGAATCTTTTATTTGCAGTATCAGATCAGATCAGATCACTTATTCAAGCTTCCTATTGGTCGGATCATTTGGCGACGACCACAGCGCACTCAGCGCGGCAATCGGCCTAGCTAGAAGAGATCTGATCCAAACAAATCCGATAATGCTGATAGTAGTCAATGGCAATTATTTTCTTTATTACCAACAGCTAGGAGGAGCTAGTTAAAATTAGCGAAAAGTACATCAATTAAATAAAATTAAAAATTAATTAATTGTAAGGAAAGCATATTTTAGATATTATGTAGTTTCTAATAAGATTGAAAGGAATGATTTCAGCCAAAAGTCCGTTTTGGTGCTCATAAGATACCTTCTGTGATTTGATTAGTAGATCATAAGCAAATTGAAGTAAATTATAAGAACTCTAGGGATTTTGATGTCAAAGTACCATACCCCAAAAAATCTTTTGTCTTTTTTTTCGAATAATGTCAATATCGCAGTTCTAAAATTTTATTCTGAATAGGGCGGCATGAGGATTGAATATGCCTAGATATAAATTAAGGTAATTCAATTTACGTTAATTCGAAAAGCTTCTTTATATTTCGGAGAGGTACTTCGATTATTTGAATGAAAATATGTATATGAGTTCGCAGCTTTAGTAATCAAACCAACTGCTACGATCATGCGTATAAAATGCATCCAAAACTAACCTTTTGTAATGTCAACTTTTGTCATTGTCGTTTTAATTCTAGAAAACAGTTAACAATTCAGTATTAAACATTGTGTGTGAACCGCATAGTAATAGATTGGCGACAAAGATATTACCTTAACGCAGTATCCTTAATTTAATTATTTGTTTAAATTTTTAACAACATATTCAGCATCTCAGGGTAAGCTGCAGTATTCCATTGTTTGTCAAAGTGTTATATTAATGTTGTTTTTGTTTGCAGAATGTTTTCAAATGGCCTAACTTGTAATCTTCCCTTCAATTGCATGAATGTTACAAGGGATTCCGGATCAGATGAATTACTGCCCAATAAAATGGCACGGGAACCGGTTTTATTAAACGTGTATGATATGTACAAAATTAATGATCTAACGTCAAATATAGGTTTAGGAGTTTTTCATTCAGGTACACACAATATTCTATTAATAACCTTTCTTTAATCTATATTGAATCTCCATTTCAGGTGTAGAAATATATGGAACAGAGTTTGCGTACGGTGGTCATCAGTTTCCGTTCACCGGAATATTTGAAATATTACCACGTGATGAACACGAATTAGGTGAACAATTTAGATTTAGGTAGTAGTACGAATATCTGTTGTAGTATGCATTTTTTTATGCCCACTATTTTTCAGGCAGAGCATTCATATTGGATATACAGATTTCACAGAAGATGAAATAAAAAGAATAATTGCAGAGCTTGGAAAAGAGTTTCGTGGAGATCGGTATCACCTTATGAACAATAACTGCAATCATTTCTCGGGTGCATTTACAAAAGTAAGTTTGGTACTATGCTTATAATGGGAGATTCCGTTTATCTAGATTCTCCTATAAAGTAAATCATTACCTTCAGTTATTTGTCCACTTCAACCGCATGTATAATAAGTAATAACCTTGCTGTATTCAATGTATTGGGTGATCAAAAATGTTTGGTAGACAGATTATATAGTTGTCCCGCACAAGTCTGCTTTTTTAAAATTATTTCTGAAATTTTAAGACCTGAGAATGAGAGCTTGGTGAGCTCCATTTCAGATATATAATATAAATTAAAATTGTAAGCGTTGTTGGTAGCTTGACAGAACAATTATTGTAATTTTATATTTAGATAACATTTTGTTTATTATATATTGTAGTCTATTGATGCATCCATATTAAACTAAGATGTATAAACAACGATAAAATACAGTAAAAAGTGTAGTATAAATATTGCAAATTAATACGGAGAATCAGGGCATATTGGTAGTATCCATCAAGATAGTATAAAAGCGGAGGCGTCATGAGGTCAAAAATGGCATCACTTTATCTCAAAATCAGTTATTTTGTCCTAAATAGTCATAGTGACAAACCGATATATGTTACGATTTAAATTGTTTCTGGGGCACTAGTTATTTTTTATTAGTAACTTGACATCACTACTGGATATGTTGTCTATTTTTTACAGAAACCTAGTGACACAAAAGATAATTTTTTATACTTTTTTATCAATGCAAAAATCAATGATATCTTCAATATCCTTTGGAGGATAGTTTGTTAGTTTGTATGAAGTGTGAAAAGGTGGTCAAAAGTACTAGATGTTATAAATAATTTAGTTCAAAAAGAATTTATTTTCCAAAGTATATTTTCTGGTTTAGTTAAACATAGTTCTAATCAACATGTATTGGATAATCGTATTATATTATTAATTAAGAGTATTATAAATAGGTACACACATGTTTAAATGTGTTAAATCAGTCAGACAAAACTAAATAAATCCGCCATCATTCGACATCATAATAACAAAATAGTTTTATATAGTATGTAGCTACAAAGTTAGGCTACAAAATGTAAATATTTATTGGTTTTCTTCATATTTATGTTACACTTACGGCCAGTATTATAAACGTATTTTTTTTCACAATAGCTATTGTGAAGAAAATAGTTTGCTAGTAAAATCTTGTTCGACGGTTATGATACCCGGCCTTAATGTAAAATAAATATATTTATTATAACTTTAATCCAGAGTATATAAGGAACAGTTACGAAGTATTAAGGAACAAATAAAAATTACACAGCATTTTCTACACATTATATTGTTATATTGGTGGTCGTATTTCTTCAATGGTTTCAACTACTGTGGGATTGGAATGGATTTGGGTATTTTGGCGTTGGTTCGGGATTCTTTATAGGAACATCGGTTTAATTCTAGTTGGTGTTTCCTATAGTACTGCTTTGGAAGGATTGTGGAGGGGGTTGTTTGGGTGTCTCATTCGAGTTATGGTGCGGAGAGAACTTCTTTCGCCCACTTTTATATTGTTTAGTGCTATTCTGGGTAGCTTATTAAATAAGAGACGTCCGTATTACAGAATTGAGCAGCAAACACTTTTGTAAATATGCACTTGGTACTAATTCCTCTATTTCTGTAGGTAAGTGATCTGAAGTGCGATGCTCAAGATTTTGCTTTGATTTTACACCACTACTTTGAGTGCCCAGTAAATCTTAGCTTCAAATCGATGGATATACCAAGGTATTTACAGGAGGGGGCTGGACTGATGTTGGCATTATGGACCTAGTGTATTTAAGGAGAGATGTCTAGGATACAGTGGAATGGAATGAGGTATTGGGTTTTGTGTAGGTTAATTTTTATTCTCGACTTGCGGGACCATGAGAGGATTCTATGTAGTAGGGAACAGAGGAGGTTAGCAGCTGAGTCTAGGGAATTGGAGCGGGAAATGAGAGCTGTATCATCAGCATAAAGGAGGGAATATAGCTGTGGATTAAATACATTTGGATTGGGATCACAGATATTGTAGTAGAAGATGTTGTATAGTGAAGAAGAGATGGGAGAACTTGTGGAAAACCTTGCTCAGTATGTATGGGGTGGTGGGAAATAGATGAACGGAATTTGACTCGGGAAATTCGGTGTTGTAGGAATTGCCGGATGATATTGACTGTAGAATGGACCTTGGAGAACGGAAACTGTGTAAAAGAGACCTTGATGCCATACATAGTCAAATGCCTTTTGTATATTTGTATATTTTTGTATACATATTTTGAGTCCGAATAAATTATTATGTCTAGGAATAGAACAGCAGATCACTGTTTGTTGATGAGCGGTTTGAAGCTTGAATATGAGTATGGATAAGGGATGAATTGTGGTCTATGGGCGAAAACCGAATTGGTACTTGGAGATATGTCAGTCGGTATGGGAGAACAGCCGGGATTTAAGGAGTGTTTTGGAGAGTTTTCCATGTACTGGGAGGAGCGAAATAGGGCAATAGTTGCTCGGACCTGTTAGGCTACGTTCATTTTTAAGAATACATGATATCAGTAATGTTTTCCATTCTGTTGGAAAGAGTTGCTTCCGGAGACAATAGTTGAAAATCTTAAAGATTTTGTGGTCATGTATTTCAGTCTCTATTAGTTTGATGGTGTTACAAGTGATCTTGTCATATCCTGGGCTAGTGTTCTTGCCTAGGGCCGAATAATATTTTTCCTCACCAATAAGGTTTTCTACGGGAGTTGGACTGTAGTTCTTGAAGTAATCTAAATGCCATTGATTGACATGGTCGTAGTGTTTGTGGTCGAACGGGGATAGTTACTTTCCTTAAAAGCTTCCTGCCGATATTCGGCGTGCAAGTCTGCAATATGCTGGTGGTCGGTGTGTGTTATATTGGCGTTTTGGTCAGTTAGTTCTTGTAACGGGCTAATTTTTTATTTCCTGCCAGTACTTTTTTCCTTTAGATTGCTGTGATTTGGAGCAGGCTTCCATAGATTTCTCGCCTCTATATTGTTTTATTAGGTCATGTAGGTATACATTTATTGAGTGCATTGAATTTTTGTTTTAGAGCTGTAATCTCATCGCTATAAGTTCTCTGTACAGTTTTCTTTTCTTTTATCAGCCTGATAAGAATGGAGGGAGTAAGGTTTACTCCTGTAGTTTTTGTGCGTGTTTGTATATTCATTGCGTGCTCTTTAGCATGCACCAGGGCTAGAAAGATGTATGCTGATGGTAGTGTTAAGATGAAATACTTCTTATATATTAGTCGGCATGTAGTTTGTTGGTTATCCATGTCAACAGCTCTTACTGCTTTCTTTTGAAGCCTAAATATGGCAGAGGCGTGTGTAGAATTCCCCCACAGTAACAACCCGTATGTTATTCGACTATGAAAAAGTGCATGGTATGCCACCAGGGCTGCGTCCACTCCCACGATCTGCCTTAGTCTTCGGATGGCATATGTGGCTGATACCAACTTCGGACTAATCATCTCTGTATGTGGCTTCCATGTCAGTCTAGTATCGAGTGTTACACCAAGCAGCCTGGCATGATCAGTGGGTACGGGTCTGCTTGTGTGCCTCTTTGTTGAAAAATATACCGCTTTCGTCTTCTCCTCATTTAATGCAAGCCTATTTGCTGAAAACCAGGTCTATGCTTCTTCCAGTGTCAAATCCATCTGATCAGATAGTGACTGAAGTTTGTCTTCCTTGCTTGTCAGGGTTGAGTCGTCAGCAAACAGAGTTGCATGAGCAGACATGTTCATTGGCAGATCGTTTATGTAAACGCAGAACAATAGCGGCCCCACAAGTGATCCCTGCAGTAGACTGTAAGAGGCACACGTCATGGAACTCAATCCTTCCCTGGTGTAGACTGCTTGTTTGCAGTCCTGAAAGTATACTGGAAAAGCTGCAGTGGTAGCCCTCGTATCCCATATGCTTATAGTTTTTCCAGCAATCTCGATCTGTCGATGCAGTCGAAATCCTTTGATAAGTCACACATCATTGTAACAGCATTCAGACCACTCTCCATACTTTCCCAAACAAAGTTTAGCAGGTGTTCCACAGCATCTATCATGGACTTTCCCTTCCAGAATTCATACTGCCCTTTACAGATAATTAATTTTCTCCTTGTCGAAGAAGCATGTTAGTCTGCGCATGATTGCCGCTTCCGATAGTTTTGAGAAGACTGGTAGGATTGAGATTCGGCGTAGTTTGCTGTCATGTTTGAATCTCCTGTCTTAAACATAGGTATTATCTTTGCCACCTTCATCTGTTTAGGGACTACGCCTTCCCGGAAGCAGGTATTTACTATTTCAGCCACAGGTATAGACAGTATTTTTGGTTCCACTTCATAATTTTTGTGTTTAGGTTGTACAAGTCCATGGTATTTTTTGATTTAATTTTTTTAAGAATAGACTGTGTCTCATCTGGTGTAGCAGGATTCAGATACATGGAGTGCTGTGTATGTTGCAAAGGTGGTTTGAGTGTCGGGTTTGGAAGATTTTTAAGGATACGCTCTGGGGTATCCCGGAAGAACTGGTTCAGGGACTCGTTAGAGGGGATACAATTGTTGGGAGGTAGATCATTCTCTCTTAATAATTTTCCATATATATGCTGGCCGGTTTTGTGCATTTCTAAGTTGTTGATGGTAGCTTGTTTTCTTTTGTTGCTTTAGGTAATCTATATAAAACTTTTGATAACTTTTTTGTACATATAATTCCCGGAAAAAGAAACCATTGTATCAATGTGGTAGGTTTCTATAAATCTGTATTTTAATTTAGTGATGAGTGCTTATCTGTTATTGTTTTTGGGTGAGTTGACTTTTGTGATGAATGTATGTAAAATATAGTCGTATTGTGTATTGTAACTGGGTTGAGTATTTTCGACTGGCTGGTTGTGATTTTAGGGATGTCATTAGTTGTGTTATTTATTTGGTTTAGAACTCCTTGGATGGGTGCTGTGGGTGTTAGTTTGCCTTTGAGTGGCCAGGCTCCGTATCCCTCTAGACCATAATCTTGCATTTTTCTGGCAGTGTCGTGGGGCATTCGTCACGAGTGATTTCCAGCACATTTTCTGCAGGCAGTTGGTTTGGTGCATTTATCAAATGTGTGGTTAAGAGAGTTGGACTTTGAGCATGGTATTGGAATTGGTGGTGGTTCGTTACTTTTGAATGTTGAATAGTGTCTGTTCCTGTAGAAAATACCTTCTTGTAATAGTTTTTGACATGCCTCGACCGATCCGGTGATTAAACGTATCTTTTGTGTCGGTTGTCCCCGTAGCTCCGGAAATGATAGTTTGCAGTATCTGTGTGGCATATTCAGAAGTCAGAATGTTGCTAATTTCGTTGTGAATTTTTTGGTGATTTTCAGATCAACACTAGCAGCTGAGTAGGAGGTTTGTGCTGTTGATTTTTCGGTGGAGTTTTTGTTACCTGCCTCGCTAATTTGTTTTACTACTTTGGCTTCCTTGAGTTCGTTGATGTTACTGGTGATTATAGCTGTAGGTCATTCAAACTTTAGCATGAAATCAGCTATACTTTTTATAATTGAGTCCCGGGGATTAAAATTATATTGTGTCCATATTTTATGTAACCAAGTTTAATTAGTTTGCTTTATTTGCTTTTTGATCTTAATAAATTTTGGGAAACTGGTTTATCGACGGTGAGATATTAAAGGAGAAAGGTAGTTTGTTGGGCAATTCCGTCATACGAAGAAGCAACCGTAGACACGTGTTTCGGACTATTAGTCCTCATCAGTACGGTATAGCCAAGGAGCAAGATGGACACTCAATGGAAATAAAACACTCAAATGGTGACCACATCTTGCCACCAAATTGGCGACATTGGTCTCCATTTGAGTGTTTTTTACTTTATCATACGCAGTATGTAAAGTATTGTAATCATGCCGAAAAAAAAAATTGGGATTTTAGCGGAAATAGGTCTTTTTGGGTCCCCTGAACATTTTTGACCAAGGTACAAAAAAATGTCTGTGTGTGTGTGTGTGTGTGTATGTGTGTACCCGATTTTTGTGACGACGTTTCCGGAGAAACTACTACAGGTATCGGGACGAAAGTTTAGATTTAGAAGTTTCATGACCAAACTTAGAGCTGAAAAGCTTTTGGTTCAAAATGCTCCAAAGAAACTGGCTATTTAATCTTAGCATTTTTCAACGATTTTGCCAATGAGCCGTCATTTCTGTAATTTCGTCAAAATAGATAAATAATAAATTAAAGTAGACGAAATTTTGAATAATTTATGCTTATGACATTTTTTGGTAAAATTAATAGTTTAGCTGCAAGAGCCAATTCTATTTGATCGAGATCTGTCGCATCTGCATTCATATGAAACTACATAGTAGCCAGGATTTTGACAAATATTTTTTTGTGCTGTCACACTCGAAAACAGCTGATTTTATCGGAGGTTGGAGAACCGCTATGGAACGTTGCCGCTCTAGTGCGGCAAAGTACAAAATACAAATTTCAAATGAAATGAGATTACCAATTTGATTGTTTGTTGATAAGAAATATCAAACCCGTCTTGATATCTAATTCTAAAAACAATAAATTGAGAAAATTGTAAATAAAGCATAGCGATGATTGTAGTTTTATTTTAGTATGTTGGTACGATGTGACATCTACAGGTCATGAACAAATATAAATCTGTCCGAATTTGAATTAGCTTTTTAAACTTGACGTTTCGTCAAAGTGGTACCAATCTAACATTTCCTACACAGAAATATAACCATTTTTTTATTTATTTTTTTTAAATACATTTTCGCAAAAAGCAACACAATAAACGTTGATGTCTCTCCTGCCAAAAACTAAATAGCGCGACTCGCTCACGTGCGACGGCGATGCTCCGCCTTCGGTGACGCGCCGCATCACCGCTCGTCGCGCTATTCCGTAGTTTCGGCACTTGTGACATTTATGTCTATTATTCTAATGACGTAGTGTAGGTAGTGTCAAATGCTGATGCTTTGACAATACCTACGATTTATCTCAATAAAACAGATTCTCATGCCGCTAAACTATTAATTTTATATGTTGTATGATAAAGTCATGTGCCTGGCCACATCAGATTTTTTCCATGGAGTGTCCATCTTGCTCCTTGGCTATACCGTACTGATGAGGACTAATAGTCCGAAACACGTGTCTACGGTTGCTTCTTCGTATGACGGAATTGCCCGACAAACTACCTTTCTCCTTTAATAAATTTTGATTTGATTTAATAATTTCAGAATTGTATGCGAGATAAGTTCTCGTTTGTAGTAAGTTGCGTTTTGTTAATTTCTATGGATTTCTTTAAAATGTGGGTTTTCGGTTGGTTGTTACTGTAAACGGGTTTCGTTCTTTGATAGTTTTGAGTAGTATTGTTTGTTGTTTGTAGTTGATTTTTTTGTTGTTGTTTATTATCAGTACATGAAGTTGAAAGTTGGGAAAGAGGGAGAGGTATAGCAAATGTATAGTCACTGCCTTATTGCTTTTTGAGCGGCTGGTCAGATTGACTGTAAAACCGCTTTGGTCGACCCCCTTTTCTGGTAGGAACTAAATCTGGGCCTCCTGGGCCCAGTGTTCATCCCTGAAGTGGACATGTTTGAAGCCCCTCGAAGGGAGATTGCAACTAAAAGTTGTCGATTGTATGTGTAACCTTTGCGGGGCCCACGCAGTTGATTTTTGAATAAATCAGAAGTTTCACCCATTAAAACTACTTTAGTTTGGAGCTTTGCACTAACACTTGTTCCATTCACGATACAATATCAATATTGTGAATCCAGAGTATTTGTGTGTTTATTATCAATTTTTACTGGGCCTGTTCGAACCAACAGTCGTATAGTCTCATAAGCCACAAGCCATGAAGAACGTCTTCTTTCTATACTATCTTAGTATATATTTAGAAAACCAATATGGTGCCCACTAGAATTAATATAAAACTATCAGCGATTACGGGTCAATGCCAATTACATTGACAAATTCAACTCTCGACTTGCCCAATTCAAAAAAATACCACAAATTCGATGTTAAAAGCGATGGATCTGGACAAACGTTGCGCCGACAAAAAACTATTGAAGCAACGCGCTGAGGCCCTAAATTGATATTTCCAGTGATACTAGATGCGTTACTAGATGAGTTTGTATCTATCGTTGGTCAGCTCCTGGAGGAGACACTCAACAACGAGAAAAAAACAAATCATCCATGCAGTCTGCAGCCAGAGAGCAATTGTCTATTGACAATTGCTTAATGATATTTGGTGTCAAAAAAAAATTTTTACGCAGCATTGTTTATCCAGGACCATCGCTTCCTACTTCAAATTTGTCGAGATGTTGAGTTAAAGTTATCAATGTTATTGGCGTTGGCACATGATCTTAAAAATTATCAAACATTCATTCACTAAACATTTTAATATGATGTTCAAGACCTTTTTTTTTTATTTATGTTTCTTTTTTTGCAAAAAGTGACTATTGTGCATGGAGCTTTAGCTGGAACTGGCTGCATGAGACCAGTTTAAAATAGTATTAATCTTATTGTGTATTAGATATTAGCTGGACAAGACATACCATCATGGGTAAATAGACTGGCATACTTCAGCAGCTGGGTACCATTCCTAGAAAGATGTTTACCAAAAGAATGGCTCATGCCAATGGCGCTGCAGCATTCGCTGTCACAAAAACAAGAATCAACATGTTCCGAGGCATCAACACCACCATATTAAATGCCAAATTTTTTTAAAATGAGATTGTAAAAATAATTTATTTTTTATATTTAATAAACGCACATTATTTCTACTTTAAGTTTCATTACATCTATTATTTGTCATCTCAAGTTAAATACGTACGTTTGTTTTTGCACATGGTTCATTGTAATTCAATATTATATTTTATTGTTAAATTATTATATATTTTAATGTAAACTGATTTATATTAGAATAAAAATGACATTTCATTATGTTATAAAAATTAATATTCTGCAGTTTTCTTGCAGTTTCTTCCCCTCCCTTAAATCCCCATATTCAAAATGTGTTGAGTCAGTCAACCAGTTTGAAAATATTGTTCATGTGTGACATTTAGCTTTTCTTTTGGCAAAACTCGAGCGCGCCAGGGCACAATTTTGTGTTCTGTTGGTAGCACTCGCAGAGCGTTGCGTGTTCTGTTGGAAACCTGGTGCAGCACAATCTGCACTCAGTGCACATTTTTCTCCACGAGCTTCGAGAGCTCGTGCTGGCGAGTGCAATATGTCTCCAATGCGTGTTCTGTTGGGATCGCACTTGCTTGCCCTATACTCACTCATGAAAAATAGCACCAGTGCGCTCGAACTAGTGCGCCGGCGTTTTACCAAAAGAAAATGCTATAAATATAAAGGATAAACCAACCTTCTTTAGAATAAATATCCTGATGGTCCTGATATTCCATATTAATAGCGTTTTCTTTTGGTAAAACTCGGTCGCACCAGTACAGAATTTTGTGTTCTGTTGGTTGCACTCACAGAGTGTTTCATGTTCTGTTGGAGACCTGGTGCAGCAGAATCTGCACCAAGTGCACATTGTTCTACACGAGCTCCGGGAGCCCGTGCTATATGGCTCCAATGGGTGTTCTGTTGGTATCCAACTCGCTTGCCCTACACTCGTGAAAAATTGCACCAGTGCGCTCGAATTAGTGCGCCCGAGTTTTACCAAAAGAATATGCTATTAAGGTCAAAACAATGTATTTTGACATCCTATTGTCCCACAAAGTAATCATTTCCACAATTTAGTAAAACATTTGCTTGTCGGTCCATGGAGAAGCCAGCCAGCGGTGTACCAACATCTACATTAATTGGAACGTAGCAGTTTAATGGAATAGATTGTCCCAAATAATGACATTAGACAAAGAGGATTTGGAGTAAGCAATTGCTAACACCCCAACATTGACAGTTGTTGCGGATGTCAGGTGCGATTAAATTAAATACAAGGTAAATGAAACACGATTTACTATTAAAAATGTTTGCTGGAATCTCTGCGAGAATAGATTTTAGGTAGGTGAGTAACGATTAAAACCAGGTAGAACAAGGGTAAAGGTGGCAATAGTATTGATTTTTAAGTCAGATGTGGAGCTGCAGCAGTAATTCATTATTTATGCCATGTACGCGCTATAAACAAAATACAATATTGGCCTTAAGAAATCAAAATACGCTCTACAGCCACAAAATTTTTTTAAGCTTACAAGGTGTCCCACAACAACGTACCAACACAAAGTTATGTTTTTTAAATGGAACACTAGGTATTTGATGTTACTGTTTTTGATTTGTTTGTTGAAGATTTTTATAATTGTAAAGTCAATAACTAATAAATATTTCAGTACGATTGTCAAGAGCGCACATATCTGCTCAGGTTCATGAGTTTAAGTTTAACTATTCTCTATTTTAAGTTTAACCAATTCTCAGTGGAAATATTACATTTTCCACAAAAATATTTTAAACGGCTACTGTATTCTCTTCTCGTTTGCTATCAGAGTTGTAATATACCTATAATTTTTTTCCTGAATATGTCTGCAGAGTAGTAAATCAAACGGGGTTAAATCAGACAATCTAGAATTCTCACTAATTCTGTGAATATTGGTGTTTTTTAGTTGTTCACAAGAAGACTATGACGTAACCACCAATAATCTTAAAATTTGTCACCTAGACTCGACAAAATTGAACCGGATATTGTTTGTATTATCGGCAAAGGTTCCAAGTTCAGTTTAACTTATAATTTGAATGGAAATACCTAATCATTGCAGTGTAAATCTTATTACTAAATTATGTATATTTATTATGTATATTTATCTAAGTATATTTGGTTGTGTACTAAATTCAACTTAAGCTATTGATGAAAAAGTTAGCGTTATAAAAGAAGTGGAAATGGTTTACGAACAAATGGTATTCTGGCAAGTACAGTGTCTACTATTCAAAAATAAGCAGATGATATTGTTAAGCTCTGCAGATTGAAATCCCAATATATACAGCTCAACAATAAAAATGACTGAATAATTGATATAATAGAGGATGATTTGCAGCAACCACCTTCAAACAAGCTGTTGTACATACTAAGCCTTTTATTTAATAACTCGAAGTCTTCACAACTCATGTTATCATGTTATTCATGTTATCGAAGTTTGATTGTAGTTTGATAAAGATGTTGTTTGCTTACTCTACACACATATCCTTCATACGTTTTGCTATATCAAAACAAGCTATTGTAGATAAATATTTAATATATTAATATGAAATGTAGAAAAACAAAATCACCCACTATATACATAATAGCAAAATATAATAAGATCCTACCACCAACCTAAAAATAAAATTGTCAAGTCTTCTCAGGTATGGTTGTAAGATGAATTAACTACATCAAAAAAGAAATGATAAGGCACATAATTATCCTTATGATAATAGATGAAGAAACGCATTTTGTATGCTTATTACAGCAGTATTGTTCCCTCAATATATTCCATTTGATATCGGCTGCTTACTGAATTCCTTCAAGTATTATAACTTAGAAAAAGCTATATCTTTCTGTTTTGTGGCTTGACCAATTACAGCATTTGTAAAATCTTCACTTTGCAGCATGAACTGATTTAAGTGAGCCTAAAAAATTCATAATTAAGAGACATTGATGACGTGCTTGGTACTACGACATACTATGTGGTTCAGACCATCTTGTACACTGTGGTCCCTTGAATAAATTAAATTCATCTTTGTTACTTGTACAGCAACAGGACTTTTGCTGGCAATATCTTTGGCAATTTCAATTGCACCACTTAGAAGACTGAAAATTAAACAATATTATAATATAGATCAAGAAAGATATTTTTTATTTGTTTACCTTTCCTTGTCATTGAATACCCTTGATACCAGTCCACATGATAATGCTTCTTCAGACGTCATTTTTCTTGCAGTGTAGCATAATTCTCGCACCAAACTGTCAGATCCTATGACTTTAGGTAATCTCTGCAACGTCCCAACATCGGCTGCCATGCCAATATCAGTCTAAAAGTAATTAAGTTAGACAAATGTACATATGTATCTAGCCAAAAATTTCCTCTTTGGAAACGTGGCGATAGATCTACCTATACTATTTTTTAAGTAAATATCAAATACAGTGACTTACGTCTTAGCCTAAGACTTACGTGTTAGTCTTTTACACCCTATAACGTAACCCCAAGAAACCCTATGTTTTATTTTGGTACAAAATAATATGTAGGTATGTATATTTAAAATCTGATATAAACTTTTTTCATTTATGTACTTATTAATATGCATTTTACGCATTTTTACTTTATCATACGCAGTATTATAAAGTATTGTAATCATGCCGAAAAAAAAAATTGAGATTTTAGCGGAAATAGGTCTTTTTGGGTCCCCTGAACATTTTTGACCAAGGTACAAAAAAATGTCTGTGTGTGTGTCTGTGTGTGTGTGTGTGTGTGTGTGCGTGTGTGTGTGTGTAAACGATTTTTGTGGAGACGATTCCGGAGAAACTACTGAAGGTATCGGGACGAAAGTTCATATTTAGAAGTTTCATGACCTAACTTAGAGCTGAAAAGCTTTTGGTTCACAAGGGTCCAAAAGAATTGGTAGTTTATTCTAAGCCTTTTTCAAGGATTTTGCAAATGAGCCGCCATTTCTGTAATTTCGTCAAAATAGTTAAATAATAAATTAAACTAGAGGAAATTTTGAATAATTTATGTTTATGACATTTTTTGGTAAAATTCATAGTTTGGCTGCAAGAGCAAATTCTATTTGATCGACATCGGTCGCATCTGCATTAATAGGAAACTACATAGTAGCCAGGATTTTGACAAATATTTTTTGTGTTGTCACATTCGAAAACAGCTGATCTCATCAGAGGTTGGGGAACCACTATGGAACGTTGCCGCTCTAGTGCGGCAAATTATAAAATACAAATTTCAAATAAAATAAGATCACCAATTTGATTGTTTGTTGATAAGAAATATCAACCAGTCTTTATATCTAATTCTAAAAACGATAAATTGAGAAAATTATAAATAAAGTATAGCGATGAGTGTAGTTTTATTTTAGTATGTTGGTAGGGATGTGTCATGAACAAATATAAATCTGTTAGAATTTGAATTACCTTTTTAAGGTGCGTTTTCATTAGTGATAATGGCAGTGGTAGCAGACGCCATTATAGTATTTCGAATAGAAAATTGCTAGTGACTCATGTTTATGTACATGCAAACTAATATGTGTCATTATCACGAATGTAAGAAATACTATAATTTCGTATTCTACCACCGCCATTAGCTACCATTACGTACCAATCGGAACGCACCTTTAAACTTGACGTTTCGTCAATGTGGTACCAACCTAGCATTTACTATACAGAAATTTTTTATTTATTTTTTTAATATGTATTTCTTAAAAAGAAATACAATAAACGTTGATGTCGCTCCTGCCAAAAACTAGATAGCGCGACTCGCTCACATGCAACGGCGACACTCCGCCTTCGGTGACGCGAAGCATCACCGCTCGTCGCGCTATTCCGTACTTTCGGCATTTGCGACATAAATAACTATTCTAATGACGTAGTGTAGGTAGTGTCAAATTCTGATGCTTTGACAATACCTACGATTTATCTCAATAGAATAGATTCTCATGCTGCTAAACTATTAATTTTATATATTGTATGATAAAGTCATGTGCCTGGCCACATCAGATTTTTATGAATACGGAAAAAATTTGAATATTTTTTATGTGGTACACGGAACCTAAATGGTTGAGATCCCCTGGTCTATACAGGGCCGGCCCTAGCGTTTTTGCCGCCGTAGGCAAATCTCAATAGTGCCGCCTCCCTGATTGATTGATTAATTACTTTTATAACAAACCAACTGCAAATGATTGAAATAATTATTATCAAATAATAAATTCATGCATCATGAGTCCTTGCGTGAGTTAAAGTCGCGGGAGCGCTTTAACAATTTTTAAAAAGTTGAAATGATGAGGTAATGAACATACAAGAAGCTGAGTACACAGATGAAGTCTCTTCATTGTGGTGTTTACAGTTTATATAGTGTTTAATTGCTGAATCTGCAATAATATTGGTAACTCGTGTATTACTTTTTATTATATTTTGCAAGACGCGTTAGTTGTAGCGAACACAAACATCCTACACACTACGTACCAAGATATTATTTTCTTGTCGAAAGTAAAACGTATTAAGAATTCTATAGCGCGAAAACTATTTCTTGCAGGCATAAGAATGTATTTTTCACCGGTGCATTCATGCAGCATTAATATGTTTACCTCAAATAGTCTGCCCACTATCGGCGTAGAATGTATTTTTACGGCCACAGAACTACAAGTTTTTGTCGAGCCAGCCGATGCGTTCGAGACCTTGCAACGTGTTTGCAAGTCATGTGCGATGTTACGAATCGGCACTAAATATTCATATTTTCGGTACAACTATTTGACAGTGCATATCTCGCAGTGCAGTTTGCTTAGATGAATAGGATAATAATTAATAATACTCGAAAACAAAAGACGATAGCTAATTTTGGTTTTCACCATCGAGTTTATCTCAAAAAAGACGATCTTACACATTTTTCGATATCGCTTATAGTTACCGATATCTCCTATAGTAACATCGAATTTGGCCCACCTGTACATACTTAATTAATTACATACTTACAAAATAGTAGCTCAATTGATGAATTACTTTTATAACAAACCAACTGCAAATCATTGAAGCAATACTGGGTGCAGGGCCGGCTGTAGCGTTTTTGCCGCCAAAACAGATTTATACAAGAATCATGATCCAGAAAAATACAGTCAGCACTCAGACAATATTTACGAAATTTATTTGTAATAAAAACACAACCTTTGGAGATTATACTAGTACAAACAATACTTTTAAAACAACAAAAAGTAAAGAATACTAGTACAATATACAAAGTTTAACCCTAAATTAAAATTAGCTCTTTCGAACCTTTTTTCTGCAAAATCGCGAGTAACTTCTTTCAGATCTAATGTATTACTGAATTCATATTCAGTGGCCTTTATTGCTAACCCATTAAGACATTTTTAAGTAGACATGGTTCTTAAGCACTTTTTTATTAATATTAGTTTAGTAAACTGTCTATCGCCCGCTCAGGTAGCAACAGTTATAGTCAGGGTTAGAAAAAAACTGCTAAGCAATGTTTAAATTTGGCCCAATGTTAAGGGAGGTAATGAATTTTTAAAAACGTCAACTGGACCTTCTGGAAACAAGGTCTATGGACGCAAAATCAATTAACATCATAATTAATTCGCCCGACTATGAAAATAGTACCAATAATACCATCAAAATGTTTACTGAATGAAGACATTATTATTGAAATTTATTATAAATTATCAGTGATTTATCAGTGAAATTTGTCATGAACTACTTGCATCAAATATCTCCCAAAGTATTAAGCTTAGCAAATCATATTAAAGATGAAAAGAATTACTTAAAATATTGAAAGATGTACATTGGGAGAAGGTTAAAAAACGGGTTTTCAGAACCGAAATATTATGTCAATATCTACACTGTTAAGTCATCTGTCATCAGCAAACTTCTGTCATTTTTGACAGAATAGATATTGACATAATATCTCCGTTCTTTACATTTTCCAAAATCTAAATCTTTCAATACTTTAAGTAATTCTTTGTTTATCATGTACCCAAATCTTCATCAAAATTTTATCTTTAATATGATGTATAATTTATCCTGCTAAGCGTAATATTTTCGGAGATATTGATGCAAGCATTTCATGGGGAATTTTTTATCACTGATAGTTTTTAATTATTTTCAATAATAATATCATCAAAGACTCGGCACATTTTAATATTATTTTTATAGGCGGGCAAATTATGTGTCTACCCAAATAAAAATTAACTAGCTTACCATTTCGGCAGCAAATGCTAAACCGTTAAGATGGAGGATTCGCCAACTTTTAAAGCGGTTTCTATATCTTTGGAATGTGCCAGTAAATCATTTTTACTTATAAAATTTTCTTTAAGTTTGAGGATATCGCATAAAAACTCAAAAGGATCGTTAGGACTATTTTATATTTCACTTTTGATTTTTGTCTAGGATCACTACACTACAGTACACTTTCATATTATTTTTCCTAATTGATCATATATTTTTCCTAATTGTTCCTAATTCTTTATAAAAGCTAATGAGCTATTATATTTAAGTATGTCTATTCTTGGCTGCTATGCATCTTAAAATATAGGAATGGCCTGAAGCCTGTCAATTCCGATTGTATTTGATTGTATTTTACTATTCCTTTATTTTCTAGATTCAGGCAATATTTTAAAGCCGTATTTATTGTAGTTCAGTTGGTTTTGCCGCCCCTAAACTTTGCCGCCGTAGGCAGTTGCCTACCTTGCCTACCGCCTAGGGCCGGCCCTGGGTCTGTACTATCACATTCTGCATATAAAAATTCTGCAACCTACAATAGTTCCGAAAAAACTTTAGTGGAAACACAGTGGTTATAATATTGAGACCATTTCTGACTTTAAATTAAAGTAATCAGGGTAATTTCCCTAGCCGGACGTTCTGAAAATCCGAACATGTTCTGCGAAATCCGGATATCTGAAACCCCTAGCTCTAACTGCTCCATGATTGCTACGCCACTATGTTATATTACTAAACTTTTCTTCAATTCATACAGGTGGCTTTCTATTAGATTAATACTTGGAAGTATATTTATGATTTTTTAGCCACAGCCAGCCTAGAAATAGTTGTAAAAATAAAAATATATTTCAAAATCACATTTTTCCAAAACTGATGTAACTATTGTATTATGATTCTTGAGCAAAAGTAAAACGTATCTTGGTTTACGTTTATTGAATTACCAGGTGTTTGTAGTATACACATGTTATACATACAGGGTGGAAATTAAGTAACGGACTAATTCAATAATTCTGTTAATAACTGAAATATCGAAAAAATGTAAAAGGGGTATAGCGATTACGGACAAGCTATTTTCATGGATTTTCATCAATATTTGTAAGAGTTATCAATACTTGTTTTAAGTGGGAACCAATATTGTTTATTTTCATAGTACTTTTCAACGGTATAAAAATTTTATCATGTAACATCAGAAAATTTTCAAGAAAAATTTTCTTTAAAAACTTTTCATACTGGTGCATGCTGTATGCTGTAAGCATGGTTACATGCTGTTCTTGACCATTTAGAGCTTGTCTCTCGATTGTTTTGTGTATTGACAAAAACCCACTCTGACCGAATTTATGTAGGGTTGCATTAACCCGACGTGCGCAACTGAAGACGAGCCGTGCTTGAAATCTAGATATTGCTCGAATAAACTTATTTAACTTCGTCGAACCCAGCATTTTTAATTAATATCGTTATTTATTATGAATCTTGAAAATTGCGTACTAGAGATAGATGCAAGTCACATTTCATTGTAGTACTGCACATTATGAAAACATGGGGGTAGCAATAATGAAATTTTCAACAGAATAAATTTGAAAATTTTGTTCAAATTATTTGTTCCTAATATAGAGTTACTAACATTACCACTCAAATGAGTCAAATGTATTGCACTCAATTAGTATACATCCTGTATACAAATCTTACGACAGACAACTTTCTAGGTCTGGGAAATTTGCATGTGTGAGCTCAGAGTGCTCTGATTTTGCACTTACCTCTTTAACTTGGAACCAAGCATCTTTTGTGCAGTACCTGATGTCAGCAGCAGTGATCATGTCAACGCCAGCACCAATACAAGCTGAATGGACTGAAGCAATTACTGGTTTTGTACATCTCTCTATCCACGTAAGGCTTTCTTGGTATTCCTTGATAAGTTTAGCCAAGATTTTAGATTTTCTTGCTACATCATCCACTTCAGCAAGACGTGGTGCAAGATCCATCATACTGTTTAGATCAATTCCTGCATATGGTTTTATAGTTAACAATTTACATTATTACAAATGATTCTTATAAGTACCTGCAGTAAAAACTTTTCCAGAACCAGACAGTACTATGACTCGACAGTCCGGATCGCTGTTTAAAGCCTCAAAGCATTGGCCAACTTCATACCAAAGTTTTGTATTCATGGCATTTAATTTTTCCGGCCTGTTAAGCTCAACATGATACACAAAAGGTTCTGGAGATTTGACTTGCAAAGTTTCATAGTTCATATTTGAAGACATCATGGCTGCCGAAGTTCTCTGACCTGCAAAACAAATGAAATCTATAATACCATTAAAATTAAATATACGTATGTATAATTTCATATTCCAGAGTAAGGAGATACTAATAGCTACATGCGAAATATGTATATTCAAATGTAAACTTACTTCGAATTGCTGCTGATGCTGCTAATGATGTTACCTTCCTTAGAGATGCGTGAAACATATTGTCTTTCACTAGCTATTGTATCAAATATATTAAAATTAAAAAAAAGACAATTACCGGCGATAACGATTGTGTTACGGAAAGGTGGGTGAACGTGGGTGAACGGCTGTTCACGGGATCTAAACATTGCGGACTTTGGTCTATCTATAATATATGTAGATAAACAAATATTCATCGCTACCAACTTAAAAAAATATGAATAAAGATAAAAACAAGGAAGAATTATCATAAATTATATTTTTCTACTTTGCGTTAAAGTTGATTAAAAATTATATGGTCTGTACTAGTGCATTTAATTTGCTAAATTTCCAAAATAGCTTCAAGATAGTGGGGGGGCCCAAATGTCCCTAGAGGCCCAAGGCTGGTAGAGCCGTATTTTAGAGGTTGCGCTGACGCCTATATTGCCCATGTATCCAAGCGACCCCCGCGTCCCCCGCAGATGCCTACAAACTCACGAAAAAGTGGCGTCAGTGGAGTCAGGACAGGAGTTTAGCGGTTACGAGATAGCGTTTGTGACGTCACTGGGAGACCTCGTCCCCGCCCCGCAAATGCCGGTCGGCGCAACCTCTGTAGAATAGGCTTTACCGGCCTTGGTCCGGGCCTGGTAAGAATAAAGAATACAGAAAAAATAAACAATGTTATAATTTAAAATAGAAATAATACAAATTTAGCATTAATTTTTTAAATAAGTATTACTTCTCGCTGTTTTACATGCTCATTTTGTAGACGCTTCTACTTCTGACCCAAAACGCTAGACAGCATGCGCAGAAAACTTGCTGCAGCGGTCAGATCCAGTAACATAATATTGCTTAAAATCCCCAGAAAACACGCGTTCCATGTAAAATTACCAATTTCGGCTTTAATCATGAAGTGTGCTGTATCTACGTGTCCCAACTCAAGGAAGCTTGCCGCGGGTGGACCTGTTTTTATGTACTTTGGTCTTTGGAAACTTTGCTGAACTGTCCTAACCTAAAAACACAGTGGTTATTTTGGTTTTCCAGTTCACTTGCATAGAATTATTCAGTTTTCAATAAATGCATATCATTGTCACACCTATCTTTTATCAAATACACTTAATTTGATACTAATTAGGCGTTTAACAAAGCTGTTGCCAACTTAATTTCGTCCTGGGGGGAAATGCGCGCGCACACCGCGAGCATCAAAAACGAAGTAGAAGAGTCTATTCCCCATACACCACCCTAAAAAGGGAAAATTCCCTCAAGTTGGCAACTCTGATTGGCTCACATCAATCGTATTTGTGAATTGAATTGTACTACAACTACCAACTATTGAATATAAAACTACTCTAGATTGTAAAGATGACAACGGTAATTTTCGAAATTTATGTAAAATTAATGTCGCAAAGTAGAATAAATATTATATTACAGTCGTTTAATAGGACATATTGGTGCACTCGTTCCATTTGGGCAGTCCTCGCTACGCTCGTCGTGCCCAAAACAACTCTTGCGCCAATTTTTGTCTTATAAAACTTTTATTATAAATATACTATAATATACGAATTTTATAACATACTGTTATGAAAGACGGTACTTGTATTTTGTCTACGTATGTCTTTATTTTTAAATCAGGATGTTTTTATATACAGTAGAGTCCCGATTGTCCGAGTTAATGCGCACCAACATCTCGGATAAACGAAAACTCGGATAAAGAGGAATGCAAAATAAATATAAAATATATATAATCCGGACCCTCGATTAACCGAGACTCGGACAATCGTAATCGGGACTTTATACTGTATTTATTAATTATTGTTTATTACACTTGCATTATGAACCTTTCCACGTGGAAAGGTACTCCACACGACAAAGATTATGGTCGTTTGCAGCGCGGCCCGACGAGATTACCTGCCGTAATATATTATGGCAAATCGTTTTTCTTTATGATACGCAGTATGTAAAGTATTGTAATCATGCCGAAAAAAAATTGATGTTTTAGCGGAAATAGGTCTTTATGGGTCTCCTGAACATTTTTGACCAAGGTACAAAAAAATGTCTGTGTGTGTGTGTGTGTATGTAAACGATTTTTGTGACGACGATTCCGGACATACTACTAAAGGTATCAAGACGAAAGTTTATATTTAGAAGTTTTATGACCAAACTTAGAGCTGAAAAGCTTTTGGTTCAAAAGGGTCGAAAGGAACTGGTAGTTTATTCTAAGCCTTTTTCAGTGATTTTGCAAATAAGCCGCCATTCATGTAATTTCGACAAAAAAGTTAAATAATAAATTAAAGTAGAGGAAATTTTGAATAATTTATGCCAATGACATTTTTTGGTAAAATTAATAGTTTAGCTGCAAGAGCAAATTCTATTTGATCGAAATCGTCTCTGCATTTGGTAGCCAAGATATTTTGAAACTTTTGACAGTATTCAGAACGTCAGCGGTTGCGAAACGTCAATTCAACACGCATATGCATGGAGAAACACGCGCGCATGTACGCTATATGAAACAATATTGAAACATCTTGGCGTCATACACAAAGTCAATGTGTATTTCGAGTGCGGATAGCAATGTTGTAATGCATTTTTCAAGGATTTTGCAAATGAATAAATTTCGTCAAAATTGTTAAATAATAAATGAAAATAGACGAAATTTCGTATAATTTTTGTCTATGACATTTTTTGGCAAAACTAATAGTTTAGCTGAAGAAGCAAATTCTATTTGATCGAGATCGTGTCTGCATTAATATAAAGTTAGCAGTAGGTAGTGTCAAAGGCTGATTTTTTTACTATACCTACTGTCAATATCTGTCAAATCCTGGCTAATTCGTTTTATTTTAATGCAAATACGATCGATCTCGATCAAATAGAATCTCATGCAGCTAAACTAATAATTTTATATACCTATTGTATGATAAAGTCATGTGCCTGGCTACATCAGATTTTTTTAGTTATAGTTATTCAAAAACAAACTAAAACTAGTGATACGTTACAACAAAGTACAAACCATCCGTATAAATACAATGATATTCGCAGCGCCGGATTTAAGGGAGGGCTGACTGGGCTGCAACCCATGGGCCCCCACCTAAAATGTACCATACTTTACCCTCTTACGAAAATGAGCTAGCCGTATCTACAAAAAAGTTACTGAGATATTAAATTTTATTACTTTTATTATTAGTAAAATAAAAGATGAACAAACATTTACTAAGAAACCTAGCTTCAAGTTTATTTTCTTACCTGTTTCCATGTTGACAACGATGATGGAATAACTACTTAAGACGCAAATTTGCTTTTCCGTCGATCGTTTATTTATGAGTCAGTTTAGTGAATAGGAAATCGTTTATTAAAGTACTACATTAATGCACGATTTCTATTAATGCATGATTTGTTATAGCCAATCACAACACGCAATGACGTCGTTTGATTGGCCAATGGAACATATGTGAAATGAAACCTTCCAATCAAAACATACCGCTCTCTAGAACTGTCAGTGTCAAATTACTTAAATGGTCATATAACCTAAAAAGACATCGGCGAAGAAAAATCTATGTAGACGACGCTAGAAGAATACGATCGACGGAAACATTTTGTAACCAACTCGAATATTAAACAGCGATTAATGATCTCGACAATTAACGCGCTCGATTCGCTCGCGCGTTAAACAGTCTCGATCATTAATCGCTCTTTTTAATATACTTGTTGGTTAAATAACTATTAACTATGCAAAATCATGTCATCAAGTATTTTCCTAGAGCCACACAGCTTTTCTGCCCAGGGGCCCCAACAGCTTTTTTTGTCTACGGCCCCCACAACTTTTCAGCCCAGGGGCCCCCTCAGTCCTAAATCCGGCGCTGGATATTCGTTTTTGGCTAGATTTTGCAATGCCAGTTTAAACCATAAACTGAGTTCAAATTTACAAAATCGGCATTAAAGACCCCAGTCCAAGAGAAGCGTTAATTACAATTTATTTTAGTATGGTTGTATATATCATTCGGTTTAGGAGAGCATGGGTGTTAAAATCTCTATTTTATCTTCATAGTATGTATCAATATTTTATGCAGTTATTTGATACTTACAAATCATCAATATATAGAGATAATTGAAATGACACATTCATTAACAATCTTGCCAATTCAAATAATATGTAATTTAATTGTCTTACAAACGCCTTGTACATTTTTATTTTATGTACATGATTTCTGTGTGGTCAGCTTAATCGGTTGCCGACCCGTAACTAAGTGAGAAATGTATTTATATTTAAAAAACTATTATTGATTAAACAATAATGATTTTTCCAAATTCAGAATTGTACTGACTTTGCCTGTTTTAGTTGCTACGCCTAGGCGCCCTAGGCCATATAGGTACGTGGTGCAAATTTTTATCCGCGGCTATAAAAAATCCTTCACGTACCTATATGGCCGCATTTCTTTACAAACCATGAGTTCCATAACGGTGGATAAAAATTCGCTGTAGGGAAAAAGACAACTGGCGCCTGGGCTATGAGCAATAGAAACTTTTACAAAATTCAAAAAAGACGTAAATGGACCAGGAAAAATAGACCAGTTATGGCAATTATTTCTGTTCAAAAATGCGATTGCACATAAAAATGCCAAACTAGCAGAGACATTTTAAAAATTAAAGCTGGATGTGTTCCTTACAAATAAATTTACAGTATATTTCCACGGATTGGGGTAAACAGAGGAAACAAAATTGTAATGTGAAATTTTAAAAATGTCGCCACCTAGTAGTGGGTTATTCCGCAATAACGTGTCACACCATGGTCACACCCGTCGACCCTGTTTAACGATGATGTTTAACGACTATACATAAGCAATGGGGGCTTTTATTATTATTTTGATGCAACATTATAACAAACAGACGACTCGTCTTTTAGAATAGTTGTAAATAGATGTTCAAACTGATACGTTTTATGAGTAACCTTTTTAAATAGCCGTGACGGTCGTTACCACCACAGTGATGCCTTGGTTTTGGTAACCTAAAATTTAAAATTCGCGGAATGATCCTAGTGCAAAGTTTATATTCTAATAAAGTTAATACACAATTCTAGTTTAGTATGTGAAATTTGGGCTAACTACTAATATATTGTATGCATCATGTATACCAGCTAGAATAAGCATATAAATAAGCCACTAAACTTGTCAAAAACATTAACGATAATGGGAGTTAAAATCAAAGTACTACCTGACAATGTCACACAAACATTTTCCTAATTATATGTAGATATTATATTATATATATATATATATATATATAAAAATAGTAGAAGATTAATGGGAAAACAGTCTGTATATTTTCTTTATTTTTTCTTTGCTAATATTTCGGATGAATTTGCATCCTTCGTCAGAGCTCTAAAAGTTAAAAAAGTTTAAAACATTAACAATCTAAAAACGAAATACAATACAAACCGGAAATATCACTATAAACTATATAACATTATGAAACATGTAAAAAACTCTTGTCAAACAAATTTGTTATGGTGATCAAAATATAGGAAGAAAAAAAGCCAACCTTATTTTATATATGACAACATCAAAAATCTAACCTAAAAAACTAGAGTTAATGACATGAAATGTAACAATATGAATGGAAAGAACACCTCAAAATTTTCAAAGTTGGTTTAACTGGGTGCGATGAATATTTTTGTAATTTAATAAATATGTATAAATGCTACTTAAATTTTTGATGTCAGTTTTCGAATTCATTGGCGATACAGAATTATTAATATGAAACATTTCAAGAAAACTTCTCCGAAAGTAATTTACGTCACCGGCCAATACAGCCAAATTTTGATAGTCCATATTATGTCCAAGACGGTTAACATGGGAAGCCAATGCACAAGCTTCAGGCTTCAATCTTGCATCACTTTTATGTTGTGCAATTCGTTTTTTAAGTTGTTGAGAAGTCTGTCCAATATATTCTTGCTGACAATCTCCACATTTAATTTTGTAAATAACATCTGAACGCAAATCCAATGGAAGATCATCCTTTATTTTTGAGAAAAAAGTTCCTAGACCCTTCATTGTACGACGTGCAAAAATCAAATTATGATCTTTAAAAATTTTCATCAGGTTAGGAGTAAGTCCAGCAATATAAGGTAATACTTTGAATTTTGTCTCCATATTACGATTTCGTGTAAATTCTGTGCAACTGTGCAAATCAATGTTCAAATTTGATGTACGTACACGACTGCTGTAAAGTAGTTTACTAATCAAAACACGAGGATATGAATTTTCTTCTAAAATAGTTCCAAATTTCTTGAGATTTCTGTTGAGCAAAGAAGGATGGACAATTTTGGATATTCTATTTTTCTGGCTCAATATAAAGTTCTTTTTCATTTGTAAAGGATGGTTCGAAAAGTAATTTATGTAGCGGCCGGAACTTGTTGGTTTTTGATACCAATCTAAAATAATAGAGTTATCATTTTGTCTTATTACTTTGGTATCCAAGAAAGGTACACTCCGATCTGATTCATTTTCTACAGTAAACTTCAATCTTGCGTGATAGGAATTAAAAATATTCAAAATTTCATCTACTTTATCTTCTGGTACCGCACAAATTAGGTCGTCCACATACTTCTTAATAAAAGGAAGCTTGAAAGATAATTTTGGTATTTGAGAATCCAATAACGTATCCATTACTATATGAGCAAGAATAGGACTCAAATTTGAACCCATAGGACATCCAAAAATATTGAAAATAGCTTGAATCGAAAATAAAATCCAAAATTTCTAAAAGATCCTTAAGTGACATTGAGCAATTATTAACTTTTAGAGCTCTGACGAAGGATGCAAATTCATCCGAAATATTAGCAAAGAAAAAATAAAGAAAATATACAGACTGTTTTCCCATTAATCTTCTACTATTTTAATAAAGTACAGTCATTATAATTTCTATATACAATCACGGTATGGGTTTTTACCAAGATATAAAAGCAAGATATGGTAATGAAGCTGTAATAATTATGAAAAAAATGACAAGTATTAACAAGAAACTAGCATCTTTTAGGAACCGGAGAATTTTTCTACTACAATGTCGCCGTAAACGTATCACTCCTAACCACATAGTCCATAACATTAAAAGTCTTCTAAATTTAATTGAAACTGATGTAGGTCCTATATGCCAACGTGTTGAGAACTTGAATAAACGTGTAAGAAACAAGATACTAAACATCGAAATTAGTATAACTATCGCCACTATTGGAAAACTTGAACATGATACCAGGAATTTGACGGATGCTCTCTTCAAATATGTACCATCTGATATTGTTGAGGAATACGTACGTAGATTATCTTTCAGTTATGATAAACTTTTCAATAGTATAAAGAAAGAAAACATACGTAAGTTTGGCAGACTGCAATCATCATCATTTGATATTGGTTTTAAAGGTAAAAATGAATGGCTCAAGAATATTAGCAGTATTGAAATTCCTTCTGACATCAAAAATTTCTTATCATTAGGACCAAAATTTGCTTTACCTGTAGGATATAAGGACATTCAGATTCAAAAACTTCTGGCTGATTTCGAACTCGTCATCAAGGATTTTGAATTACCTACGCAAAATTTATATAGATCAATGGGTACTAACATAATTACGAATTTCTTACATGAAAACAGAAATTGCAAACCAGCTTTCGATAAAATTTTCAATGACACTAAGGTTTTTCTAAAAAATAATCCTAACCTACTCATTTTGAGGGCAGATAAAGGCAATGTAACCGTAGCTATGAACAAAGAAGACTATCATCATAAAGTTCTTGATATCCTAAATGACGAGGTTAATTACAAGAAGCTTAAAAGAGATCCAACTACAACGATCCAAAATAAAAGCAATACATGGATTAATAAACTGAATACATGCCATGAAATTGACGATGTTACAGCAAAACAACTAAGAACATACAAATCTATTGCCCCTCGCTTTTATGGACTTCCCAAAATCCATAAACATGAAATTCCTTTGCGCCCTATTGTAGCTTCAAATAATTCACCAACCGAAGAACTTTCCAAATACATCGCGAACATTCTTACATCAACATGTCATCAAGAAAATGATTACTATGTGAGAGACACATTTCATTTTGCAGAATTTATGGAAAACAAAGTTTTGCCTAATGATTTTGTGTTAATCAGTTTAGATGTAGTATCATTATATAGTAACATCCCTTTAAACCTGGCAAAATCTAATATTAAAAGTAGATGGAATGAGATATCCAGAAATTGCTCAATGTCACTTAAGGATCTTTTAGAAATTTTGGATTTTATTTTCGATTCAAGCTATTTTCAATATAATAACGAAATCTACAAGCAGATTTTTGGATGTCCTATGGGTTCAAATTTGAGTCCTATTCTTGCTCATATAGTAATGGATACGTTATTGGATTCTCAAATACCAAAATTATCTTTCAAGCTTCCTTTTATTAAGAAGTATGTGGACGACCTAATTTGTGCGGTACCAGAAGATAAAGTAGATGAAATTTTGAATATTTTTAATTCCTATCACGCAAGATTGAAGTTTACTGTAGAAAATGAATCAGATCGGAGTGTACCTTTCTTGGATACCAAAGTAATAAGACAAAATGATAACTCTATTATTTTAGATTGGTATCAAAAACCAACAAGTTCCGGCCGCTACATAAATTACTTTTCGAACCATCCTTTACAAATGAAAAAGAACTTTATATTGAGCCAGAAAAATAGAATATCCAAAATTGTCCATCCTTCTTTGCTCAACAGAAATCTCAAGAAATTTGGAACTATTTTAGAAGAAAATTCATATCCTCGTGTTTTGATTAGTAAACTACTTTACAGCAGTCGTGTACGTACATCAAATTTGAACATTGATTTGCACAGTTGCACAGAATTTACACGAAATCGTAATATGGAGACAAAATTCAAAGTATTACCTTATATTGCTGGACTTACTCCTAACCTGATGAAAATTTTTAAAGATCATAATTTGATTTTTGCACGTCGTACAATGAAGGGTCTAGGAACTTTTTTCTCAAAAATAAAGGATGATCTTCCATTGGATTTGCGTTCAGATGTTATTTACAAAATTAAATGTGGAGATTGTCAGCAAGAATATATTGGACAGACTTCTCAACAACTTAAAAAACGAATTGCACAACATAAAAGTGATGCAAGATTGAAGCCTGAAGCTTGTGCATTGGCTTCCCATGTTAACCGTCTTGGACATAATATGGACTATCAAAATTTGGCTGTATTGGACGGTGACGTAAATTACTTTCGGAGAAGTTTTCTTGAAATGTTTCATATTAATAATTCTGTATCGCCAATGAATTCGAAAACTGACATCAAAAATTTAAGTAGCATTTATACATATTTATTAAATTACAAAAATATTCATCGCACCCAGTTAAACCAACTTTGAAAATTTTGAGGTGTTCTTTCCATTCATATTGTTACATTTCATGTCATTAACTCTAGTTTTTTAGGTTAGATTTTTGATGTTGTCATATATAAAATAAGGTTGGCTTTTTTTCTTCCTATATTTTGATCACCATAACAAATTTGTTTGACAAGAGTTTTTTACATGTTTCATAATGTTATATAGTTTATAGTGATATTTCCGGTTTGTATTGTATTTCGTTTTTAGATTGTTAATGTTTTAAACTTTTTTAACTTTTAGAGCTCTGACGAAGGATGCAAATTCATCCGAAATATTAGCAAAGAAAAAATAAAGAAAATATACAGACTGTTTTCCCATTAATCTTCTACTATTTTAATAAAGTACAGTCATTATAATTTCTATATATATATATTATATAGTATTAAATTTAGAAAAATATGAAAATCTATGAATTGAAAACCTAAATATTTTTTTAAAGGTACTTTTTCTAGCACAGACTTGCCCATCAAGGCTGGTAGAGCCGTATTTTACAGAGGTTGCGCTGACGCCTATATTGCCCATGTATCCAAGCGACCCCCGCAGATGACTACAAACTCACGAAAAAGTGACGTCAGTGGAGTCAGGACAGGAGTTTAGCGTGTTACCAGATAGCGTTTGTGACGTCACTGGGAGACCTCGTCCCCGCCCCGCAAATGCCGGTCGGCGCAACCTCTGTAGAATCGGCTTTACCGGCCTTGAGACTTGCCTTTTAAACAGCAACTCTCTAGTCACTCCGGAGTGCTCCGGAGTCACTAGCACTTTTTAAATTATTTCTTGGCTATGGTTGGGGAATTGATATTTAATGAATAAAACAATAATTTTCACATTAAAAAACGTTATTTTTGCACATAATATAAGTAGATATTAAATAAATAATTAAATCTAACACTTTCAAATCACAATTAATTCCATAAAGTAAAAAAAAATTGCAGCAATTCATAATTATATACAACATGGGCAATCCTAAATTGAACACTTACGAAGATATATTATTATCATAACGACATATATATACACACTAATTTACGTATTCACAATATTTTTACATCAATATACAGGAACATTCACAGGAAACTTCTTATATTCACTTCTCTTTTCTATCTAGTAATGAAAAAAAATAAACCAATATTAGCAACTGTACAAAAAATAAAATGGTTACTACTTACTAACAAATAGCTGTCGGTGTTCAGCTGGCAAATCAAGTTTGCTTTCTAATTCTTCAAACCAATTATCCTTAACATTTGGTTTTCTGAAAAACAAGAATTATTAATTACGATAATCACAATAGGTAAAGAATATGGAAATTTGAAAATATTTAAAATATTAGTTACATACCTTTTCAAACTCTCGTTAAATGCTGATAAATGATAGTTAATATCGTGGTTCCGAGGATACTTTTGAGGTAGGCCGTACGGTGCATGCCTGTTTCCATGAGCATAATTATGGGAACGGTCTTCTCTCAATCTTTCTGAGTTCGACTGCCGACCTTTATCGTTGACATGGTAAGACCTTGAAGGTTGTTGATTATGGTTAGGTCGCATTTGATGGTTTTCATGATGACTGCTTGCATGATTATTTTGACTGTGGGAGTAATCAAAATTACGACGTGAACCATCAGAATCACGTTTTGGATAATGTAAGTTGTGTGGATCTTCTCTAGAACTGGAACTAGCTGGTTGTGAAATCTTAATGTTGAGTTTCTCATAGGATTGTTGCTTTGTATGATAAGATCTTGGTGGCCATGAGTTCTGTTCATTTGCTCCTTTCTTTTCACCGAGACTACCTTCCCGCAAATAAGGACCATCAACTTTTCGTTTATGATCATTTACATCCTCCTTTTTTAGGATGTCAAAAAGTTCTTCAGCAGTTAACCCTTTTTCCGGGGTAGGACTTGTGGAACTACTTGAAGAACTAGAATTCATTCTTTGTTTCATATTCGTACTAGATGGACTGAAACTATCCTTTTCTTTACTGTTCCTTTCTGAATGCTTAATAGAATTTGATATATTATATGGTGTTGATGATGGTTTGTTATACAAACTGCTTTTCTGACTTTTCCCATGATTGTTAGTTGGCGATTGTTTATCGCTGATAGAAGCCTTTGTTTTTTTATCATAAGCATAAGGTAACTCTTTAGTTTTAAATGCCACCTTGTCTTGCACATTTCCTACGTGGTCTTCGGAAGTATATCTACTCTTTGTTGATGACAATGGACTAGCTTTTTGATGTGCATCTGAAGAAAATGGTTCCATTTTTAGTGCATAGCCTGTTCGATCTCGTTCTTCAGAAAAGGGCCTAGACCTTGGTCTTATCGGCTCTTCGTATATCATGTCTTTCTTTTGTCTCTTGTCAATTCTTAGGGCTTCAGGATCATCAAGTTTGGATCTGCTTCTTCGTTTACCTGATTGGGAATCATTCTCTTCAACGCTCTTACTTTTTGATTTTGGGTATTCTTTATCAGCAGGACATAAACTTCCACTCCTTTGTCTATTATCACCCCTCTGTTTATTGTCTTCACTTTTCCCGTTCACTGGTCTTATATGTTCAACTGATGCACTTTTTCTTTTTCCTCGATCTGACTGATAATGTTTTGTTTGAGAGCACTCTGAACCGTATTTGTTGGTTTGGTTTCTTTGACGTGTTTTCACAGTGTCATAAGTATTTGGAATTACTGGATCATATTGTACTACTGGTATACTATTATTAGTAGCTGGAAGTTTAGTATTACTTCTTACAGTTGGAGCCACTTTCCCAACAGGGAGATTTCGCAATTTTGCCGGTGTGTCAATGAGAAGAGGAAGTGGTGGTACAAGTAACACAATTTTTTCCTCTGAGGCTACTTTAACACTATCAGTCTCATGCCATAGTGCGGTTTGATAATGCATCGAAGATTCAGGTCTGCAATCCGTAAGCATTGGTTCCTTGTATGAAACTTGGCCAACATCCACATTAGAATTCAGGTTAAGATTTTCAGATGGTTGCAACTGACTTGGAGATTGATAATGTATCGAAGATACAGGTCTGCTATCCGTAAGCATTGGTTCCTTGTATGAAACTTGGCCAACATCCACATTAGAATTCAGGTTAAAATTTTCAGCTTGTTCCAACTGACTTGGAGATTTAGATGGTAATGCTATCTGTACTTCACTGCTACTCTCAATCTTATTAATTGGAGTTACAATTAGAGGGGTTAACTTTAGAGTTGATTCGTTATGCAATGGAGAAATATGTTGTTTAATTGGTGCAGCCATCTCTGGTCGGGTTTTTCTTCTAGCATACAATGACATATCTTCATTTGATTGCACTTTCTTGATTGATTTTTTACTTTCTTGAGATAGTTTTTCCACCAAGTCCATAAGGCGCTTCTCCTTTTTGACAACTGTTGGCTTTGGTTTCGGAGAACTATCTGGTTTCTTAATATTTTTGAACATGTCATCGGTTGATGCATAGTCAAATTCATTGACTTTAACCTCTACTTTTTGGGGTTCTGCTGCATTCTTCAAAACTGGCGCAGGAAGGTGTTTAGATTTTGGTGTTTCAAGTGGTGTCATTGAGTCATTTTGAAATGAAATGTTTTCTAGATCACTTAAGGAGTAGTTTGTGAGATAATTCTTTTCATCCGTTGAGCTACTTGTGCACATACTAGCAGGTAAAATAGTTCCTGGAAAAGATGTATTGTAATCAATCCTTTTGTCCTTTCGGCTGGCTATGCTTGAATTACAATCTTGAAGTCCCACATTGTTTTCAGTATCAGTGTCAACTTCTTGTTTTAAATTTGTTAGCATAGGTGGAAGATCAATTGGGCTCAATTGATTTGCCATTGCATTTGGGTGCATTAGCAGGTGTACCTCCATCATACTCATTATGTCATCACTTCTTGACTCTAAATGTAAATCCAGATCTATGAAGTGGGTATTGGATTCAGTAGTGCACTGAACGTTTTGCATCATTTGAGGTGTTTGGTGTCCTATAAAGCTGTTGTAATACTGATGTTCTTGGTCCGACAGTTGAAAAACACTGACGCTTTCATCTCCAGGAACGGGGCTCGTACCCTGATCAAGATTGGACTCCATTAAGGTACTAATGCAAGACCCTTCGCGGAATGAGGAGATACCATCTTCATGAGCACCCTGATCACGATTGGACTCCATTAAGGTACTAATGCAAGACCTTTCACGGAATGAGGAGATACCATCTTCATGATCAGTATATTGCATTTGACTTCCTTGTCTTGTAGGACTCATCTCTGGAGACACCTGTACTCTATTGGCATTCTTCTTGCACGAACCAATCAAGGGCCCACCTAAAAAAATTGAAAATGAGAATAAATAAAAATTCACACTAAATAAGACCTCAATTCAGATACCACATGTATTTATTTTATTTGGTGTATGATTGCTACCCTAATAGAAAAGTACAATGTTACAATTACGTCCAAAATTAACTACTCTCAAGGAATTTAATTAATGTGGCAGAAAATTTAAGAGGGCCACCGTGATAATTTCATCGACGACGGTGTAAGATAACAAAGTCAATCATCTGAAATAAAATACTCCAGTCTACCGGAAGAAGTCATTTTCAACTTTGTTATTTTGTGATATAATTTATTGTCCTCACATAATTGAAATGCCACTTGTTCTGCTTATTAGGTACGTTGCATTGTCAAAACAAAACATGTCAATTTTTATGATTTACTAGCGTATGTCCTTGGACACTTTGCCTGTCAGGGTTTATTTCTAGGAGTGTGCGCAACACAAAATGGATAACACGTCTACAGTGAAAAATGGTGGATCAAAATGAGTGGGTTGCTAAAACGTAAATCCTAGTCCCTATCAAACACAAAAAATATTGACTTGATCGGACATTATTTTTGCCCCCGAAACTTGATTAAAGCTTTTTTTTTTAAGCAGCCAACAAAATTAGCCTGGTTGAAATGAACGAGGCGTTAAAATGTGTGTATTGACAATTTGAACTCGATCAAAATATACCTTTTGTTGTGAATGTTCTAGAAAGTTTTGACGAACATATGAAATTTTGTTTGAAATTTAAGGGGCAAAAGTTATTATTGTCCGATCGAGTCTTATTTTGTTGCACTTATTATTGATGTGAGTATCGACACTTTGACACCTCTTAAATATATTGCCTGATCAAGTCAACATTTCAGGCATTTCTTGGAGTGCTTGGGCAACATTCTGAATCCTCAGGCATTCAGACCTGATAATTTTCTCTTTTGTCACACCACCCCAGTTTAGAGTACTCTTTAAATTGTAAAGTACCTATTATTTAAAAAATTCCTTGGAGATGTTAATTTGATAGAATAAAATATTATATTTTGAGTATCCAACCTATGGTTTTTCTTTTTTAGAGATCATTTAATTGCCATTTCCATAGATTTTTTTAGGCTTAATGAGTTCAAACTTTTAGTAAAAATAAAATTGAGCTCAAAATGTTGTGGTGAATGATAAACAAAATAACGTGATTGGTAATTTATTGATTTATAGCAGATAAACTCAACTGCAAAACCTTTAAATTGAGTAGGTACCACTGCAAGCATAAACCAAAAAAAAAATAAATTTCATGTCTTGAAGTAATGAGCATGCATGCGTAAAAGAAAAATCTGACGTAAGACAACTTTGCAGGTCTGATTTGTTGTCGAACAAATAACTAAATAAATGGGAAAAGAGTGATCGTATTCAGTAGAAAAAAAAATATCTATTGAAACATCCGTGCTCGACTATACTAGGTAAGATTTTAAGCTTTGTTTATACAACCACTTCCCTTTTTTAAAGGCAATATAATACAACAGGCTATGAAGGTACTTACCTACTGGCTTATCCCGGTCGGCAATTTTAACCGAAATATAGTACTTCAATCTTTCAGAGACCTCATCATCGTCCTTAGCAAAACTATTTGGCTCTGAAAGGGATTCTCCGATGGCCATATTATTCTCGAGAAAAGATGGTAACGTTGGTTCAGAATTATAATCAGTTGCAGATTCTATTTCTACTTGACTATAAATGTCAATATCAAAAAGCTCATGTTCTTCCATCATGTTTTCTTCAAGTACAACATCCAGCACATCTTTATTCGTTAGATCAGTTTGAGATCTGGCAAAACTGTCTGCGTTAATAGTTTTAACCATTGTGGTAGCTTCCTGTATTGTGTGTATCTGATCTTTAACTTCTGCTTTATTTTTCAGTTTAATGGGTGATGTACTGAAATTAGTGCTCTTATTGCTGTTAACAGTTGCTTTAGAGTTGATGCTGTATTCTTCAGTCTTTATTGTGTCAACTGTGTTGTCAGGGGCCACTGTCTCATCTTTTTCTTCTTGAATAGCAAGCTTGCCTGTAACATCTTGAGGAGTATCTTTGTGTTGACCTACAGATTTATCTGATTCTAATATCAGATCAGGTACAACAAATTGTTGCTCTTTTGCTCTGTTTTGGTTTTTGGTTTTGTAGTACAAATGACAATCCAGCTGATAACCAATCCTATTTTCCCCAATATTATCAACATTTTTCAAAGCATTAAGCTCAGTGGTATTCATCACCCGAGAGGTTGAGTTTGCTCTGTCAATAGGAGTAGGTTTTTGGAGATCTTTTGATAAAGACTCTTTCTTTTCAATATCCATGTCTTCCATTATAAAATCTTCAGTGCGTGGCTTTGGATCATCAATAACTTTACAAATATGATGTTCTGGTATAGCTTGTGGTCCAGCAACTTCAGTTTTGACATCATCTTCATCAGAGGTCATTGTAGTTGTTTCAGAGCAGCTACTAGTATTTTCTTCCATTGGTATAGGGCTAGATGTACTTGCTCCAGATGACATCATGTGATATGCTTGCATATTTGCACTGTCTTCAAGAACAACTTTATGTTCTTTTTGACTTCTTCTAGTTTGAACATCGTCAGTGATAATGTCCATTATAAGATTAGCTTTGGAAGTAACATGAGTATCATATTGTATGATTATTCTTTGATCTTCATGTACACATTGACTACTTATGTTTATACAAAAGACACCAAAATCGGATATATCTTCAGTGTTTATTGTTGCTTTAGCAGTACTTGGGCAATATGCTTCCATTTCATTAGTATAATCTTCAAAAATAAAATCCAGAGTTTTTTCATTACTTGTTTTTGTTGAGAATGTGACCACATCAGTCATAGAATCACTGGCAACATTAACTTCAGAGACAAATGGTAAATCTTCATCTATCATACTTGCGGGCTCCCTTACTTCAGTTTCTAAAACATGTTTCCGACTTGTTTTAGTTGGTAATACACAAACAGAATAGTCCATGTTGAGCTTATTCTCAAATGCAATTTGAACTTCAGTTTTTATCACTTCTATGTGCTCATGAACAGCATTATCTGTAACTTCTTCATGACTGATAGCCGCAATTTCATGATCATACCTCATGTTAACATCCGCTGGAACTTCATTCCTTTGATCAGTGCTTTCTTCAGAAATGATTGTATGTTCTTTGAATTCCAGATTTGTCTTAGTTGGTAATATAGAATTAGATGAATGCTCATTGTTATCAATTTTTTCACATGCAATTTGCATTATCGAGTGGTTATTAATATCATCTGTAACTATTTCATGATGGATAGCTGTAGTTTTGTGATCGGACATTATGTTAACATCAGGTGCAGTATTATGATCATCAGCCACGATGATTTCACATGTAATTTTATCTTTCATCACTAATTGGCTATTAACATCATCTATAACATCTTCATGGCATAGAGCTGTAATTTCATGATCAAACATCATGTTAACATCAGGTGCAGTATCATGATCATCGGCAACACATTTTTCACATGCAATTTGAGCGACCTCATTAATCACGTTTGTGTAGTCTTCACCATCATCTGTAACTTCCTCCTGAGGAATAGCTGTAATTTCCTGATCGTACTTTAAGTTAACATCAGGTGCAGTATTGTGATCATCCTTAACAATGTCTTCACATGCAATTTGAGCGTAATCCTTAATTAGTTCAGTGTGGTGATAAACAACGTCTGTAACTTCTTCTTGACGCTTATGTGTAATTTTGTGAACGTACTTCATGTTGACTTCAGATGCAATATCAATCTTTTGATCAGTGTTTTCTTCAGAAATGTTTGTATGTTCTTTAAGTTGATATGCGGTTTGAATTGGAAAAATTTCGCTGTAAAATTTTTTTGTACATGGAACTTGAATATTATTGTCCTTTACTTTTGTGTCATATATACCATCTGTAACTTCTTCACGACTGGTAGCTTTAATTTCTTGATCATACTTTATGTTTTCTTCTATTACACTTTTATGTCTTTTCTTATTTGGTTCATCATCCAGCTCCAGCAGTCTTTTAATTGAAAATTCATTACTGCGATTTTGACAAAGGCTTTTACAAGTTATTTGTGTATCAACTTGCATCTTTCCAGTGTGCTCTTCAAGGTCCATGTCTCCTAGTTCATAATTCAATATTCTTGTTGCAGATATTGTATTATCAGATGAATGGTCACCATTAATATTGTTTTCAGATGCAATTTGAAGATCTTTTTGCATCATGTTTGTCGGATCTTCAATTTGACCAATGTCCTCCGAGTTAACACAGACTTTATTGGCAACTGTAGACTTTTTTCTCATGTCTGTATGCTTTTCAACTTCATCTCTTAGTACTAACTCAAAATTTGTTCTAGATGAAACTATTTCATTATCAGTTATATTTTGGTTTGTAACCAATGTCACTTCTGATTCACTTTCTTCACTCATGTTTCCATTTTCCTCAGGTACTGCGTCTGCTACTTCTCGAGTAGTAACCGTAGATTTGTCAATAACGGTACCTCCAACCTCATCAGGTTCAGTTGATTCAGGAGAATTTAAAACGTCGCCCAACATGAGTTTGCTATGTTCATGTACTATATTTAGTACTTCTTCCTCCTTGGTTTTGATAGACTGCACACTCAAATCGTCACCTTCATGGTTTCTCTCATCACTAGTTTCTGGATTACTCTTACAATCTTCCTCCATCGTGCTACTGTTAGTTCCTTGACCATCATTTGGTGATTGATCATTTAGTTCAGAGCAACTTGAAGTATCGGTATTTTCTACCACAGAATTCCGGTCCGCTTTTGCTCTTTCCTCTGCGTTGCGACTTTCATCTTGTTGGATAATATTCACGTCTCCACAGGACACATCCAACATCTTAATTTCATTGTTTTTTTCTTGACTTATATGGTCGTCTTCTGATGTTATCGTAGTTACGTCAATAGTTATAAGTCTACCATTTTCAGAAACAGTTACTTCCGGAAAATTTGAAACATTGTCCAAGGTGGGAGTGCTGTCATCAAGAACTGCAAATTTCTCGTCTTGTGTATTATTTATTGTACTACTTCCTTTTCCTGTGTCATAATAGGGAATCTTTACAATAGCTTCCTCCACATAAACTGTTCTTTCTAAACATTTCATGTTTGTATCAATGTCTTTGATATTGTCACTATTAATAAACTGGCTAGCAGGACTTTTCATATCCTCCTCAATTGATTTTTCCGTTATATTGTTTGCTTCTTCATGAATATTTTCTGGTTGTATTTGCTCAATAGTTTGTTGAGTGATTGAACTATTTAGTTCTTGGCTGAAAGGATGTGTATATTGTTTTGAAATTGGAATGGCATTTTCTGGAGATTGCGACTCTTTGAGTGGGTTACCATAAAAGAGGTTTTCTTTTTCGACTGGGGGATCTGTTCCTTTATCACCAAGTAATTGTTTATCAGATATGTTAGCATTAGATATGTTGAAATTTGGTTCCTCTGAAACAATTCCTTTTGAAGACTTTGCAACATGTTCTATCATGTATATATTGTGATCCAATGAAATATCCGGTCTGTGCTCATTAGTTGTTCTGTCTGATTCTCTAAAATCAGTATTGTAGTCAATTGTCACCTCTTTAACTTTAATTGAAGCATCTTCTTCTGTAGTTATTGTGTTATCTTCCAATCTAGAGTCAAGTACTTGTTCATTACTTGTTTCAGTTAATAATAAACTTTTATTCGTTCTCTTGTGGTTGTTTGTAGTAGCTTTAGAGGACATTGGCAAATCTTTCTCTATTGTTTTAGTTGTGTCTTCATTCACAAGCTGTACTTGCTCATCAGAACGTTTGATTTGTTCAACATCAAATTCCATGCCATCGTCAATGAATGAACTATCTTCAAGTGGTATAGTTGTCTTTTCTGGAAATAATATATACGACCTATTCTCAGTATCTATATCTTTAGTAGTAGATGATAAATTAACAACTTCCATAATTTCTTGATGCAATCTCTTTCTGGTTACATGTTCTAAATCTATCTTGGCATCCGATACTGGTTCCTTTAATTCAACTACAATTTTGCCTAGATTTACACATTCATCATTTGCTTCTCTTGCATTAGACTGGAGAATATGTTTATCTTCTACTGGTAGTAATAATTTATTTACTATAACATTTTGTTCTTGAACTATGGTTTTGGTATAATCTTCTCCTTCTTCAATTCCAACTTTTGGTTTTTCTGTTTTCGAGAATTCCATACATTTGTCATGAGGAATTTCTATATCATGTGGTAAATTTTCAACTATTGTCATTATCTTGTCTTTAACTGCATTTGATTTTTTATGTTGTTTTGAAGTTAAATCCAACGGTTCCTCATCAGCATTGACTATATTGGTCATATTCTGACAAGTTGAATATCCTGCTACCATAGGAATTACTTCAGTTCCATGTCTTAGTAATTGATCGCACGTATTTTCAAATATGTTCTTAGCCTTATTAAGGATTGGTGACTCAAATTTGCAGCAAGTGGGAGGAATTTCTACGATACCATGTAAGTGTTGTGTCTTTTTATCTTGGGTATATTTTCCCTTCCTCGGGTCTTCAATGATTTGTTCAGCAAATGGGTAAATTGGTAGGTCTTCAATGGGCAAATCTATTTCAACATTAATTTTATCTCTTTTTAATGATGTGGAGATACGTTTGTCAGTGGTTACTGTTTTGCTATATGAAATTGTTGATGTTTCATCAATATCTATACGCTTACATGGTTTATTTCTTGCAAGTGGATGTTTCTCACTATTTTGAGCAGATAATTTGAGAGTAGATCTTGGTTTGCTATTCTTCTTTTGACTACTACTTTCTTGTAGAGGCACATCATTTTCAATTATTTGCATTTGTTTATTTATAATTTCTTTAATATTTTCATCTTTGTTTACAGCTTCCTTCCTTTTTAGTTTAAATTCAACCTCAAGAAAATCAGATTTTTCTCTGGCATCAATATTTGGATTTGGTTTTTGATTCAGAAAATTCTGATTTTTCTTAATAGTTTCTTCGAAACTAACTCTCTTCTTTTTCTTTGATACTTCAGCACGTTTTGAGTTTGTGCTTTCATCCATGCTTTTGCTTCTCCCCCATTTATCATCATTTTGAATAGTAATGGTTTTCCTTTTTGGTTTTCCCTTAGGTATTGTTTTAAGTATGGCAGATATTGATTTGTTTTTAATTTTCTTCAGTTGCTCAACAAAAAGGGAGTTGGTAGTAACTAACAGAAGGTTATCAGATAGTGTATCTTCCTCAAAGACACATGGGTCAAGATTTTGTTCATCAATAATCAATCTATCTGAACTATCTTCACTATGTACTTCTGGAATGCACGGAGAACTGCTAGACACAACAGCAGCAGAAATTTTAGTTTCACTTGTTTCTTGTTTATCAAATTCTTCTAGTTCCATAATATGCCTAATTTGTTGATCAATAGATACATATGGTATACATCTTTTGGCTGCTCTTGGTGGTAGTTTTCTCCTCGCTTTTGGTGGTGTGGTAGGACGTCTTTGCTTTTTTTCAATATATGCTTGCCTATTTGGAATTCTAACTCTACTTCTAGCTTGTTTATTAATGGTAGTAGTAATGGGCGTTGATGGTGTGCTTGATGTCACTGGTAAGTACTCCATATTTTCCACTGCAGTATATGCCAACATACACAAGCCATCTACCTTTTCGCAAATATCATTGTCGTAATCTGCCATTTTTTTAATTATGGGAGTATTTAGTTCTAATGGTTCATTAATATCAGGGATTTGCTCTTGTCCCACTTCTAACTTACTTGTTACAGCCTGCCAATGTTCATTGCACAAAAGTTGTACCGTGCTAGTTTGATCCATAATTCCATCTTCAGATGTTTCATTTGTAATTGTAGAAATACAACCTTTCGTATTGTTAGAAGTATATTCTTTTGAATTCTCATCACATAATATAGGTTTGGCTGGTAATTGCACTACCACCTTCGACTTACTAGTTGTCTTTAGTGATTTTTCACTGTACAGATCATGATGGCGTAGTGGTTCCACTTTTTCCTCATCAAATGCAATTGACATACTGGTTTGTGAAGTAACTGGGTGATCAGATTTATTCTGTTTTATTGGTTCTTCACACACTGAATCTTCATAATTTGAAACATGCATGTATGGTTCTTCCTGGACTTCTTCAAAAGAGTCTTCAGCTGTCTCAGTGACAACTTCTTTTATAGCTAACTCTGAATTATGATGGGCATTTGCCTGTAGGGGTTGTGAAATTTCTTGAATCATAGCTTTTTTAGTACTGGTAGTAGCAGTGACTTTTTCTACAAATTCCTCAAATTTTACCAGCAATTTTGTCTCTAATTTAACTTTACTGGTAATTTGGTTTACGTTTATTCTTTCTTTCTGTGATTCCACTACTTCTACTTCGGTTGTAACTGGTATGATGCATTCTTCAAATATATCAGGTTCTTTAACAAACATTTTTTCTGGTATTTTAGACGTAACATAGGCTTTCTCGGATAGCTCTCTCGCCTCTGAGAAATCCTTTTTTAATTGTATTATTTGAATGTTTGGATCTACTAATGTGTCTTTGTGTGGTGAAGAGTTGCTATAGACATCTTTCGTCTCCACTTCTGAATACTCTTGCTCAACTATGGAAAGTTCCAGTGTGGGTTGGTTCACTATAACATCTACAGGTATTTCATTGGTAGGTGATATAGATATAGATTCTTTGGAATTGTCAAACAATTGTTGGTTTGGTGATGCAACCTCTCCTTCATCTGATGATGCTTGTAAGACATGTTCTACAAATTCTTGTGACTGTTCTGTAATTATGGGCACCTTCTTCTCAGTATTTTTCTCTAGTGGCAAACTTTCATTTAAGGGTACAGCTGCATCAGTTTGTACATCAATTGTGTCCGGCGTACTTGGTCTTATTGAATTTAATTTACTTATTTCATTGGTCAGTAAATCTTTTTTATGTGAAGCAAGTAGGCATGGTTCATCAAAGGTCACAAGTTTATTGGTATATGCAACAATGATGTTAGATGTGCATGATGAATCATGTTTTATTGATTCTAGCTTGTCTAATCGATATTTTCCATCAAGGCCTTTTTTTGGCACTTCTTCCAAAAAGTCTTCAGCTTGTTCAAAAAAGTCCGGAATAACTGTTTCTGATTGTTTATGTCCAATTTTATCTTCAGTAGTTTCATCAGTAACATGTTCAATACACACATCTGATTCATCAACAGCATTTCGCCTGTTGTCCTCAATGTCTTTTGGAATTTCAATCGTAATGGTTTGTTCAACATTTTTATAATCAGATGCACTAACTTTTTCTTGTGTCTCAGTGGTCTTCATGGAGACCTGGTATACAAATAATTTCTCTGGCACGTCACTATTAAATTGGGCTTGGAGGGTAGTTTTTTCCAGTGATTCATTTATGGTAGGACCAGTAAGTGTTGTCATTTCTGTGTTGACTTTTTCTATAGAGTCTGGGTGAACGGTATTTAATTTTCTGGAATCTGAATTTTCAATTGATTCATGTTCAATAGCCTTATTTATAGCATCTTGATAATTAGGAAATTCTAGTTGCTGCAAAGCATCTTTTTCTAATTGTGAAGAATATGATTGGAATGGTAGTGAATACAGTGAACCTACATCACTCTTGTTTTGGGATGGTGCGTCTACACAATTTGTATCAGAGCATTGTTGTGAGATATCACTATCGTAAATCATTTGTAGCATATGCGTTGGTAATTCACTACAATGGTGTTCTGCTTTCAATGATAGATTACTAGTGGGAACTTGATCATTGGAGATGTCATTCAAGTCAACAATTTCCATCTGATTATCAGTGAGCTGAGAAGTAGATGGTGAATTACTAGATGCCCATGTATTGCCAGATTCAACTGTTGGGTAATTAGTATAAGATGTTGTTGACGTTATTTCCAAGTGCATGGAAGTATCACTACGTGGGCTTGGATATTGTAAATTAAATGATATAGGCATCTGGCTCGGTGACTGACAATTATCAATATCATATGCTTCTGATGAAGATATCTCATTGACTTGATTGTCAGTAGTAATAGATGTTTTAGTGGTATTGATTTCTTTTGTTGATGATAAATCCATCTCAACAAACCTGTCGGGTATTTTGTCTTCATCTCTATCTTTGTCTATGTACATATCATTTGCATCATTTAGTAGATCGCAGTCATGATCATCTGATCGAATGACTTCTGATGTATTGATTGGCGGTGAAATCAATTTTGGTAGCTGTTTGCATTTTACTTTAACTATGTTTCCGTTAAAACAGGTTATATCACTGGCTCGACTTGTACAGGGAGGATGCCCCAATATATCAAATTGCACGTGTACGTCACTTTTAGTTAGTAAACACTTTGGACTGTCATTAAATTTAATGCCATTAGGTAATAGCTTTTTACAATCATTAGGGTTATGCTTTGTACTCTGTTTGACGTCATTAACACTAGGCTTATTAACTATTTGTACATCACTATTCATAGTTCCACTGAGATCAGGATTGCTATTAGCGTCTGTTACTGTAGTAACTTTTTTACGAACCGTAGCAGACACAGAGTAAGAAGGCTTGACCCGCACTCTAGGTGGCTTCTTTAATTTCTTTGATAAATCCCGTCCCCCATGATGATCCAAATTGATTTTTTGAAATCGGGAGAAACCACCCTGTAAAAACACAAAATCTTAACAAAACAGAAAAAAATAATGATAAATGTTTATCAAATAATTATGACTTCAATAAATGCTGAATTTTCTGTCAAACTGCTAGAATGTGAAAGTTACAATCATTTATAATAACCCAATATAAACAAACTTATCGTTTCTAATTGTTTCCTTTTCTTGACTTGTGTAAACATTTCTGTGATGTATTTGGCACCAATAAGTTTATTATTATTATTAACATACAGTAGTGGCCAAAGAAAGATATTTACATTAATATCCTAAATTTTGATAATATCATTCAATTCATTTATCTTGAATCAACATGTTGAATGGTTAACAAATGCATATAAAAATGTCATAAATTTAAACATGACGTTAAATATAAAAAATGATAACTTACAGAATTATTTTCATCGTCCGTATCCCACTCTTCATTCAGCTCATCAATGCCATAGTAACACATCATTTCTGCAATAGACATACTCCTATCGATACCAATATCTGAATCCAAAAGGGAGCCATTCTTCAAATCCTCAAATATGTTAAATATTCCCAATTTCTTCACTATCTTATGCACAAATATATCTTCTAATTCGTTATTCTGGCTATTCTGTGGCACCATGTTCAATAAGTGCAGCACCAATAGAGAATTTGGAAACTTGCAGCCAGGTGGAGTTGGTTTGGCACATCCACACAACATGATCTCCAGCAGGGTTATTACCCTATGTGCCACTTTTTCCTTGTATGCAACACAAAAATTTTTAGGGTAATGTAATACATCTCGTTCCAGTCGTACATATTCCACCAACAAGTTGACAAGATCCTTCGAAAAAGGAAACCTCTTCTTCTTCTATAAAAAAATACACAAAGTGTTAGCAATAAATAAACTTAATGGTGTGACAAAACTATTTCCTTAAAAATACAGCAAGCTTCCGATTAGCCAATGTAGATTGTTCAAATGGCATAAAAACAAAGCTGAGAGATAAGAGACACTCTTCAAGTCAAGTCAATTCCTGAATTCATAACAGAACGTCAGTTGACCTGGGACCCTATTCTCGTCATCTTTTTGAAGCGAATTCGTGACTTTTCGAATTGAGTAGGGATATCACCGGTTGCCCGTATCTATGAGCAAGTTTGCTTGTTGCTAAGAACAATAACACACGCGCCACGCCCATACGTTCCCATACGTTTGATTGAAAAGTATGGGCGTGACGCGTGCGTTATTGTTCTTAGCAACAACCTAGATACGAACCAGAGGGCACCCGGTAATATCACTACTCTATTCGAAGAGTCACGCATTCGCTTCAAAAAGATGACGAGAATAGGGTCCCAGGTTGGGGCACCATCAAAAAGGAAAGGGCAAGAATAGAGCGTGCTCTATCCATGCATGTATGGAACATCAAAACAACAGAAGCAAAAACAAGACCATAGAAACCATGGCATAACGTGGAGTAATAATGGAATAACATGAAGGTCCCAAATGAAAGGAAAGCTTGGAGCGGTGCAAAAACTATGACAAGAAACATGAGGAACATATTTGACAAATTTGATCAAACCGGATCTGATGTCAACCAGTGGATATCCCGAAATTAAGTAGCCCTACACCATTCTCTAAAATATCATTATACAGACTGCAGCAGGAAAAGCTCCTACATTTTAAAGTTTGATAGAAATACATAATTTGAAGGTGCAAAATTGGCGTGCAAAATAAAATTGGAGTGTTGGTACTGTTGGTGTGGAATTATTATATTAATTATATATGTTCATCATCAAGCATTTTGACAATTATAGCAAAGCACACAACATTACTTAATACAAGCCAACTATTGCAAAGCCAACATTTTATCGGCACTTTACTGATTAGACTTGTCAACACACATGAATCATCCGTTTGGTTCATCATAAGTAGGAATTCCACTGCTTTTCCTATTATTTGATGTTCACTTTAAATTAAAAGCAGATAAACAAAAAACTTGAATTTTTCAGTGTGTTTTATGTATTTATGTATCATATGTACTTGGTGGGCTAAGTCCCACAGAAAATGAAAATAAAAATTTTAGTCTGTAAAATATTTCTTGCTGTATATGTTTTGCTTTGCAAACCGCCTTGACGCAACAATGCCACTACATGAAACTACATGAAACCTATTTGGTCCATTTTCGCTTAGTACTGCATGTATTCACTGTGTGCATGCAATCAAATTAACACTCCTTTCGAGCAACGGTGAAGGACTACCACATGACAACATTGGTGAGAGTGGCCATAACCGGTGCAAATAGGTAGTTAAATGTGTGACAATATTATGAGCACACATGTAAGTTGTGAATCGAGAGTAAGACTATCCCGCGGCCTATCAAGCGGTTATTGGGCTCAGAGCATCGAAATAGTATAAGAGGGGAGGCAACATATGTGCTCAGAAATTGCATCTCTTTCTCCTTATTCAGATCTACAGTTAGTCCTAAAATGTCAATGTTTGTGATACATTATGGGTAGTACATCTTAATTATGAAGTAATAAGAAGAAATGGTGCAGACAACAAAGATTTTACGAGAATTACATTTTATAAGTAACTGATGTTAGATGTCTCTGACATGACAATGAACAGACCGGTATTAAAGAAAATGTGATTTAATTTTTGTTGTACTAAACCATGTACACCATGTACCATGTACAAAGAAGCCTTTTTGTTCAAGCCCCCAGGGCACCGACGATCTACGGTTTGCCAAAGATCCACAAGGATAACGTACCTTTGAGACCAATCATCAGCGCAATAGGCTCCCCAACCTATTTGTTGGCAAGATACTTGTCGAAAACCATCCAACCGTTTATAGGACAAACTACATCTTTTGTTAAGAACTCTGAACATTTTATTCAGATTCTGAAGGAAGTTGGTTATTGACCCGCAGGATATACTCGTAAGTTTAGACATAACATCAGTCTTTACATGTGTTACGGTTAAGGAGGCAGTCGAAGGCCTTCAGACAACAGATGTGCCCCTAGGTCTACCAACCGATGTACCGGATCTTGTAGAGTAGTCTCTCCACCACATACTTCAAGTGGGCGGGAGTAATGTATGAGCAAGTAGAGACTGCTGCCATGGGATCACCTCTTTCACCGGTAATTGCCAATTTCTACATGGAATTGTTTGAAGAAAAAGCCATTAGGTCAAGTTCTTACAAACCCAAGCATTATGTCAGATATGTTGATGATACCTTTGTGGTTTGGCCACATGGTAGAGATAAACTTACTGAGTTCCTGAGCCACCTCAACAATGTTAGTCCTTCTATCAAATTCACGAGGGAAATAGAAGAGGATAATGAGCTGCCATTCTTGGATGTGCTGGTATACAGAACGTCAACGGGTACGCTTGGACATACAGTCTACCATAAGAAGACACATACCGATCGGTACTTGAACGCCAAATCACACCACCAGCCCCAACAGAAGCACTTGGGCGACGAACAGAAACACTTGGAGTGGGCTAGGAATGGATACACCAAGTCTGACATACTGGGTGTAACACAAAGAAAACCGCAACTCTCAGAAGAGCGGCAAGAGTCAAAGGGGTTCGCTTGCTTACCATACGTATGTGGGGTATCAGAAAGAATCGGTAGATTACTGAAGAAATCGGGTATCACGGAAAGGTACAGAGCACCAGCAAAGGTAAAGGATCTTTTGCCTAACCCAAAGGACATCACACCCCTCCTGAAGAACGAAGGGGTATACAAGATAACATGTGAGTGTGCACATGCTATGTAAGACAGACAGGACAAAGTATCGAATGTCGAGTCAAGGAGCACAGTAGACACCCGGCTACGCAAGATTCAACTGTTGCTGTTGCACAACACTGCCACGAGTCGGGACACACATTGAATTTCGATGACGTGAAGATGTTGGCAAGGGTGGGTAATTATCATTAAAGGCTTATTAGAGAAGCCATCAAAATTTATAAACATCCTGACAACATCAATCGCGAGGATGGTGCTGACATTAGTAGAGTCTGGAAATCGATCCTAACGCGGTCAGGTGGAAAAGCACATGGGAGCGGTAGCTCTAGATGTGGGCAGTGAGAGGTAAATTTAAGTATATTAGGGAGATTTTCTTGGTAGGTGTTCAGTATTCAATAGTATACTGTAACATATATATCATATACAGGATGGCTCAAGGAAATTGATGTACGTCGAGATCAACGTGCACAAACTCAATATGGCGTCCATTAGAAATAAAAAAGTTGAATATCGCCCAGCAAAAAGTCACAGACAAAAATATTTTTTACGTCATTTTGAATTGCAATTTTCTGAAATATGAATGAGGTTTTAATGATTCTTTATTTGTTATTGAAAGTACCGAGGGCGTTTTCGAATTAATTTTAAATCAGGAGATAATAGAAAACCACAATTATTTACAAAGGTAAGTGTTTAATAATCTTAAATGTACCAAAGTATTTCCTCTTGTTTCATAAACTAACTGCATTTTATTATTTTCTCTTGTTTCATAAACTAACTGCATTTTATTATTCAGGAAATAGCGCAACAATAATGCTCCAGAGGTGTTGTTTCTTGGATCATTCAGGGTTTCGAGAGAATGATATACCTAGAAAAGCTACAGATTTCAATCTAGCCGTTTAAATAAACACTCTGGACAGTATGGACATATACCAGCCCAAGTAAATACCTAATTTAGTTTGTATTTGTTTAATCTGTCGTATAAAATGTATATGAATTGTCTTGTAAAAGTTGCCTGAATTTCAGGTTCTTATTCGAAGTCGATGGTCTATACGGGATTGTATGGAGTAATATTCCTGCTTTTTGCAAATTTCAAATTAAGTTTAGCAGGGTGTAGATTTCCAGCGTTTTACCTAAATTGGGTCTTATGGTGACATGTTTCGTGTTCTAAGACGCGTCTTCAGGCCAAGCGTAGAACTTAGAACACACTTAGAACACGAAACATGTTGCCATAAGACCCATTTTAAATAAAACGTTGGAAATCTATCTTTACTATTACAACACACCAACGTATTGGAGATATTCATAGATATCCACACTAAGCGTAGCTGTTAGTATACGTAGTAGATGCACACAAGTGATGGCAGTTTGTCATGTTTGTTCTCTACATAGCATCAGTTACGATCATCCGAATATTGGTTATCCTAGTCACCTGCCTACCCTGTCACTTTTGGTGTGTATGTAACATTAGGTATCACTGTCAGTGATGTTAAATACTATTTATTTGTATTTATTACCCAAAGTGGGAATTTATTGTGGTATTTATAAACATAATATTGTTATTAAAAATAGCAGTAAAAGGGAATATTTAATTACTAAATAAAGGTTTTTCTTTTATCTTAAAATGAAAAGTGTTCTCTTATCACAAAATAAAGGTTATTCTCATAAAAATATATCTTAACATTTCAGTTTTTTGCAGATATCTTCAAAATAAAAAATGAAGCTTAAATTTCTTTTCAGATAATTGATTATAAATAAAAATTAACTAAACCCTATTAATTTGATTAGCACAAAAATACGAAACTTTGCCAAATGTAAACATAGGCTCTATCTCCACTAATAAGCAAGATCTCCATGGTGAGGCTCGAAATTGAATCACCCGGTATAGTCTCAGAAATAATTGAGAGCGCAAGACTTTCTTTCCGATGCCGTATTGATCTACAACAAGTGACATTTGAGAAAAAAAGCATTTAGTGTCTGAAAATAAAAATGTTGAACAGTCTGTCTACTTCCATAAACAATAACAAGTAGTTGATAGTGAATTCTGGTAAGCCGGAACTGGCAACTTGGGAGTATTTTAGTTATAAAAGGCTCAGGTTTATTAGTATGAAGAAGTTTTAAAAAAATATGAAATTCAACGTATAATATATTTTATAATGTTGTGAAGACTATGTATGTGAATTTATTTTGATGTTTATTTGTGACTGAACCAATCTTAATAGCAAGCATAGTATTAAGTTAATGTTTTCCGAAACCCCACAATAATTTTCATTAGTGCGGTATACTTGTTACTTAACAGCAAGATGTCAGAGAGTTAGTAGGATCAGGGCATAAACATATTTATTTATATATTAATAATACATATTAGCACCATATAGTTTCAGCTAGAAAACCTATTTTCATCAGATTTGACGTCCAATCAAATATAACATCCAAATCTGCCAGAATTATACGTGACTTTCATTGTATTGAGTCAATAGATTTACAAACGAATATTACAATTCCACTTCTCAAAACTATGTTAGAGATTATCAAAAATACATGCTAGTACATAAAAGTCCATTTTACTCACCGTCGTAGTATGGGTGTTGTAATCGTGCAGAAATAGTAGTTGCTTATAAATCTCAGTAACAAACATCACACACCTTCGTTTTCGAGATGAATTCACGATCTCCCTATAAAACAAACCATAAATGAAAAAATGACCAAGACGTGTTGTATTAATAGTAGATCGGTATAGGATGCATTCCATATATGAAATAATATCCATTACTGATTCAATAAGTATCAATATTTTTAGATGTTATACAGATCTGATAACAAGTTGAATCAAAAGATTTTTCTTGCTATATTTATGAATCAAACTCTACAAACTACCATGTGAATGTGTAGGATATCAGTATGGGCTTGTACAACCAGATCTAGCAGAAATCGCTAGCGCTAGCGGCGCCGTCGTACCGGTTGAACTGTTACACGAGAAGTCTATTATCTCCGCTCGCAAGATGGCGACCGCTTTGTGTCAGCGCTAGCACCGCTTAGCTAGCGCTGGCCAGCGCCCAATGTGGTAGTACACACGCAATAAGTGTATCATGGTATATTATCTAACAACCACATGATGAAAGCTATGATAGAACTATAGCCATCTTTTAAATTATATTCAGAAATTTGTGGGGATGATAGTTTGTTATTTATGACAGTCATTTTATTATCATAAAACGCCAAACGGAATTATGTCTCCATAAAGACTAATACCGTTTTCGACTTACTAGTGCATTTTTCTGCACTAGCTTGGCCCAGGGCAGTTTTGCGTTTTCGACTCATAGTTTTCAGGTGGCACTCAGTGATCGCAGTGTATTCGACTTACGACCAAAGTTGCCCTCAGTTCGCACTCAGGGCAGTTTTCTTGCACTAACTTCGGTAGTCGGTGCAGTGTCAGTGCACTATGGCCGACTGTCAACAAACGATGACAGGTTACGACAAAATGAAACTGTGCCGTCTTATGGAATTGTTATCTTCTTCGGACAAGCAAGAGATATCAATTACCATGCGGAAAACAAGAAAAAACCTGCTGCGAATAAAAACTGTTGACATTTTATTTGACGAGTATGACAATATGAGGTTATTATAATACCTGAGGCAATGCGGCTTACAAACTGCATGAAAAAAGTGGCACGGTGTCAGGTCGCACTGAGAGCGTGCATCGAGCAGATAAGTCAAAAACGCTAATAATATAGCACAAGTGCTAAAAATGGCTAATTAGAGCACTGGGTTCCATACATAAATTTATGTTTTCTTTAATGTTTTCTATTTTTTAGTACTGGTTGTATGAAGAAAAAAAAAGAAGAGTTTGTATGCAGTTATCTGTATTAAATGAATGTGGAAAAGTTCCAAAGGGAAAATGCTGTATCTACATACCAGAATTCGCTATAATTTTAATGCAAAAATCATACAATCTTGCTTTCACAATTAAAATAAATATTAAGTGAAATATTTCAATTATTGACATTTTTTCAGATGATGTAGATTCCACTGCATATGCGTACACACATATTATACCCGATATTGTGGAGTACTCGGATTTTACAATTACAGCGTTTAATGTACGCATTTCTTTTAATGTCAGAAAATAACTGTTAAAACCTGACGTTTGTTATTGATATTACTTAAGCCTTCTACATCATATGCCTTTATATTAAAGGCCCTTACCAGTTTGGTACTTCTTGATCAACAACATTGTTGATATTTTTCGAAGGCAATATTGATATTGCTTATCAATATTAACTCGATATGTCAGATGAACTACCTGATCCTTCCAGAATGTCCTAGTTCTTGCGTTTCCTGGCTTCTTCCTTAATCGTCTCAATAAAAGCAATGAAATGTTGGTATTGTGACTAATTAATAAAATGACATGCATTACTAACAGTTAGTTAAAAACGAATTACTGCAAAATTCCAATTCAAAATATTAAGAAAATTACTATAATGAATTACTAAGAAATTGACTCATCCATGCATTCCTGATTAAATTGATTTTTCTTCAGCTGATATTTTTATTAAATAATTCTTCCGTCTTCAAATAATTCTTCTTTCTTCATGTAATTCTTCTTTCTTCAATAGGCTGTTTCTTCTTGTTTCATTTCTTCTAGATCACGTATGATCCACATTAGTAATCTCAAAAACAACTTTTTTTCCCGCCAAATATAATAACATACGATACTAAATTACTGACCAATTTATGATCAACTAATTTTTGAGCTTACAAACTGACTATCACAATACTCATGTAAATAAACACATAATATAAGTAAATATGTTAACCTGATTAAGTTACAGCAGGGATTCGAAATAATTGACCGTATACGTAAGTGCTGCTGCTGTCAAGCACATAATTAATTAGTAATATTAATCAATAAACTATAATATATAACTTACCCATATATAATTTTGGCAGCCTTTTTGCATGTCCTAATGTTGTAATCATTTGGAATCTGTAATAGTTGTTGCACAGATGTAGAAACTGAAAACAAACGCATGTCACTAAATGGAAATAACAAAACGCAAAGACAAAATACCTTTCGTTGGTTGAGATGTGCATGGAATAGGAATGTTTGCAGCCCTAGGGCTGTTATTTACGTTTGCCTTATCTAAATTCATATCCCTCATCATCCTTCCTCACTAAAAATCAACGTAATCCACTTAGCAGAAGGTCATATACACAGTACAAATATGAATGGCGCACATAAATACAGCAACATGCGGTGACAAGTACTAAGATAACTGTGGACAAATAGGAAAATTATTCGCATTTGGAAACTGTAACGCTAGCCCAGATAACCAAATACGCCAAAACTCTAAGGTAAACCCACAGGATCACAGCTTGTCAGGGTGTATACTTTTTGTTAGAATCTTACCTCAAATCGCACGCTACGCTATAAATTACATTTATAATCTGTTATTGCAAGAATCACTGTACATAAAACGCATAAACAGTCACCATTTAACAACAAAGTGGTAGAACAATTTGCTATCATGTTTTTGTTGGATACAGAAAATGACTGCTTGTGTTACCAACTTACGAATTGGTGGAAACCAATCCTTCAACACAAAATTTTTAAATACAAACTTTCAACGGCATTTTCGTAATTATAGCATACTGCATCTACAGTTCATAATCGTATATTTGCTATTGAATTAATATAAATCATGAAAGACATCCAGTTAATTCTAGCTAAACAGTGGTGATTAGGGTAATTTGTCTTTTTAGGTTGGCATCAACTACGTTTTCTTACGTCAACCAATGAGGCAACGGAAGAAATTAGGAGCATTTACCTTCAGCTGCGAATTGTTCCCTTATGTGACATGGCGTCTGAGAGGAAAGTTAGTTCTTAAACGGGTACAAACGCCAAGTTTGATTTTATGACATTTTATGAAGAAACGGCTTACTATACAAGCCACAAGCATTTTCTAGAGACTTGCATTGATGGTAATGCATGCAAGGAAAACGCAGCGGATGAACGATGGGTAGGCATTTTGCCCTTATTGACACAACCTAGGAGCCAATTTACAATTTAGCGTAAACGGTTTCTAGTGTTGGTCAATCGACTATTAACAATTAAAAATCACTTGATGTGCTAAAATTCCATATTTTTATGTTTAGGTACTTCGAGAAGCACCAGACCCATCCCTATCAGGTAAACAGTTAAACAATTCATGAATATTTGCCATATAGGTAATATCAAATGTTTATATTTATAAAAGAATGGGTTTGAAACGCTTTTTTCCTCAAAATATTTGACAAAATCATTTCAAGCTTGTCAAATAACTATCAATATAAAGTTGTGTATTTCCAAAAGCAATTTATTTGTTTTATGGGACATCTAATTACCCAAATTGTGTTTGGTTTGTGTATGTATGGTTAAACAGTTTAGTTATGGCCATAGAAGCTTGTTTTTCATGAAATATCCCAAATTCTCATTAAACATGAAAACAAACATGTCTACCTTGTATAGCTTTTAACATAACCTATTGTGCATTTATTCGCATTTTAACCAATTATGTCTAAAAATAACCCAGTTCTAACACAATATTTGTCATATTCATGTGTCATATTGTGGTTCTGCATAGAATTCCAAGTATAGTTCATCGAAAAGTTACGGGTCGAGCGCCGAACGATATGAACGGATACGAGACTCGCCGAATGGTACCTACAGGTCTGATAGCCCAGACTCCCAGTCACCCCGTGACAGAGATCGGTCATATCAGTCCAAGTCTTATATACAGAAAATACGTGAAAAGGAGAGAGAAAATAGAGACTATAAAATGTCTAGGGACAAGTATTCAGGTATAAATTTGTTTAGGTTATTATTTTATTTCCCTACTGCACATAAGTTTGACTGTCTAGATTGTGCCAGATCACCAAAGGATAAGCGGAGCCGTGATTCTGAGCACAGAACTAATCACGATAGGAGTGAAGATAAAAATATCTTGCATCCCATAAAGTCATCGTCAAACTTATCGTCAAGAGACCGGAAACCAACGCACTCTAACAACTGTATTGACAAGGTATAAAATTTACGGCAAAATTTTTGTTTTTGGGTTCTACTATTCTTCGTTGTCATTGTAGCGAGACGATAGGGATCGCGTCACCCGAATAGGCGATTGGTCGGAGCATATCAGTTCCTCTGGAAAGAAGTATTACTATAACTGTAAAACAGAAGTGTCACAATGGGAAAAACCTCGTGAGTGGATTGAGCGTGAACGTGATCGATTTAGGACTAGGGACAGGGATAGGGACTCGGATAGATATACCAGTTCTAGCCGATCAGGTATTTTTTATAGTTTAAGACTTGGCTATACTGCCATGTTAAGCTTAAAGCTCCTATCTACATGTATCAAAAATCTTCAAAAATCCGTGACATCTCTATTAGCTGTTCATCAATATTTACTATATAATATAAAGTTTATATTTATAGTGTTTGTAACGGGTATATAATTTCCCAAAAGGAGACGTTTCAGAAATTTCCCAAAAAGAGACGTTTTATATTTTTCTGAGCAGCATGCGATTCCACATAAGTTGCATTGTTTTATCGTTTTTTTGACAACCATGTCTCACTTTCATAAATTGGCCTGATTATTGATTTATGTATTTGTATCTTCATGCACCTTCCTATGCACTTGTTGGCTTTGGTATTGTATAGGAAAGTGCAGTGTAATTATGGTGTGATTCTCCTCAGAATATCATTTCCATATTTTCAATCATCATTTAGACAGTACCAATTTTCTCTTTCTGAAACAGGCATTCCATTTATTCTTCCATTATTTCTTTGTTTAATACTAATTGCTGGTATAAGTGATTATTTGGGCGTTTCTCTCTGTCTCAATACCTTCACTCTGTTTGTTAGAGAAGTCACTCACGTTATCAGTTATTCTCTGTATGAATTAACTATTTGGAACATAATGATGCGGGACACCTTGTAGTAATAATGATCTATTAATCATTAGCTATACAAGAAGCTCGCTTGTAACGAAAAACAAAAGATAAGCAACTTAACAGTCCAGAGGCTAAAACAAAATTTAAAAGCCTTCCTCCAATAGAAGGTATTCTAAAACTTTGAGGGATTCCTTATTTATTCTTAAATTGTATTATTTTTGATAGTTTTCCTTGTAAGTTAGCTTACGTTCCATTTTGATTTGACATGGACTGTATTTTTGAGCTTAATAAAGATATTTTGATTTGATATGACTTACTGGCCTATGAATGCATATAATTCTCTTTTACAGGACACGATAAACATTCCAATTCACGTGGAAGCAATACTAGCTCTAGTAAGGATTTGACCCGAGATGGTGGCACGGGCAGCCGTCACTGGAGTAGCAGAGACGATGGAGATCCTCCTCCAAAGGAAATGTCCCGGTCGTCCTCCAGAAAGCACTCGGACGATAATGTACAGACGACGCAGGATATGGACATTTCGCCGGGAGATAGTACGCCGACCTCCGAGGTATCGTACGGGCATTCTGGAGCAGTGCAGCCTCTCCCAGTTGACCAGAACTCTCACGGCCCTGTACTGCTGGCAAACGCATTACCGCGTTTGATATCGCACCCCATTCATCTACCTTCTACCCCGACGACAGTCAGGCCGGAAATGTCTCCTCTGGCGAATCCGCAGAGTACTCCGTCGATGATGCCTGCAGCGTCGAGTATCACAACAGCAAATACGCCCGGCCCGCCTGTCACCCACTTGGCAAGTGCCTCATCCGAAGTTAACGACCCAAAAATACAAACTATGCACAGTACCCTAATTATGAATAGACAAGTAGTTGCAGGTGATAATAGTGTACATACACAGCTGCTAACTGTTGACACTAATAGTGGTCCGGTTAATGAAGGTCCTCCGACGCCAACACATTCGGAAACACCAGATTGTGCAAAAGGTGAGTTTACTTAACATCTGTTCATACATTTAAAAACAATACAAAAAACTTCTAATTTAAGAACTTAATTTATAAAAACTGTTTGAGGAATTAGCATAAAAAATTCTAGAATTAATATACATGGCCCTTCTAGTGTGCAATATCAGACCATTCATCGTGTAATCAATCCCGGTACATTTTGATATTGATTACATACAGCAGCGCGATCCAAATATCTTCTCTACCACAAATTTTTTCGTTCTCTCCCCAATTATGAGATATTTATTTCCATTTGACACAGTCTTCGAATAATTATTTTGCATTACATATTGAACAATATTATCCACTGAGAAAAAAAAACTGGCTTCATAAAATTTTTCTATGAATGATTTCCATAACTTTGATGTTCTAGAAAGTCACCGTTTCTGATTAGCTCATTGTAAGAAAATTTATGAAAATTGTTATGTGCTTTTGGAATTTCTAAAAAAAAAGAAGTACTTAGCATATTATACCAGCGGAATCGATGTGATGTTTTAGTGGTGTAATTTGAGTATCCTGTGGAGTAATTAGGGACTTGAGACTATACTGTAAAATAGCCATATAAATTCCCAATATTTTATTTTTTTTTTAATCTCATATCTGAATGTACATAAAAGCTACATGTAACAAATAAATTTGGAATTTTAACTTATTGTTCAATATCTTTTGCAATCTTAGATTGTTATTGATGATTTTGTCACCACTTTATAAGAAAACTTATTAAGATGACATCAACATAAAGAATTTCTTTTGTAATCTTTGTGATATTGTTGTTTGACAACAATAATGAATTAAAATGAGTAAATGAATAAATCGAAAATTAAACTTTCATAAATGATAAATACATAACCTTGTTGTTACCTGCAATGACACTACTCTAAAGAATCCACAAAGAAATAAATTCTTTGTTAAAAAAACAGCTAAAAGTGCTTGAAAAGATAATCACAATATCACAAAATATAAATTCAGTGTCATAATTAGTAATTTTTGAAGGCGCTGGTTTACCTAACAAATGCTGAGGAAGCATGTTGATGGTGTGCATATTTCTCTGATGTGGTTTTTGTTCTATGATAGGGTATTGCTATTTGTTCCGCATTTCTTCGTGTGATTGATGTGAGTTCTCCTCGGGTCTTGTAAAGTTGTTGGTAGAGGTATGTTCCAGTGTGAGAACGCGATATTTCCTTCTTCCTGAGGAACTCCCAGTAACTTGACTCACCGACTTTACTGGTGGTAAACTTCATTAGTTTGGTCTTGTTGTCATTTTGTTATAGGGCATTATCTTTAGGTCTTTAGAGGTTTAGAGACCATCAAAACACATTGAGTTAGTTGAATGTATAGTAATCAAGAGGTGCATGTGTTAGGAGTGGGGCGGCCGAAAATTGTGGGAGCCTCACAGGCTCCTGAAGTTAGATATTCTAGTGATTTTTAAATCACTAACTTAACTTGCTAATGTTATATTTGTATCACATCCGCTGCTTTGACATCATTTTCATGATTTTGTGTCAAGGTTTTATCTAATATTTTGACGTTGTGTGTGTAGTCTTAAGGGCCTACATTCAAAAAATGCCCGAAACAGGTGTCGCCCACTCCAAGAATTTATCCAAACCCTTTCGAATCTTGAAATCAAAAAAATAGAGCACACGCAAGAAGGATGCCTTCTTTCTGTAAGAGATTTTTTTTTTTCAAAAAACCTGATCGGTTTCCAAAAAAAAATCGAAAAGATGGGCAATTTTCAACTATTCAAGTCAAGATTGACAAGTTAATAATGCTTCAATTTGAATGGATTATGCATAAATACAATTGTTACAGTGTCCCCCAGGTTTTGAGAAAGCGGTTTTGGCATAAAATAGACCACAACACCATGTTTTGTGCAAAAATGTGTTTCCATCAGTGAAATTTGCAGGGTTTGGCAGTCCTCTGCGTGGTGGCGCTAGTTGTTCTAGAATTCCTGGCTTCGCTGCCAGCATTTCTATTGGTCTACGTAAAAACTAAGTTACAACCCACTTCTAACGCTGCGAGTTTGGGACAGACGCCAAAATTGTACCTCAATATGTGCAAAGATTTATTATTTCCTTCATAATATTGCAAACCCACAACTACAATCAAGTCACGATATTTTTCGTCCTGAATTTGCAGCTGTTTGATAGTCCGACCGACCAGGGCAACAGAATATGTTAGGAGGTATACTTACCTATACGTAGCGATCGCATGGCGCGGCGGGCTCGTAGCCTCGAGCAGAATCACGGAAATGGAATCGAGATATACTCGATTCGAACAATTTAAATGCTCTCAAATGACTGCCACTTCCGGTCACCCGGAAGTTGATATAAAATTTGTCACTTATCAAAATACACCAAGTTTTTATCATGTGTACGTATACCTAAAAGCCAAAAGTAATCACGAGTATTTTTTAATTTTACTACATTTTTGTTGTTTGACTTTTGCGAATCGTTTTACATTGAATATCTTGGTTATTATTCATGCTAACAGTTATATGTTTATTTGTAGAATATATAGATTACGCAAAATATGATCAACAAAATTATAATGTTTGGTACATATTTTATACAGGCCGCGTAAAATTTGCAACGAGTTTAAAAAATTGAAAAACTTTTGATATTTTGATTTAAACAAAACATCCGACGCGAACACCGTAATAAAACTTCTTTCGGTGCACAAAATGATTTTAATTATTTCGTTCATAATAAACTGACCCCCTAAATGACGTGATATTTGTTTGTTTTGTTCCTGAACTATCCGGGGATCATAATATGGAAAGAGTATTCGTACTGGTTTTAGTTGAGTCTTACCGCTACCACTCCCGAGTGCCGTGAAATTGAAAGTATCAGAATAAAATACAGATATCCGCATATGTGACCATGTTTGACAAATGGGCCGATATACCTTAGAAATGGGTAAATGAATTTGTTGATTGATTCCAATATATAAACATATTATATAAACATATTATATAACATATATATATAAACGTATTTCCTTGTATATACCTAAACAAATTATTATAAGGTTTTAGTTAATTATTTCAGGTATATAATTATGTTATATACATTCTACGAACATTTCACTTCTATTGTAGTTGCCTTGAATAGGATATAATTTACTGTAGTGTTTTAGTTGATTATTTTAGGTACACAAATATTTGATATACCTACATATGGAGTATTAATTGTACATATTTATACCTGATTTACTTATTCACTAGTTGTTTTGATTTGCCATCTTATTTGAATTCATATGTCAGATGTATAGAAACAAAAACCTAGACAATGTTTCAATCATTTACATTTAATCTGTGCTTCTGTATATTTCGAATTGCTTTATTTCTCATTCCTAATATCTTTATCTACTGGTTCGAAAATTTAAAAATGTATCCCTAAATCTTAAAAGTCTGCAGAAATCGGAAGTCATCCTTTATTGTCTGGTATAGCTGCACCAGTACTTTCTGAGCGAAGCGATTCGCAATACTACCGCATATCACATCGTAGGTCTGTCAATCGAGTCAATCGACAATAATATTGTCACCGCGTTGGTATTCTGCTCGCCGGATACATGAAATATATCTAGTCAGAACAGTTTTGCGGTCGACGGGTGGCCTAGAATCACTTTCGTACTACATAGTGCATACGACCTTCTCGTAGTTACTGCCCTCCTGTTACGCCGCGTTCATAAAAATTCAGAACGAGCGCCATTATACTCGATAGGCGTGTCTAGACTCCCTTCCACATGATGACATATTCCCAGAGCCCACCTCCCGTAAGCTTGTTTCCCCTTACTGCTGCCCCGCCAAACATGGACCAGGACCGTGCATGTATGCTGTTAAGGAATAAGTATCAGCATATTAAAACCAAAAACAACCATAGTATTAATTACAGAAGTGGCAAAAATGTATTTCTCATGTAGATTGTTAATAGACAATAGATCTTTATTCATTACTGAAAAGTATAAAACAAGTCATTATAAGTACATTGTATTATATTTGTAGATCGTGCAACATTCACACACAAGACGAATAAAAATAAGACATGAATTTAACAAAATAGTTCTTTTTGAACAGCAATACAATGTGTATTTAATTATTTTTATTTACTGTTTATTTATATGTATACTGTTGTTTAGAATTAATATTTTGCGTATAAAATCGTTATTCATTTTGGCGCATTTTGTATTTGTTATCATAAGAAATCGTTTTCCTTTCCTGTGACTTGGTGATTTCTTTTATAAAGGACAGAATTCCAACATTCGTGGAATGCAATTAGACAGAAAAAAACCTAAAACACAAAGATTTTTTAAAAGTTTATTACGTTTTCTGATCAAGTTTTTGTTTACAAAAAACGTCTACTTTTGATGGAATAGTTTTAAAAAATCAAGTAAAGTAAGTTTAAAGCTATAATAATAATAATCTCATATTATGACAACACAATGGGGGCATTCAGCCGTTCCAGCCAAAGCTGCTTGCGCTGCCGGCGCCGAGACTAAGCGGCCGCGGCGGCTAAACGGCCAGATACAAATATATGCATTTACGCTTAGAGCTGAGTTTCTAGCGCTTTCACTCAGCACAAAGCGTAAATACATGTATTTGTATCTAACCGTTCAGCCGCCGCGGCCGCTTAGTCTCGGCACCGGCAGCGCAAGCAGCTTTGGCTGGAACGGCTGAATGCCCCCATTATGTCAAGTACATTGCAATTGCTAATTATAAATATAAACTTTGCAAATTCAGAAATATATAGTACAGTAAGACCTCGATAATCCAGCACTCGATAATCTGGCAGACCCAATAGTTCGGCATGCATATCTTGAAAATTCAGTGACTTATGCCCGGTCTAAACTATCCGTTTGTTCCGCATCAAAATTTTTCCTAAAAATTGAACCAAAAAAACTAAAACTGAACTTTCGGAAGGAATCGGTTCCATTCAGCATCTCATCACTTTGAGGTTATGCACAGTAGCAGTGTAGCCATAACGTAGGGATTAGTCCCTATGCGCATGCAAAATGCGACCTTATTCGTTCTTTACATACCACGCGGCCGCGATGTTGTGACGTTATTTTCTGACCACACTGCACAGTAGTCGTGCACGTCAGTGTCGGCCAAGTCAATGCCGCGGATTTTACGTCCGTCTTATATGGCAATTTATACTGCAGTTATTTTTAGTTTTAACGTGTGATTATTGTGCAATGAGTGTTTGTGGTGTAAACTATACATGTTTTCTAAGCCAGCAAAACGTAAACATGTGACATTGTCGAACCAGCAAAAACTGAACATTATTGAACTGATGGAAAAATGTGAAAATCAAAACAGTATTATGAATAAATTCAATATTTCATCGTCTACTATATACAGTGAACTGTATATACTACGTATAACTGGAACGGACCTGCGCTTTGTATTGGCTGGCGAGAAGTGTTGCAGGCGCAAGCAAAAGTGACAGACCGATACCGTGGGCAATGTGTCACTGTCTGACTACCGTGGGTAGATAGCGGAAGGCAGTAGTGTTTCGCTTTTTTATTTTATTCCAGCTGAACCCATTGTCCTAGAAACCTCAAAATGGTCTCATAGTAAACCTAAATCTCTGTATTTTTACATGAAATTGCAAAAATTTGTTCCCAAATATTTTTGACGCATTTACAGCGATTCTATAAGTGCGGCTTCATAAAAAAGCGTAAAAAACCGCAATAACCTGTCAAGAAAAGCAGCTTTTGAAAATGCCTATTCGATAAGCACAAACAAAAAAAGTTATCAATATAACACTAAGTTTCAACTATTTCTTCTCGATTTTTTTAAATGTTTTACATTACAATTAACCCTCCAGCCGCGGGCAACGCGATTTCCCCGTTCACGATGTCCCGCGATTTCCCACGGTTTTCTGCAGAAAAATTGAAAACTTGCCCGCGGTAGGAGGGTTAACAGACCTATCAATACAAGTACAAAAAATATGGGGTTGCCAAGTAGTAAGTGTCGATGGCGTCAAAAGTCAAAAACAATTTAAACTCTGAAATTAAATTTGATGTAAATATGTATATTTTGATAATTAAAATCGACAAATTTTTTCAAATTACAAACCATTTCAGATATTGTGTCCTGTTTCCTTACTAAACGCGCTCAATGTATACATAATTGAATGAATAAAATTTTAAAAATAATTTATAAGAATTAATATTATCAAATAAATATAATCAGCATCATCTGGACTACTTTTAATGTCAGAATGCATTTCCTTAATTCAATAATACAAACAGCATTTAGTTATAGGACTGAAAATGTTTCAAATTAAAGTACAACTACTAATAAATAATTTGAAAGCACCATCCATCGCGAGCATAAAAAACGGGGACAGCAAATGTGAAATTGGGCACTTATATTCTGAACAATTTTAGTTGTGTAACATTTACTGTGACAGTATTTGTTAACATATGATGTCTAAACTCTGACAGTATTTGTCAACCTACAATTTTTAAATTTTAATTAATAATATTTATTTGCATTCTGTACAGAACAAGGTCAAAAGCAATAGGTATAACAAAATGTAGCAAAAATTTCATAAATTTTGAGTGCTTGGTAGGTCCAAGACAAACTCTTCTATATCGTATGGGGCAGTCTCGAGCAGGTGGTTTGTTACAATCCTTCGGAATTTTGTGTTTTGCTGGGCTTTCCATTCTGTCGGGAGCATGTTGTATATAGTAATCTGCTTTCTATAGTGTGATGTTGTGGACAGGCGAAAGAAATCGTTTGACATCATGAAATCGTTGTTATAATCATGAGTATTCATCTGTCGCATCATGGAGCTAGCACGTTTGTGTAGGCTGCACATTAGGGATGTGTCGTTCGCGAACGACCCGTTCGCAATGAACGGGTCAAATATGTGAACGGGTCGATCCGGATCACCGCTATTAAAGTGAACGGGTCGCCAACGACTGACCGATCCAGGAGGCCCAGCGGCTCGCGCTGCGACCGACTGACAGACTAGTTCAGTCATATTTTGAACGGGTCGCGAATGAGTGGCAAGCGCGCCGACCGACCGATCCAAAACACCCAGCGGCGCGCAATGCGACCGACTGACTGACTCGGTCATTCTTTTAGTTCGTTCATTTACTTATCCTGCTCATTTCTGATTTGATCGCAAGATCTGTCAACTACGGATACATTGCTTCTTCATTACATTTTATGTCTCGGTTAATTATTAAATTCGCATGTAGGTATGTAATTTTAATATTACTACCGGGTTATCATTAGATATACCCACTTCAAAAAATATATAGGTACACTATTTGTATATTACGATTTTGAGAAAGTTTGTGCAATATCCTTAATCGAGACTGTAACAAAAATCGATTGAGTAGAGAGCTAAATAGTAAACATGAACGCGGTCGGTCAAGTCGTTCGAGTGATCCGCTAGCGCTGGTTGAACGATACAATGAATGCACGCGCCAGTCGGTCATTTTGAACGGGTCAGTTCGAACGGGTCGTTTTAGTGAGCCGGATCACCAAACTGAACGACAATGCCCATCCCTACTGCACATGCAGCGTTGAAGGTATGCTGCATGCACCATCAGTATTCTGTGCTGTCTGAACAGAGGTTTAGCGTGTGTCAAAGGTGTCTCCGCTGTTAGGCTTCTCACCGCTCTCTTCTGTAGTACCAGCACAGTTTTTGTATGCGTGCTATGTCCCCAGCTCTCAATGCCATACACCATGCGAGCATGAAAGAGGGCCATGTAAGCAATTCTTGCGGCTTGATATCCCGCTGTTTTTCCACTTTTTTTGATAGCATATATCGCCTTGGCTGAGCTGTGCTGCCAGGTGGTCCACTTGGTTGCTCCAAGTTAGTCGAGAGTCTAGGATGATTCCAAGGAAACGAACAGGTTTATTAGGCGGAATATATGAATAAAATACAACTTTTATTAAATATGTGATTATTATCTCATGTATTTAAGCCTCTGCAAGAGTTAAGGGTTGATTAATTTGTTCCAATTGAAAAAGATATTACAAATAAAAAAGTTAAATTCAAACCGCATACGGTGATAGTACCCTATAAGATAGAAAGAGATAGCTTAACCACTGCACTGCAGGTTGCATACAAATGCATTTGCATCACGTATTGACCATTACTGGTCATTTCCAGTTATACCTAGTATATACAGTTCACTGACTATATATGATATCAAAAAACAAACACCACAGTTAGAGAAATTTGGTTAACAATCTGCTTCTGTTAAAACTCTTGAAAGCAGGCAAACTGAAAAAACTTAAGCTAGAACACTTGGACAGTGTATTGTGGACATGTTTTAGCACTAAGCAAGCAGAGGGGAAGCCAAAAACAGGGCCATGATAATGGAAAAGGCCAAGTCTGGATTCTGGATATGTCGGGAAGGCAGGTGTAAACCTGCAGCACTTGGGCTACAGTAGGCCCCCTGTACTAACTTCCCCAAGACGGTAGGCTTAGCCGTCCAGCCAACGCACTTTTGTGGCGAAGGCTAAGACTGTACCAGGCTCCGCTGTCCTGATTCCGCTCGTTCCAGCCTCTATAACTCCAAATATGGAGTACCTGAGTTCTTGAAGGGTCTCGCAATCACATAATATATGTCGTGCTGACTCTTCTTCTTCTCCGCATCCTCTACAGATGTCCGTATCGCTGTAGCCTAGGGTGTACATGTGCTTTAGAAGATGGCAGTGTCCTGTTAGTAATCCAGTGACTAGTCGTAGATTCTTCCTAGACATCCTCATATATAGGGCAGTCCTCTTAGCGTTGGGGTAGCAAAGCATTTCTTTCGCCTGACGACTGCCTGGTAATTTATTCCAGTGGTCTAGGAACTTTCTTTCAGTTTCTTTCCTTACTAATTCTGTAAGTGCTGACATTGTTAGAGCGAGGTAAGGTTCTGGCGAGCAGGGTTCCTGCCGGCTGCTTTGCGTGCCAGTTTGTCCGATCTCTCTGGCCCAATCTCTCCTGTGTGCCCATTTACCCAGCAGACCGTTACATCATTCCTGCAGGCCGCCTCATAGAGGGACTCGTGGTAGCCTACTAGCAGAGGTGATGCAAGTCGGTTCCGTCCGAGTGCCAGCACTGCTTGTCTGCTATCTGTGGTTATTATGACTTTCTTGTCTCTTATTGACTGTGCTATTGTGTTTGCTGCAAGGGTTATTCCATACAGCTCCGTCTGGATGACCGTGGCGTATTTTCCCAACTGTTCTGAAATATTTATTTCGGGTTTGCCGCAATATACTCCGGCCCCCGATCCTAGGGATTTTTTAGAACCATCAGTCCATATCTGAATCATGGTACAATCCTGACTTTCTGGGGCACAGGTAGATATATTGTAAGGCCTATCAAAGATGAAGTGTACGGGGCCAATATCAACCTGACTTGCCCGCATCGGTTGTTGTTTGCACGCTTCCGTTAGAAGATGTTTTGCTTTGTCCCCGCACCTTGTTGACCAAAAGGCCAAGTTTTTTTGTAAAGAACTAAACTTGCCCGAAAACCACATTTTAAAGAAAGACCTTGATAATCTGGCAAATTTGATAATCCGGCATCACCAGATTCCCGAGCGTGCCGGATTATCGAGGTCTTACTGTACAATAATACGGAAGGTAAAAATACTGTAACGAATAAATACTACAACCTTGTTAATTATTATCTTAACAGAATGGTTGCATTCAGCAGAATCTATCGGTACCGGACCGATACCAACCGATTTGCGATACCGATCCGGAACAGTGTCGTATCTGCTGAATAGTGCTATAATGCACCAAAGTTTATTTTTCATCCAATAGGTGGCGCTGTATAACAAAACGCTGAACATAACCTCCTTGTTCGCATAGCATGACGCGTTATTTTGGTTAGTTTGCTTTACTTGCCGTTTGTTTGGATTTCACGACTCTCACATACCGTAAATATGATATTATCAAAACAAATTCTCTTTCTACGAATTTAAATGTAAAATGACAGGTGTACAACCAATACTGGTACATACTACCGCTACCGCTAACCATAAAATTTCTATGATACAAAAAATGGCATCTGATCCACAACATGTTGGTATCAACCAATTACCTATCTTGCCATTCAGCAGATTTTTACTAACCTGTTACTCCACAGTTACCAACCGAACTGATCTGCTGAATGCAACCATTGTTAAATTAAAAGTGCATGTATGTTACATGACAGACATCTGTGAAGCAGTGGATCGTGGTGAAGTATGCTCCTCTTACATGTGTGATCTCACAAAAGCCTTCGATACTATATCCCATGAAGTGCTAATACATAAGCTCTCAAAATATGGCATTAGAGGAAAAGCATTGGAGATACTACAGAATTATCTGCACAACAGGTGTCAGTCGATAATTCTAAATGGAGTGAAGAGTGCTCCGGTAATCATAAAATATGGCGTCCCGCAAGGTTCCATTCTTGGACCGACTCTTTTCAACATTTATATAAATGACCTCCCAGAACATATGTGTTGCAAGACCATACTGTATGCAGATGATACAACCCTGGTCTCCAGGAGTAATACTCAGATGCTGCTACAACAGCAGCTGGAGGGGGAGCTGCAGAAGGCAGAGAACTGGTTCCGGAAAAATGGTCTGGTGCTGAACAGAGCAAAAACACAAAAAATTCAAAACACATGTAAATAACCTGTGCAGCAAATTGTCAAAATCAATTTTTGCAATAAAGCGACTGTTCAAGACCATTGGCTCGGAGGCAGCTCTCATTGCATATCATGCCATATTCCACTCTCAGATGGCCTATGCTATACAAGTCTGGGGTCATACGCCACATCTCAAGACGGTACTGATACAGCAAAAGAAGGCAGTTCGCAGTATAGAGGGCATGAATAACCTAGAACATTGCAAACCTCTCTTTCTAAAGCACAGAATATTAACGGCTCCAGCTGAGTATGTCTACCGTATCCTGTCAGATCTCCATGCTCATCGTCGCTTTCAGCTACAGCATAGTGGAGACTCCCATAATTACAACACGAGAACTGGGTCACGCCTGATGCCCCCACAGATCAGACTACAGTCTGCGGAGTACCTGAGACGAGGAGTTTTGTTGTACAACGAGTGTCCACAATCATGGAAAGAGGAATCGCTGCAAAACTTCAAACAGCTTTTGAAGGAGCATCTGTTGGCTTTGTCACCGTACACAACGGAACAAGTTGTGCTGTAAACAAGTTGCAGTTCTTGAAGACATTGGTGTGTGTATTATGTATTTGTAAATGAAATGAAATGTTCTTGACGTTAACTGTACAGTTATTAAAGCCTATTTGATTTGATTTGATTTGATGTTTTGGAATTTTTGTTGTGCTTAGGTACTTATAACTAATTTGTTATTTTTTTTACAAATAATGCAATTTTTTCTGAATTCAATGTTATTCAAATTTAATATAAGAGCGTTTTTTATATAATAAACTTATTCTATTCTATTCATTTTAAAGAAAAGACATTTTCTCGTAAAATATTGATTACTCTGGTGACCATGGATTTTGTGAATGGAGGTAGAAGTTGTCGTTATCTATTTATTTACTTTAATCATTGAACGTACTACATATAGATTATAAGCAAGAAAACCTTAGAAAATATTTTCCGTGGTTTAGTCCTCTGCAATCGCCCGTGATAACTAGTTGCTTTCAACCGTTATTGCCGTGGTAGGGACTAGTGCATGCGACCTCCAGATACTATACAGTCCACTTTGGTTATTAAAGAACTTTAAGGAATCAGTAAAATTGGTTCGTTATAACGGATGTTCGTTATAACCGGAGGTTTGTTACAACCTGGGGACGTTATAACCGAAGTTGACTGTACATTCAACTCGATGTTAACACATCATTTGTTTCTCCCAGTATAGCTGCAATATTTCAATATTTTTTATCCTACACGATGCGAAAATGTCGTTTTCGCGTCTCTATGGAGACACGAAAGATGCTGTTTGCCAGCCAGCCCCAGCCCGGTCTGTAATGAACACTTTTCGGGGCTAGCCCGGAAAATGTAATATCTCTGTCCAATCAAAACACAGTTTCGATTCGGTTTGACGTTTGTGATTAAAACGTCAACGGATTTTATTTGTCAAAAGCCAATATGTCAGAGATTTGTCTTTAGAAATGGGTGATTTTATTATGATATTGTTGTGTAGGATAAAAAATTATGTGTGCACCACGCCTAGAAAGTGGTTTTCCGGGCCTCAAGAAGTGCCCAGGCTCGCTACGCTCGCCTGTGTGCAACTCTTCTCTCGCCCGGAAAAGAACCACTTTCTCGGCTTGGTATACAATATACTATTAAACACAATGACAATTTTGGTGAATTGTTTTACAATGTGGAGAGAAAGCATCAAAACTGGTTAACCATTAAACCAAAGTTATTGAAAATCTAACCCAAATTAGAAGGTGTTACTCATAACTGTATATATTTACATTCAGATTTTTGGTTGAATAAAAAAACAAAATTTTGGGAATTGCTTTGGCATAATAGCAAATTACTTTAGAACTGGTCCAAGTTACTTAATTACTCCACAGGGTGTCTTGAACTTAGACGACCAAAACATAATTTTGCAGATTGTTTGGGCGTATTCAAGTTTTGGCCTTACACAGGTCGTTCTTTTACAAATTGTACACCTTTTATGACGTCACATTTCAGATTTGGCTTAAACTTTTTTTATAGGTTGTATGCACTAAATAATGTTACCTGTATCAGGATTTAGTCGAAAAAAAAAAAATTATTTTCAGAGATATTAAAGTTTTAAGTTTGGATTATTTACGATTAAGTACCAAAACTTGCCATATTCGAAATTCGATATCTTTGGTTCCAGTAATCGTATCGGACCCATTTTTGTTTTATTTTAAAGGTTGAAATATTTGCTAGATAACTGATAATCACTTTTATTTTAATTTATATATGTAAAAAAATAAAAGCAACTTAATTTTTTAAATAATTATTACATAGTCCCCCTACAATGGATATAATAGAAAAAATATATATAATATCTGCTACACTTTTACGTACAAAACCCATTTTTTTTAGGATAGAGTTTCTTATAGTTCAAAAGATATTATATTTTATCTGACGTGAGCCACGCGCGGTGTGTATAAACACAATGAAAAACGCCTCAAGCGACTACTTCAGGCGTGTGTGCGACGTTCTTGAACATCTCGCAGGCAGCTGGTTCAACATGCTAGTGCAGTTTATTTTTAAGAACAGAGTGAGTTGAAATGTTTAAATATTTATTTATTAAACGCCTTTAAAAAATAGCGTATCTAACTGTATCAAACGTCCTAAATTTCGAACTGATAGATATTTCAATCCATTTAATTTGCCTCAGGATCCAAATATAAAAAAGAATAAGCTCTCAGAAAAGTAATAAAATACCAATTATTGGCATTAAATATACAGTAATACCTCGCATAGTCCAGTTTCGAACAGTCCGGATTCAGTATAGTACGGTTTGTAAATCAGTCGACCAGAATATAAACTTGACAATATGTTTTGGTGGTTTGTGAGTGGTGGACGTTTACTGCTGAATTAAAAATGTTCATATTTAAAAAGTATTCACGTCAAAGTCAGCAAGAAACGTAGATGGCTCATCTTAGAACAAAAGTTCGATATAAAAAAGCTTCATGAAGACGGTGCATCCTTTGCTAAGATAGGCTGTGATAAAGAAATAGACGAGTCAACAGTTCAAAGACTTATTCAAAAAAAGATGAATACAAATTGCAGGGTATGGCTACAGCAACTTATTTATCAGAAAAGTGACCAAAACCAGAGAAACCAGAGAACACTCAATTAGTAAACATGGAGCGATTATTATGACAAAAAAATTTCGCGAATATTAAACGTCGATTAATGATCTTGACAATTAATTGGTCTTTTTAATATACTTGTTGGTTAAATATCTATTAATACATTAATACAGACATTTGGTTCATTTAATCTCCTTTTATTTACTGAAAAACAGGCAATTTTTTTTTTTGGACCAATTATCAGCTTTTGTATTTGTTTAATGCCTCGATTAGTCCGGTTTCAAATAGTCCGGCAAATCGGTGGGAATGGCTAACTGGTAATACTGTACCTATAACATCTAGGTAAAAGTTAGCACGGCTGTTTAAAACGTATGATTTTCATTCAAGCATCAATAAATTGTTATTTTGGAAAATGTTCTGAATGTCCTGGTGCAACTCATTTGATCGACGAATCACTTATAGACAGTGGATGAACGTCGAGAGAACCACTTTGCAACTAATGATCTCCCCACTTGATGAATATTTACAAAAATTGACGACCAGTTCAGAAAAACTACTATTGCATTCATACTTAGTGAAAAGCTAAAATGATTTTATGAACAGCAAAAAAACAATCTTTGCAAGAAGATGAGTGCAGTGTTATCTGTGATTTTCCTGAGAACTATGCTTTATTCTTCATATATTTGAATAGATTTAAAAATCTATCGGTTTGAAATTTAGGACGTTTGATACGGTTAGAAGAGGCATTTTTTAAAGGCGTTTAATAAATAAATATTTTTAGCACCTAATAAATAAGCACGTCCACCAACTCCATTCTTAAAAAACAAACTGCACTAGCGTGTTAAACCAGCCTGTTGTGTGCGAGTTGTCTCAAGAATGTCGCGCACACGCCTGAAGTAGTCGCTTGCTGTGTTTTTCATTGTTTCGACACGCTGCGACTCCCGCCAGATAAAATTTAATATCTTTTGCACTATAAGAGATTCAATCCTAGAAAAAAATGGATTTTGTAGATAAAAGTGTGGCGGATATTTTATATATTTTGTCGATTATATCCATTGCGTAATAAGTATTTCAAGAATTCAATTGTTTTTAATTTTTTTACATAAATAAATTTAAATAATAATTGAACGCAGCTAGCAAATATTTCAACCTTTATCAAAAATCAATGAGATTGAATTTTTTCTATGGCAATGTTTGGCAATTAATCATAAATCGTCCAAACTTTAAGCCTTCACATCTCAAGGATAATTTTTTCTAAATTTCCGAGAAAATGCCATAAAAAAAGTTTGGTGTAATTTAAAAAAAGTGAATTTTTTTTTGTAAATTTCTTACGATTTGTAAAGGAACGACCTATATTCGTTTTGTGTAGTTTCAAGATCATTTCCTTCGACAGATCTGTGAAGGCTGTTTGGATTAGGTAGATCTGTGAGTTGGCTTTTTTAGTCATTTGTGTGATATGCATTTCCCATTTCAAGTCAGATGTTATCGTGATTCCTAGGTCTTTTTGTTTCGTTACTGATGCTATTTGTGTTTGTTCAAAGAAATAGTCGGTGTTGGGATTATTTTGTCCAATATGCAAGACGGTACATTTGGAATCATTCAAAGTCATCTTCCACTCCTGTGTCCACCTTTTGACACTGTTGAGGTCCACTGACATTAACGTTGGACGTACGTCGTCTCTGGCTAAAGACACACGACCTCGTATACTAATGTAAATATGTACTAGTATGTAGAACAAAGGCAGATCTACAGTAAAGTAAGATCATTGTGTAGTTCCTAACTCCAGTAGTGTCGCTTTCAGGGGGGTACTGTCACACCTATTAGTATGCACTTCAAAAAGCCAATGAACTTCCATAGTTTCACTGGTGAAATTTTATCTAGTATTTATTTCAATTAGCCCTTTCTCAAATCGGACGACTACTTTAATAATATTTAATATTGCAATTATGAAAACATTATTTAGTGTAAAATGGAGACGCCTTGTTTTCCCCTAGGAAACATTTATTCATCTATGCTACTGACTGACTGAAAACCGACCAGACGACTCTCACTTTTGACCACATCAATTGACCCCTTGATATACATTACACACTCACTACGGTTAACTTTAGCCTGCACTGCGGCAAATAGCACAGGCCCGTTCGGCATATGGGATTGCGTCGAAAAATGTAACGGAACGCGGCAACGTCAAGCATAACGTCAAGTGAGAAGTGACATAGTTTTCATAAATAATATAAACCTTCAAGGGCTTTGTACATAGTCCTGTTTATTAAAAAATATATATAGAAATATTTTTCAGTCGTTAAAGGTCTTTTAGCAATAGAAGATTGACTGGGTAAATCAATTTTTACAATAAATTTTACGTCGTAGCACCTAACCTATTACAAAACGACAGATGTCACTGATTTTAGTTGATCGGCGTTATAAGCACCACTCGAAAACTTGGTGCAGTAGGCGGTAGGGGAAGGGAGATGTTCGGCAAGTTGCACTAATTTCTAATTACAATAGGAACGCTCTCCCATTGACCCTAGAGAATGCCAGGGTTCGTCAGAGCATAATTGGAAAGCAGCTATTAACACATCTTCATATTTGGTTTGACGATTATGATTAAACAGCTAAACCGTTGAAACGAAGTTACAAAGTTTGTGATTAAAGCCTCGCCTAAGGCTCAGCGGTGCATGTCCTTTCTCCTCCTGGAAAGGAACCACTTTCTCGGCTTGGTACACAATATGGTATTACTTCAAACTGGTTTATAGGTTATGTTTCCATCACAATGATAACTGAATTATCATACAATAGCTTTATGTGAGAAAGAGTGCTTGTTGCCATAGAGCCTAATAAGTTCTGATGATATTAAAAACTTAAGGGTCCCGTCTCAATTCAAATAGCAAACTGTAGCAAACTTCTCTCCAAAGCTTCGCAATCGCCAGATATAGATGGCACTACTATAAACATCTGTTTTTATTTCGTATTGCTTTCTATTTGTACAAATATTCAAACTGAACTGTGTTTGAGTTTTCTAGTCTATGATATAGTACTTTCACAATCGTCGCTATTGTAAACTTGGTTGCCAACTTATTACAATCACGCACTACAATACTCCAGAACGCGATTCTAGAGAAGATCGGAAAAAAATAACTCGTGCTCTTATAGTGAACATTTAATTATATTTTATAATGTATTACAGCAGACAATAGTCACACGCAACTGCCATCGAGAAGCATTTCTATATTTGCAGTCCACACCAAAAAAAGCCCGAAAAAAAAAAAAACGAAAAAACCGAAAAAACCCACTTGGGCCCAGTGGGCTGGATTTTTCAAAAAAGCCCGTTTTTTTTTTAAACCCTGAATTATATGCATTGGCATCGCAAAACATTGATTGGTCAATTTCAATTTGAAACCACATACACCACATAGTTCACATTGATATAGTTTGGTCAAGGGATCTTTACGTGTTGTCAAAAGCAACAGTTGTTTGTTGCAATCAGCCCTTGTCATTGAGTCAGTGGCATAGGCTAATCAATTTTTGCAAAGCTTGTCGACTGTAAACTAAATGTAATGAAGATCTTCCCATTTGAGACTTGAGACAGGGTCAATTGAGATACATACTAGGTTAAATTTTATTATTGAAACAGTGAAGTTCCACTGGCATTTTGAAATTTATACGAATGGGTGTGGCAGTATCCCTGAAAGCGTCATTCTGCTATTGCATACCAACAGTACTCATACTAGTGAAGTCAAATTAGGCACAAATAGTGCAGTATCTTGTTGGAAAACTCAGATTTAATTGACTTTACCGTTGCAAATTTAAGGCCTTATAACCTGCTTCGCTCCAATATCGTCACAATTTCCATAACTCGTAAATTTTTGCGATGTGTATTCAGTTATTAAATTGTGAATATAATCAATCATAATATGAATTTAAGTATTTTGATGGCCTAGCTGCAATGCAATGTATCACGTATGCTTTAACTAAAATTCGTGGTATTGCAGCCATCAATATACATTTTTGAAATCAATAGCATTATACAACCCCCATTTTATACCTTCAATTTGCCCTATGATAGAAAATTATACAGCCATTTTTGAAAAAGTTACAAACATTTTGCTAAAGCAGAACATCGAAACATATATTTCGTGGTCAGTTAAAGAGACACAATATAAGTACAATATCGTTATTTATGGGTTATTCGCATTGGAGCAAAATTGTTTGCATTCATGTATGACTATCCCAATTAATTATCTACAAAATTGTGAGTTGTGTACACCAAATAGTATATGAAAACTTATGCAATAATTTTTGAGAATGATTTAAGCATTTTGTTAACTCGGCCAACCAATATATTTTATTGGTATTATCCATATTGCAAGGTTTTGTTTTAATGATGAAATAAAATGCAATCTCTTTTTCCTTGCGTAGTTTTAATTTATTTTATCGAAAATCGATAAAATAAATTAAAACTACGCAAGGAAAAAGAGATTGCATTTTATTTCATCAATATATTTTATGCCTCCAGTCAGTGCTTTATATCTTATTGTCATTTCCGTGCTTTCCACCACCGATCAGCATCTAAGAGTAAACTCTCTAATAATTAATTACCTACAATTTTAAATATGAGATAAAGATATCAACAATTTTTGTAATAGTTATAAACATTTTTTATTCGCATTGGAGCAAAATTGTTTGCATTCATGTATGACTATCCCAATTAATTATCTACAAAATTGTGAGTTGTGTACACCAAATAGTATATGAAAACTTATGCAATAATTTTTGAGAATGCTTTAAGCATTTTGTTAACTCGGCCAACCAATATATTTTATTGGTATTATCCATATTGCAAGGTTTTGTTTTAATGATGAAATAAACTGCAATCTCTTTTTCCTTGCGTAGTTTTAATTTATTTTATCGAAAATCGATAAAATAAATTAAAACTACGCAAGGAAAAAGAGATTGCATTTTATTTCATCAATATATTTTATGCCTCCAGTCAGTGCTTTATATCTTATTGTGATTTCCGTGCTTTCCACCACCGATCAGCATCTAAGAGTAAACTCTCTAATAATTAATTACCTACAATTTTAAATATGAGATAAAGATATCAACAATTTTTGTAATAGTTATAAACATTTTTCTGTAACAAAGATATGTATGTAATTTTGTAGCAGATTCAAATTCAAATTATTGTAATTTAGGTGCTGTTTGCCACAAAAAAAAAACTCTCGAAGCATTTATGAGTAATGATTACCTACAATTTTACATATGAATTAAAGATGTAGACCAATTTTAGTAAAAGCTGCACTAATGTTTCCACAGCTCAAAACCAAATAGATATTTGATACCAATTACATAGTATGATTTAGGTTTTTCGCTTCAGTTGTTCATAACCCTTAAATCATGATAACTTGTATCTGTAGCTTTGTTCGTTGGGTTCACTCTATATTGCTCAGGTTAGGGCAGAGTGACGTCACGAGCAGCTTAGCGTAAAGTCAAAGCAGAGTGCTTGGAGTAGAATTGATAGCACCCAACCTGCACCCAATGAACGCCATTTGCTCAGACAGTTGCAGTATTAAATGTTTTTTTTTTGTTTGAAATGAAAAGATAAGGTTCTTTCAATTAACTTTTTTGCCCATGCAATTTGATATATTTTTCCTTTATAAATGTAAATTTCAAATTATATTATATATCAAAACTACATACAAATATACTTATTTACCTGCTATTACATAATCGTACATTCCATTTTCAACAACAATCTCACCAGATTCGTCTACGAAAACGTTTGCTTTTAAATTCGCCATCTTTCACCTTACTTAACGTACTCTAACCTAACCTGCTGTAACTTTACTCTATCCTTACTCCTATCACCGAGCAGGGTCAAGAAAAACAGCTCTAAGCTGCTTCGGTAAAGTTGCCTGTAGTTGCTCGAATTCCAACGAACAGAGTGCAAACGCCCTACGAACGCTATATGATGCATACTCTAAGCCGCTCTAAGCTGCCCTGACTAACCCAACGAACAAAGCTTCTTTCAATTTGTGTCACTCTCAAAGAAGTCATATAGCATGAGGGCAGTTTTCTTGACAGAGAAAATATGACTCGAGGCTATTGTAAATTTCTAAAATTCTTCCAATTGCTGACACCAAAGATAGAAATGTGTGTTTTATCAACCTATACACTGCATTTTAAGGATCAATATTTAGATCTGAATGATTTTTTACTTTTATAAGAACCTATAAAAATTATAACCGGGACATAAATCCAAAAATGTCATATGTCCCATAATGGCCTCTTCAAACATTTTGGAAACAATGGCAGTATCGGTATAAGTCGGTAGTTTGTCGGTGTGTTTCTGTCGCCTTGCTTGTACATGGGCGATAATTAGCCAGTGTGAGACAGTCCAGAAAGACCCCCTTTGTGAAGCAGTAAATTTATGAGGTTTGAAATTGGTTGTGATAACTCCGTTGCAACATCTTTTAAGTTTTGTGTGCTCAGTGCTCAGCCCAAAACAGTCTTCTGAACCTGTTAATTTTAGAAAGCTAATAATTTACTTAACCTCTTGGGATGTTGTTGGACAGAAGTAAACAGCGGTTCTGTTCACTGGGACCACCGTGTATTGGTCATTGGGATTTATTCCCTGATTTGGTTGCATTTCCGTGATTTGGTGTGCACCTTTTGCAAAGAACTTGTTAAACTTCTCCCTTGAAGGACGGGTACCATGATTGTGCCTCTTCCTGTTTCCAAATTAATTATTTGCCAGACCGCGCTTTGTTTATATGACTAATAATTACACATGCTGTTGACAATATGTAGTACATGTTGTTCCATTTTGCTTTCTCTCTTTTTTCTGTATATAGTTTTTTGTATTCCTTGTACACATGCTGAATTATTCTTCATCTTCGGTGCACTTGAAGGCATCGTACATTAAGTTTGCAGATTCTCTTATGTGTCAAATATCAGGAAAATTGGTGATCTGTCTCTGACTCTTTCTTTTCTGAACTGGAAAAGCTGAATCAGTGATGGAGTAATGTGCCCAGGAAAGAGTCTAAAAAAGCAGTGAGATGTATACTGACTATGTATTTAAATATTGTAGTTCATTTCAAAAATGGCCATTGAGCAATCTTTATGTGATTGGACCTGTTTGGTGTCAATAAATTTTGATTTGATTTGATATATTGGAGATGTATGTATGAGGCTTTTACAGGCTGTAGGGGACCATTGTGTGGGTTTTTGTTCTCCATCGCTATCGTTCATCAGCTTTTCTCCTTCAATCCTCCACTTCAGTATCTCTGAGGGTCCGTACCACTTCATCGCTCCATATGGCACTCTTGTGGGCTTCTTGTAAAACTTGGCCAGTTCATCATTATAGTCCATTTAATAACTAGGAGGAATAAAACTAGATGCCAGATACACTCTAGGAAAAAATTACCAGATGTCACCAGATATTTTTGCGGTTAAAACTGGAATTATTTTGAGGTTAAATGTATTTGTAAACCAAAATAAAAGTTTTACGGTTAACATTTTAACAAAGTTTCGCTGTAAAGCTTTAAAACGTTCTAAATAGGCAAAAATTATACCAAAGATTAGTATGCTTATATAAAACAAATTAGAAATCTACACTTTGTTAATGAGTAACCCCTTCGACGTCGTACAAGTGTAATAAAAGAAAACAATTATGTATGTAATATATTATCAGTAATAAGGAACTCTAAATACATTTAATTCTCCCGTAGCAATCGCGTCTTTAATTGATATTAAGGATCTGTTCTAAAAACATCGCAACTACAAAACGAAATATTTAGATATGCTGTTTTTCTGCGATGAGCTGTGACATGTGACAGCAGAAATATAGTCATTGTTTAAATTTCTGACAGTTCTCGAATTTTTCGGTTAGCGGAATCCCTGGATAACACTCCATTTCATTTAAAATTTTGTAAAGTCAGAATTTCTCATGGGCCACAGCGGGTTTTACATTTTCTTTAAATAAAACAGAATACTGTTCTTTGGGTTGATAATTTAAAGACATTTGACTTATCCACTCGGTTCATGTTTAGTTCTGCTTATTTCACTGAACTGAAGTAAAATAAGTGCGCTAATCATTTTGATCGTTTGTTTACATGTGACCTAACCTATTCAGCGCCATATCGTACAATTGTCCAGTGTAAAACTGTCTGCGATCCAGCCAATCACATGAAATGTCATCCTAGAGACAGATTTGAAAAATTGCTCTTAGTTATTGCTTTCTTTGCCACTTCCCATCCATAAATTCTTTTAGGCATCTTATGTTCTCAAATCGCAACAGTCTCAATCGTCATACCATCCACAGCTTTTTCCACACCTTGCGGATGCAAGGTGCCTATATAGATAGTAACATGGATATGTTACTATAATAGGCAGCTTTGCTTCTCGTGATAGATATTTTGACACATTTGTAGTATTGATGCCAGTGCTCATGCAGCCATATTTCATCAATCTAGCATCCTTTGTAGCATCCTGCCTTACCTGTACTCCCGGGTATGCAAACAATTTCACTCTCTTTCCACTTCCAGCGATTCCTCTTCTGTTGTATTATTATGTACAGTGGGCTGTGCTGTGTTGATTCCCGATCACCTTATACTTGATTTCCTGCCATTGAAATACACCCTCACTTCCCTCAACTTCTTTTTACCCCTCTTATCCAGTCTTCTTTGTTGCCGGCTATTAGCAGCAGATCTTCAGCATATGCCATTTATTGGTATCGCCAGTGCCAGATTTACTAATGTGGGGACCCCGGGGCAGTAGAGGAAATTAAACATCTTGACATAATTTTAGTCAGTTAATCAAAAACGAATTGTAATTAAAACCAAAGTTAATTAAAGTCTACGCGAGCCTTTACTACCTAAGATTTTGTCATAAAAAATCTCTTTCGGTCTGTTGTTGACATAGTTCTTTTAAAGGCATGTACCAACGCTGCAAACTGTACAAATTCATTCCCAGACTGTCCTCTAGATCGTCTTTGTAAATTTTAACAAAATTTTCTTCAGCTTATGTATATCTAAAATGAGCCAAATTAGACAGTAACATAAGTACAAATCATTTCAGTGAAATATGCCGAAAGTTATATATGTTACTATCGACAAATAACCTAAGTGACATCATTGCTTCTATTGCAGAATTTAGAACCACTTTAGAGTAGAGGTGGGTAGTTCACAAATAAACTATTCAGACAGAACGATTCTCGGCTCCAAACAAAAGAACTACAGTACACTGTCGCTAATCCGACTACGGTCTAATACGAACAATCCCGTAGTCCGAACAGCCTACAACTCTGCAGTACCTCGTAATCCGAACAGAAAACTCATTGATTTTATAACTAAGACAAAACTAAACATCAATGACCAATTTTTACACAATCACACAACATGATTGACAATAACATTCGCGATATTGTGGATTTGTTTGATGTCGTTCTCTAGCAAAATTTCTTTCAATTTAACACATGCCAGCTACTAGATATCGTAATGGAAAAACTACGAGTTATCTCGTGTTTGACAGTCAACGTGTTAACAACAGTCTATATCAGCAAAATGACGGTCTTGCCATGGGCAGTCCCATCAGTGGTTTGTTTGCTGGTTTGTTTGTGGATCTTTAAAGAGTGCTACATTTGAATTACCTCAAAGCAAACATCACATATTGGGGCAGATACGTTGATGACGTGCTCTGTGTTTGGAATGGCGATCAAGGCAAAATTAAAGTTTTCTTAGACAAAATCAGCAAATTATCAAGACTAAAGTTCATATATGAGACAGAAATAAACAGCAAGATCAAGTTTCTAGACTTAACAATATACAGAGACAACAACAGTCTAAGATACAACATATTCCGAAAACCCACAAGTACAAACGTTATCATCCCTTAGTCATCACAACATTCACATAACATAAAATCAATGTCATTTCATCATTCAATTAATAGATCCCTCAGGATTTTAACCAGCAATATCAGACAATTTTACAATAGCTAATAACAATGGCTTCAAGTCCAAAGAAATAGAATCATTGTACAACTTGATCAAACATAAACATTTAATGAAGAAAACATACCCTCATATAGCTAAGAGACAAAGATATATCTCAATTCCTTTCCACCCCAACATGCATAACCTTATAAAGACCACCCTCAATAAATATGACATTACCACAACATCGACTACTAGGAATAGAATATACACTGTGGGCAAAAAAAAAAAGATCCAAAGATTTTAAGTAAATTCAAGTAAACATTTCTTTGAAAAACTAATTGCGTATGTTGTGAGGATTGAACACAAACCATATTCGCAATTCCACTTCTTTTTTGAGTAAAAACAGCAAAAAACGACGGTTCAAAATTTCACCCGGTATACGAGAAAAATCACACTATGCCATAAAATCTTTACTGTCCCTTTTGACCAAAAGAAAACAAATGTCATTACCTATTAATTTTATTACACCTTTCATTTCACATTAAATTGGCCCGATGTTATCAGAAATGTTGCATAGCCAAACATAAAGCAACATAACTTTGGATTGAAACGTTCTGTTATTGTGAATATGGCATGGTTTCAATCTTCACACTACAAGCAATTTGTTTTTAAAAGAAATATTTGAATTGACTAAATATTATTGGAAATAAGAGTGATTAAAATTTGGACCGTTTTTTTTTTTGCCCACTGTGTATAATAATAATAATAATAATATTTATTCGCATTCTGTACAGAACAAGGTCAAAAGCAATAGGTATAACAAAACGTAGCAAAAATTCATAAATTTTGAGTGCCTGGTAGGTCCAGGACAAACTCTTCTATATCGTATGGGGGCAGTCTCGCGCAGGTGGTTTGTTACAATCCTTCGGAATTTTGTGTTTTGCTGGGCTTTCCATTGTGTCGGGAGCATGTTGTATATGGTAATCTGCTTTCTATAGTGTGATGTAGTGGATAAGCGAAAGAAATCGCTTGACAGAGCGTTTCTGTTTCTGGTGTTATAATACTTATAATCATGGGTATTCATCTGTCGCATCATGGAGGTAGCACGTTTGTGTAGGCTGCACATGCAGTGTTAAAGGTATGCTGCATGTACTGTCAGTATTCTGTGCAGTCTGAACAGAGGTTTAGCGTGTGTCAAAGGTGTCTCCGCTGTCAGGCTGTCAGATTATGAAATTAATGAACATTTCCACCTTTTTCATGCTTGTTAAGAAGGTGTTAAATAGATTATAGTTTTTTAATTGGATAGGCCACTATTATTGGATAATTATAGCAGCAATATAAAATAAATAATACCTATGTAAAAATTTTTTTATTACTTTATTTCAAAAATACAAATTAAAGAAAATATCAGCTTTTTTTAATTGGATAGGCCACTATTATTGGATAATTATAGCAGCAATATAAAATAAATAATACCTATGTAAAAATTTTTTTATTACTTTATTTCAAAAATACAAATTAAAGAAAATATCAGCTCTAACGAATAGAAATAAATGTTTTTCATATCTTTTAATACCACAATTTATTGTAGGGTGTTTGTTTTTAAATGTCTAGTTAAATTTTAAGGGCCACAAAGGTTAATTATTGGACTGCAATAATTGCATTTTGTTATCCGAGTAAAGTTACCGACGGCCAATCCAATGGATTGCGACATAACTGCTATTTTCGTGGTGACACAGGTTTTATATCAAGTGAGGTCTGCTTATAAAATATTAACCAGAAACGTTTTAGTTTTGGTAATAAAACCATAGAAAACGGATAGAAAATAAGTCGTAGTTTTTTTTGCAGTTAAAATCTGTTAAAGTCAGTTAGGTGCAACACCAATTTAAACATTTCATTCATTGATGACTTTAAACATCTTGTAAACAGCAGTTTTGTCACAAATTTGTCATGTCTGTTTTGTCTGTTTGGTACAACCTTGGCTTTTTGACAAAATAATTTTGTCATTAATTTATTGGCAAGATGCCGTTCCTAATTGCGAGTGAACATTGTTCGTTTTTTGTATTCAGTAGCGTTGCCGGTTGCGAGTCCCCCTGGGAACAGTCTTTCAGCAATTCCAGGCGTACAGAGTTCATTACACGCGCTGCGACCGCAGGGTCCAACGATCACTCCATCATTGGCGAATCATGTTAGAGATGACCTGACCAATCACGTTAAGGGTTGGCCTGCCGATATCCTAGAAAAACAAGTAATATTTGCCTATGTGTGTTTTACATGATTTTTTCTAACATGTATTTACTGTTTGTTTCAGGCGCAAAAATTGTCTGAAGAGGCGCACATAATGGGAAGTATACAGTGTTCAAAAGTCTCAGCTGACTTAAAAACCGCTAGATCCATAGTTCGGCTAACAGAAATACAAGCCACATTACAAGAACAAAGGTATGTTTTATCATATATTACAAGTTTTAAGCATTATAGAATATAATTTAAGAATAATGTGTTCTTTAAAGGCATTTGTAGTTATGTTGGTTTGCATCGGAAACAATTTGATCTAACCCTTATATCTACCGTATATTGTTAGGATATAATTTACATACAGGGTGAGGCAATAAAACTTGCTATTTTGAACGGGGCACCATGAAGGGAGGTGTGGTCGGTCGAGGGTGGCTATAGTCTCAGCTATAGTCTTGAGAAAAAAGAAGAAGAAAATGGTTACCAAGACCCATGAGTACACCACAAACCATCGAGTCAGCAAGACGTCATTTTTGCGTACTCCTCAGCGCTTGGCACGCAAACATTCACATGTCTTTTGACTTTGTGATCGTACTGTGAGGCAAATCTTCTCTACATGTACTCAACACATGAGACATTACTTAACAAAAAAAACCTAATATACACCACCAATTTGTAATCCCTTACAATTGTGTCGAATGAGTTAGAACCACGTCAAACTACTGAGCACTCAGAACTATAATCTACCTATTACCAAGCAATAATGTAGGATCACTCAAAAGCGGTCGACTGCGTCCAACACAGTAAATTGCTTGAACGAATGGAGACTCTTGGGATTAGGGGCCTACCACTCAGACTGTTCCGCCATTACCCAGAAAATAGAAAACCGGCAGTTTATAGCAAGGAAACTCTCAGTACAGTACAGCATGTCAAAAATAGAGTTGCACAAGAATCCCTGATGGGTCTTGTGGCATGTGTCAAGTGAAAAGGTCCTATTCGCAGATGATACTATGCTACTTGCTAGTGAAAGGGACTTGGATGTTCTAACTTTCTAAGTGTCAAATGCAACCAAATAATAACTGAGGCTAAATCATGGTTTGATACCAATTGCCTAATGCTCAACGAGGCCAAATTGTCAAAGATTCACTTCACTTCACTGTCAAACTGTTGGTCACACTTGGCACCGTTATCACCTGGGCTCCCCACACTGAGGCTTTTACACGTTTGCTGTCGAGAGGAACATACGCAATCAGAAAGGGGGTTCAGCAGATTGTTGATCGAGATGCTACCCTAATGTCCTACAATGCCTTATTATTCCACTCGAGAGTTACCTATGGGCTCGAGTTGTTGGGAGGTTCAGCCCATGCAGGCAAAATCCTTAACCTACCGAAAAAAGTGTTTCGTGCAATTGAGCAAACCAGCTAAATCACCCACTACAAACCAATTTTTAAAACACATAAATTTATTACATTCCTGATAGCATATATCATTGGAAATGGATTACCGCTCCAAAGGGGTCGGCTCGCTGACCCAGCTTTCACCATACAGCTTTCAAACAGTAACCAGGAACTACTGCTTGCGAAATGAGAGATGATTAGCTTAACGAACAGAAGGCAAACAACTAACATTGAGCACACATCAGCGTTCCTTTCCATTGGATTGACACGACGGTCCATTAACACCAGCATATCCAACTGTTCAACTACTTGCTCGAACCTTGGAGAGAGAAACAGTGGACTAAATTCAAGAAAGATCTAAGAAACACTCTAACCATCGAACCATTTTATGACGTGGCATTATATATTATTCCATTTTGATCTTTCCCTGAACTCACTGACAATATATTAGAGGTATTTTGATCTGTAAATATGGTGTAACAAATCACTTTTTATTGTTTTACTGAAGTGTTAATAATCCCAGAGAACATCATGAGAAGCCCGTGTACTTGGACATACACGTCACGAATTACAATGTGCAATGTGGGCTCCTGAGGACCACTTCCCATGGCTGGCGCTTGGCTGATATAGTTCCTTGCACCTTTAGTTTATTGGGGTGATTAAAATGCATTGTTTACATCAATTGTCCAAGGACTCTAGACTACTTGAAGGAGATTAGTTATTCTTAAAACCGTGTAATTTTAAATTTCAAATTACAGTTGAACCTCGATTATCCAGGTGGTCCGAACCTTGCCGGATAATACAAACACCCCATTTTTATTTTTTGTATGTTGTAACTCTTTTTTAGAAATACATATGTTACGGTTAAAGTGATAAATGCGGTTTGTATTAATAATTACCGGCTATTATTAATAATAACCGCATTATTTGGTCAATGTGATTAGAAACAGTTAAATAATCACATGGACCGGCTATTATTAAAATTTCCTAACGGGCACGGTAAAAGTGATAAACACGTTAAAAGATCTTTTGTATACAGTCTTCAAATAAGTTAGCTTAGTTATTTTGATTACTATGTAAGCTATTATATTTATTTACTCGACGCAAATCATCAGTACGGCTAGCCGATTGACCAAAATTACGAATAATACAAAACATTAATAATACAGAATGTTTTCTTTTGTCTCCCTTGGACTTTAGAACCTACTGTATATAATTGGTAATGATATTTGGTATACACCCAAGGACGGCTTAATGACGAAAATTTAAAAAAGAACATTTTATACAGAGTGTTCAGAAAAAGTTAACCATTTTATTATCCCGGTATTCCACCCAGTGCTGCCACATTGAGATCTGCTGAATTCGGTAGAGTCGTTAGTATAGTCAGTAGAGTAGAAAAAAAGGAATCAACGGAAATACAATTACTATGACTTGCAGTACTTTTTTCATAAAAAAAAAAATACAAAAAACAAAAGATGTCCTAGTGTTACAAACTGTATCTTGCTTTATTTTTACAATATAGTGTAATTGTTGTACTACCACAAAAAAAATAAAAGTCTAGAAGGACTTTTGTATTTAAAATTAAATATAAAACATTTTTTAAAGTTTTGTATTAAATAGATAATAAATAATAAGATATAAATAAAAACAACTTTTCTTGCCACGAATTGCAAAATACACTGGCAGAATAATACAAACCGAGTATCTAATTTATTACTTACTTAGCTTTTAAGAATTGTGCAAATAAGCATCACCCAAAGAGTTACACACTGGTGCATGCAATTAGTAGGGATTGGCATTTTTTAGTCTCTTTTTGATAATCTTTCTTATTTTAGTCATGAGTAATAACTAAATAAATTAGCCAGGACTAACGTCACTAAAGACCCAACACTGAAAACCCAGTGAATAGATTCGTTGTGTGGCGATTATGTAGATACTAACAGAATTCCAAATCTGAGGCTATTATATTGTAGCATCACCTTAATGCAATATCGAATTGAAGTATATCACATTGACCACAGCATGCTGGAAATTATTAATAATAGCCGGTTCATGCGATAAATTCTTCACTTTAACCTCGCCACTTGGCTATTATTAATAATAACCGGTAATTATTAATAATAACCTATTTATCACTATGACCGTAACACATATATGCTAAAGGGACAAAATAAACATGGTATTTAACAAAGAAAACCTACATACACCTACATATAACATAGCCAGTACAAGGAGCAGAGAAGTTCCGCCAATTTTCAACTGATCGTGCTTGAAATTTTAGGGCTTGCCAGATAGGTTTTAATTGGAAACCCTACCGATCTTTTCTGTAAGAACCACTCGAGTTCTTGAAAAATTGATCTCTTTAGGGCTTTCCTGTCTGTTATAGCTACAACACTCAGTAATTCAGCTTTCTTCTTAAGGATCTCTTGAACCGTCTGTTTCTCAATATTATATAGGGTGCCTGGTAAACAGTTTTAGGTGACACCTTGAGTCATTTAGGGCACAAGGCTACAGCAAAAAGAAATAGAGTGGAATCATTTATTACAAAAACTATTCAATTAGTTGTCCATGATTATGCTGACATGATAAATGCTGAAACAAACAGAAAATCAAAGGCAAAAGGTGTGAAGAATATGTCTTTAAGGGCCATTTTTACAATTGTGGTTTAATCATTGGAATAGCTATTTCCGGAATAAATACTTCTGCGCCCCTTCCCATTGGTTCAGCGATTGGTGTTTTCATAGTAATACCGTTTATTCCAAGTATTAGCTATGCCAAGTATAATCCACAATTGTAAAAACTACCCTTAGTGAGGAATTTAAACAATATTTTGCCGCATGTGCAAATACCTGACTTACTGAGAATGAGACAACCCCGGTAAGACCACACACGAGAATGGCAACGGTACCAACAGAGCGTAATGAATTGATGGAAACAAATGCGGATGAATGTAATACAAACATAAGTGTGAGCTTCATAATAAAACTTACTGACGCATTTGAAATAAGCTCACGAATGATAAAGTAGAACGCTGACGATACATGGGGCTGTAAGATGTACAATAAGTGCTTGAGCACAGGTACCTGCTCAGACATTTTAAATTGCTAAAGTCCAACCAACATTCAAGAAAGGGACAAACGAAAAAGGACTGCCAAATTTGTTCCTTCACCTTTTAAATCACCAAGTTTCCTTGCCGCACCCTGTATTATAGAGTCTTATTTACTCCTGGGCAACATGTAGCATGCAACATGTGTCTTCGATGGACCTTATTAAGACAAACATAAGTGTGAGCTTCATAAGAAAACTTACTGATGCATTTTAAATAAGCTCACGAATGATAAAGTAGAACGCTGACGATACATGGGGCTGTAAGATGTACAATAAGTGCTTGAGCACAGGTACCTTCTCAGACATATTAAATTGCTAAAGTCCAACCAACATTCAAGAAAGGGACAAACGACAAAGGACAGCGCCAAATTTGTTCCTTCATTTTTTAAATCAGCAAGTTTCCTTGCCGCACCCCAGTGCCGGATTTACCCCGGGGCACCCGGGGCCCCCACAAAATAGGGGCCTCCACAAAATTAAGGAAGCAAGAATTTTCTAACTAAAATAATTAATTGTTTTTAATTAATATTCCGGTGATAGATCGGCTTTCTGCATCATTGACTGAAAGAATTCTTGCTTAAGATATCGTCTGTGATTGATTTGGGTTCTTCAATCATTTGGAGGATTTCGGATATTCACAACGCTGCAGAAAACTTAGTACAAATTTATAAAAACGATCTAGTGTAGTAAGTGAGTTTTTGCTGGTGTATTTTGTTTGAAGACGGAATCGAGGTTGGTATTTGCCAAGCGTCTGTAGCTTTTGGCGCGCGAAATGTTAAGGGCTGAAGAGGGCACACAACCATTCATTCTTTTTGGTATCGGGTTTTGAACGAGGCGGACGTGCGTAGAACGTCCGCCCAAGCGTAGGGCCCCAATATTGGGGTCGTTTTATAGAAAGTTATTAACTGTTTTATATTGTGACCATCTCTGCCAAAAGAATATTATCATTGTTTAGAATTAACGTTCATATCCTTTGTAAGCGGTTCTGCATTGTTCATGTTATTTGTTAATAGACATTAAGTGTTTTGTTGGATTTGCGTTTTATTAGATAGAATAACTTAAATCAGTCCTTTTGTGGAGAAGCATTTTGGCTTCTATAAAAAGTGTTGAGTAATTTGTGGTTCATCTTTCTCTGACAAAGTCTCAGAGAAAGAACCTACAAGTTTTTAGCCTCCGGAAGATAGATAATTTATTCACGCTACCATAAGTGAAAATCTAGTAAAGTTTAGAAGGATCAGATTAGATGCCGTTATATTCAAAATGGCGGGTAAGCATTCCCTTCAGTTCAGTAGGGTTGTAAGTACAAATAATAAGTAAGAAGACGGCCCCCCATTACACTAGAGGACAGTCTTGATAACAACTTCGGCGCTGCATTCCCTAATATAGAAATTTCTATACGAATGCATTTGGTGTTGATGCTATCTAATTGTAGTGGAGAACGTTATTTTTCAAAAATGAAAATTATTAAAAATAGATTGCGCACAACGATGACCCAGAAACGCCTGGCTCGCGTAGGTTTAAATTAAATTTGTTTGTTTCTGATAAAAATTTATTTTTCAGTTGGCAAAGTAAAATTATGCTAAAATATATTATTTAATTTAAGGGGCCTCCACATCCCCCACTGCCCCGGGGCCCCCACATTTGTAAATCCGGCACTGCCGCACCCTGTATTATAGAGTCTTATTTACTCCTGGGCAATATGTAGCATGCAACATGTGTCTTCGATGGACCTTATCTAGTCAACAATATTTTTTTTTCCGACAATTTTGATCAATGATCACATTAATGATTAATGTGTTATCACAGAGGATGGATTTTCAAATAACCAGCTCGCATTGGCCTATACAGCTGATCGGCATCAATCGTACACCAAACCGCAGCCCTGGGGACCCTATACCGTATGACTCAACATCATGTGCGGAATCATACCTTCGTTTCCCATCCCCTCTAACCCCCTCCCTCGCAAAAAATATTAGCTCCCGCATGCTCGTAGAGCACGTTGTTATTGTAGAAAGAAATAGAATAGAGTATCTTCCATTTCGCTTTGAATGCTGAAGAACCTGTCTGTCTAGTCGCATTATAGCAATGTAAGTTATTTGATGTCAACTCAGAAAAGTCGTTATGTTGTGTACAGCAAAATTTTGGAAAACAGTAACAGTTTTTTGACTAGAACAGGTATAGTTACAATTTTTTTTTATTAATTTTGTCTTGAGCGTATTGTCGCACAAATTGCAAAATGTATTAGTGTGCATTTTAAAATTTAAAAAGGATCTTTTGTTCATAAATATACATATATTTCAAGAATAAACAATTATTGTTATTCTTATAGACCTTCATTAATGCAATTATTATATGCATTTTTTAAAAATGTATTTTGTGTCAAAAACAACCAGTTTATGCTAGTTTTGCAAGCATTTGCCCAAAACCGCACATACAAGGATTTGCAGTAATAGTAATAATTAGACAGCGACTTATAAACATTTATAAGTGTGGACTAAACTTTATGGCAACAAACTTCTGTTCTCAGTATCACTACTGAGAAAATAACCTAAAGTTGATAAAAAAACAAAATATGGGTTAACTTTGGTTGTAAGTGTAGGCTTTTAAATAAATATATTTTAAACAAAAAAGTAATGGGTTTTTCTTTTTTAAATATGTCCTGTAAACACCTTGAAAATACCTACAGTAGTATACATGCCGTCCTAAAACAACAGGTCAAAACATCGTTGAAGGTTAACACGTTTGCGAACCAGACGGGATATGCCGACAGTTTTGTAATCTGAATATACAGACATTGGCAGACACTGTCCGCGAATGGGTTAAAAACATTTTGTTACATATTTTGCCTCGATTACAATAACTGATCTTCAAATTATTCTTATAGCTTACAAGAAGAATATGATGTTAGGAACAAATGCAAATAGTAATAAATATTTTTTTTGTGCGAATGGCTTTGCTTTTGTTTGTTAACATATTTTGATATCTTTCTCATGCAACTTCACACTTGAATATATGTTAAAATTTATAGTAGTATTCGTTGTAATACTTTTGTATATTACACCAAATATTCAATAATTAATTTTTCTAGTGTTATTGTCTGGTAGTGTGGGATGACAGTGTAAATATTTTATCGTGTATTCTTGTAGCAAACAAATATTATAAAAACCCTTTCTAGCTATTCAGTTTATGATATACGTATCTCACTATAAATGAATAAAAATGAGAATGAAAATGGTTTGTTCAATTTTAGTACAATTTATGCACTAGTTAATAATTTTATTATATTATTTAATAATCACAAACTATCAATTGTATTTTGTTCGTGTCCTAAGCCAAACAAAAATCCTTTTGCTAAATGAAAGTTTCTTTTTGTGATAAGTGTCTGAAACATGTTGCCAAAATTCTCATGTTTGATAATTTATTTGCTATCAATCTGTCAAAAATACATTTCTGATGTGGTTTCTGTTATTGTTTCAGGATCCTTTTTCTTCGCCAGCAAATAAAAACGCTAGAGGAACTAAAGTCCCAGAATTCTTTTATGTCCGATGATTCTTAGTGATGAAGTATTTGCAGGAACTATAGTGTTAAAGGCTAAACGTTTTATTTAAGTGAAAAAAGTATGCATACATTTATTTTATTACAGGCCGTGTACATTCACAGTTTTTCGCAACTACATTCGTGTTTTCAGAAAGAAATCTGCAAAATGAAAAGGACTTCTAGGGCCTATCGGCATTTTAAAATAATTTAGATTATCTAAAGACTATCTCAATAGGTAGAATTTAATGATGATATGTGACTTTGTATTATACTGGTTTTATGTTTTAGAATTAGCGAAAAATGAGATAATTCTTCTAGACATAGTTTATTTCCCATTCAACACACCTAGATGTACATTTTCATTTGCTAAAATTAACTGTGAACTCTTCATTGTTCTGTAATTGTATATATAATTTGTTTTAGAATAAATATGTATTTATGTAAGTGGTTCATAATAAAATTTTAACCATCTAAGAGTATAGTCTGACTTTTTTTAGAGTACAAATTATGGTCTACTTTTAACTAAGGGGTAAAACATTTAGTCCAGTTTAAAAAGAATTCCAGGGCAGACTTACTTATGTGTTATGCAAACCTATATGTATGGTAAATTGTTTATTTTTTTATGTTAGACGTTATCTAAATAAAGATGTATTTATTTAATATTTATACTTCCTAGATCTATTTATTGCACATTTACCAAGTGGACTGGGCGCTGTCAAATAACCAGTTAAATGGGGTTTAAATTTAGATGTATAGATCGGATGTATCACAATTGTAAAATGGCAGGATGAAAATGTACATTGGGTTCTGTTCTAAATTATTAATCACTGAAAAATAGAAGACCTTTACTTTTATCAGCTGAGAGTTTTAAGTTTACATTTATATTATTTATGTTGTATGTATTTTAAAACTTAACATGTGATACTGACATAGTGTTGTCTGTATTTCTCTATATATCTATATATAAACACATTTTGTAAATTTTCTTTTCTTTTTTTATGCAGCGAACTAGATCACACGATTAATCCCAGTAATTTTGTTATAATTTATTGTTTCATGGTAATGCAATGTTGTTACTTTCTGTTTCTAAGGAAATTAATTATATATTACTTATATAAGTGTATGTAAATGTTAAAATTTCTTCGATGGTCACTGTATTTTACGCTTACGTTTAGCACAATTTATGATGAGTTTTGGCAGAATGATAAGTTGTATAGTTGTCTCAGTGTATTTGCGTGCATGTCACTGTTTAATATAGTCTTACAAAAATCATAAAATGTTCCAAACAGTAATATTAAAAACTTTTTAATCTATTTAACATTGTTTTTTAATCCATTAGTAGCAGAGTATGCAAAAAGTAAAATTAATATCGCAGATTCTGTAAATCGGTGGTGCCAATCCTAGTTTTACATGGAAAGCAATGAATAATAGGAACTCGGACATGTGATGCAACTGATCAAATTATTTATGGACTGTCAGTTGAAACCTGCATGATGTTTTTTAATACTTTCCAGTGTTTTTCCATTACCGTTTACAGAAAGTCCTGTCATTTTATTTGCTGAAAATGACGTTTATGCTTACCAAGGCAGAATAGGAAATTGTCCGTTATTTAGCAAAGAGAAGGTATTGAAATAATGTAGTTGGATTTATTACTTATTAATTTACTTTATTAACTTAACCATAACAAAATTAACAAAAAAGAAATCTGCTTCAATGTATGTATGCATAGAAACCAAGGACGAAAACTATGTACATAAGTGGTTTATTTTAAATCCAGACAACATGAACGACTATAAAGACTACAAACAGGAATATTTTTTTAATTGTACTGACAAAATTAAGTTTGCAGACTAGGCCATATCTAGCACATCTTTCTATTGCTGATAAAAATATAAATAATAAAATTAAAGGCACATTATTGCTGAATATTTCACCATGTAAGCATTAAGGAATCATGAAGAGAGATTTCTGAAGTTTTTTAAAAGTTTACGTAAAATATGAATAATTTTAAAATATACCAAATGTGAAATTTTCAGCAATAATATATTCAATGCATTTGTAATCATACACTATATTTACATTATACAAGCAGTCTAACTCCTTTCCAATTGAAAAGCTGGCACTGAGAACAGTAGGAATCTGACAACACACTGGTAAAAGAAAATACCGGGAAAGAAAACACTTTTTGACAGTATAAATAACAGAAACGGTAATTAATATAATTACAGTTATTTCGAATGGTGTTGCTAGGTAAGTATTTACAGTTTCACTTATTTTGTTTATTCCCTAATAACAATGAGGAGTGAGCCTACCTTATAAGTTAAAGAAGAAATGACTGGACACAGACAAAATTCTGAAATGAAAACAACATCCTTGTCTTAAAGGAAATGATAAATTCAAATAAAACTTGAAATTAGCAATAATAAATATTTTAAAACTTTTATCAGGAATAGACCATATCTAGATTTTTAAATGGACAACAAAAACACTTCGTTTCTTAAACAAATGAAAATAAACTGCTTAATTACAGTTTTTGCCTGTGTTCACCAGTAAACTTATTATACATAGGTATATATATATATATAGATATATACATAGGGGGCCTGATCCATGAGAATATCACAGTGAATATAGCCCAAAAAGGCAGTACTATAAACTTTACAATAATTATGCACACTATCAATTGCTCACACTCAATTCCAACACTCGTTTCAGCATACCGAGCATTCATCATTCGGTAAAAAAGTTTCTACATTCTATGGATCAGACCTTCACGTTATTTCCTACGCTTACAATTATATTATGTAGGAGTGACACCGGACCAAACGCTTAATAATAATGCCTTGAAAACAGTCGACGCAACTGTGAACATTTTTATTCGGTACCTGGGGCACGCTTTAGTATTCGTATCATAAATATAAATTCTAAAACAGTGGTCAACATTATATTACAGGTAAACTCGAAAGTGCGAGTGCCCCCACCATAAATACTCACAGTCCGACGATCTTTGCTTACACCCTACATTTCTGAAAAACAAAATATGTTATTGGAGCACCGCAAATTTATTTTTTTATGATAACAAAAAAACTAAAGAGGCAAACATAAGTCAAATACGTGGGTAGGGTGGGTGGTTTCCATAGTAATACCATAGTATATACTAATGAGGAGATAAGGCTAATTGTGTCACATCGACATTGATTAAATCTTACAGTAATGAAACATTTACACGGATTACTGCACATTAACTATTCATTGTAGTTTAACTATCGCTGCGTTGTTCTCCTAAGAGCTTTCTTAATTACCCTCTGTTTGTCTGGACCTGGATTACTTGCTGGTGCACTAAAATAAAAAATACAAAAATAAGTAACATTATCTATTCATCTTCTTTGGTAGTCATGTTGTTGTTCAATTCACATAACTACAACACAGTGTTGCCAGATGTAAATCAGGTAATGCTGTTTTCTGTGAAAAAATTACTGTCAAATAATACTGTATTGTTAATGTTGAACATCCAATTGATCTGAACCACAAGTTAGATATTATATCTTCCATCAGTATGTAGCAAATAGTGGGAAGTTTTGTTCCTTGTATAATTCCATTTTGGAGTACAGTAAAGTAGCAAATAAAATTAAGAATATAAACAATTGTCATTTATTTGTTTAGGCAATCACAGTATACTTGCAGGGACGAATGTACATATAATTGTGAGCATTGAATTTATTGTCTCGTCATACTGTTGTGGTGTTATATAACTGATTAAGAATGCCTATCAAGGTAGATCACGGCATCAGCCTTAGTGTTGTTTTGTATCTTATTTGTACATTCATTGGTTTTTCTTTGATTTTGGTATAGTGTATGGGTATATATAGACACGCATTTTGGTTGATTTGTATTTCTTAGACATTTATGTTATGTTTTTATAGAATTATTTGTTTGTTTTGATTTATTGTACCTTCAGATCCTGTGTTGAATAAATGGTGCGCTATTATTATTATTATTATCTTATTCTATAATAAGTACTCATCCCTAACTTCCTATGTATGTATAAAATAAAACAATAAATTACATACATACAAATATCTAATACAAATTAATTTCTTTATCATTCGTGTATCATACAATTGTAATATAAGCACCTATAAAATAAGTGTGTGTATGATATGTGCAATGTTACTAGAGAACAGAATGAACAATGACAATACAATGCACGAATTTTACGATGTGAGTCCGTGACTCCGCAGCCCGTAACCCACAATACAGTGACAGTACGTTCACAGTTCGCACGAGTCGTGAAAAAGACTTGTTCAACTCGTCCCGCCCATGCGGGGCTTGATTTCAGTTTAATTCAGCTCCAGTTCGAACCTAGTGATTCGCATCATACGATTCTTTTAAAAGATTCGTTCAATCTAAACGAATCATATGAACTTGACCCACCTCTACGTCAAACAAGCATGACAGGTGTGACACTTCACTGAAAAATAAACCAAATACAAAATCTTATTTTCTTAATATATCCGGAGAGACAAATATAAAAAAATGTTGATATACAGCCGGGACATCAATTTTATATAAATTCAAAACTACAGCCACAACCTCGATTTTTAAATTCATGTTATTTATTTTTTTTCGTGTTTCTATACATTTGATATTTTATCATTAGGGTATGTGCGTACAATCATCTTTAGTTAGATCTGGGGGAGCTTAAATATCGCCGTTTTTTTTTTTTTTATTATTATTGAATTGAAGAATCCTGATAAGAGCCCTGGTAGAGGGTGTAGCGTCACTTACCTAAAATTTGATGGTGGGGCTCCTGTGGTAAAGTTGAAGGTGGGTTTAATCTCGGAAGCAAAATTAAATCCACCTGCAGCACTAGATGGCTGAAAAAATAATACAAAAATAAATACATATGATATGAAATGTTTTCGGGATTCACTGTAAAATACATGTGGGCATAACACGGCCATAACGAGTTCATGGTCATATAGAGTGACAGTGTCCACATCTCCCACATTGCTAAGTTCTAACTATTACTTAAAATTAAACATTACTATCGTCGGACTCAAGTACAGTATTTGGTTAAACAATAAAGAAATACATAAATATTTAATTAAAAATAAATTTCGTTAAGAACTTAGTAAAAGAAGTCAAATATGAGTAAAGACGATACATAATTTAACTCTATTAAAAGATTTCACAACATAAACATAAACTAAGTATAAACTGCAAAAACGTTTAAAACATGACACAAAAACGATTCACAAGTTTTTGTATTTAGTATCTCAGTGTGTACCTGCTGTGTTAAAATGTAGTGCAAAACGGCAGTTGAATTCTTTTGTTATTGGTCAGTCAATCTAGATATTTGGGGTAAAAGTAATTTTCCATTTGATGGAACAAATACGTACCGATTTAGAAAATTTTCTGAGCCGGGGGATGCAACTATGTACTTTCAATTTTGAGCGCGCAATTTTGTCATCATTTTGTTTTCAGTTGGACTCTACCAATTGAAACCTAAATTAATTTATGTAAAAAACATATCTTTTAAAAACTACGCCTTATAAAAAAAAAATGCTAATTCTTTTTACTGATTCATGCATTGCCACCGGAAATCTGTCCGCATGCAAAATTTCGATGCAAAACTCGATTGGATATTGGCCAGTATGTAAAATATCGATTACAAGATTTGAACGTAACAAACAAACAACAAATGAAGTTAATATAAACGTAGTAAAAATACCGGCTTCTAGAGGAGACATTTTTCTACAAATTTGAGACAGGATCATATACTCTATAGTCTATAGTTTATAGCAGGGGTCGCAAACTACTCCTACTATCCTTCTCTCGCTCACGGCCGTGTCTTAATCTCACTCTGCTGAATGTGGTCCGCTGGCCGTAGTTTGGGGACCGCTGGTTTATAGTTTTTGTGTCATTAATGCTTTTTCGACGCCAATAAGACCAGTGTTTCCCAAACCTTTTTTCCATGGCCATGTTATTTTTACATTTGTCGTGACCCACTAAAATTTGTATGCCTATGCTAGTAAATGCGTCTGTGCTTGGATGTGCTGGATGAGTCAAATTGAAACTGTGTGTAACCGATGACACTTCAATTTAAACAATTCTCGGGCAAAAATGAAATTACACATTTGCATTTCCTCGCTCTGGAGAATATTTTGAATCAATACAGTTGCTGCAATTTTTCTGTTTTAATGCAAAAACAACGACACTCCAATTTAAACAATTCTCGGCCAAAACACAGTACACAATTGCATTTCCTTGCTCGGGAGAATTTCTTGAATTAATACAATTGCTGCAATTTTTCTGTTTTAATGAAAAAACCATGCAAGTTTTTTACATTTTGAATAATTTACCTTACCTAGCACATTCCCTATCAATTTGTATGTAAAACAGGCTTATTTGTTTTAACTATTAACGTTATATTTAAGAGAAAACAGAAAATATTTCAATCAATGTCGTTTTTGTACATACGGCACTTTACCATTGGGAGGCAGAATTGGTATTAATTTCATTGAAAAGAAAATTATTTATGCCCCAAACATCTAGACTCACTGGTCTACAAGTCAAACTTCCTGTTCCAATATGTTAACCAATATGAAATATTATGTCACTATGTATATCTCTATCCCTTTCTTAGTTGAAATGACTACAGCTGCCGATGACATTCTGTCTCTATCAAACATAGATCATTAGCCAGTACAAAAAAGGGGACACCAGTCTGAGATTGTTTCAAATATTTACCGTCAATGCCAACTCTGGCTGAAAAGAGAATATATACTTTTCTTAAAAATTCTTTACTAGGGCCATAAACTTACAGGAAAAAATATCTTCTAATTAAATCCTTGTAGTTTATGATTCTCTAAGATGACAAAAATGGCAATTGTAGATTTGTTCTTTTAGATGTGGGATACAAAATCAAATAATAAACCATCAATTTAATTTTAAACCATAATTAATTTACTGTACTTACCGCAGAATTTGCTGCAGCTGAGCCAAAATTAAAGAGTCCTGACCCTGATGCCTGTGGTTGGCTACTCCCAAAACTAAAGGAAGGTTTTGCCGGTGCACTACCGGGAGCACTGGTAGTGCCGCCAAATTGAAAGGAGCCATTCTGTGGTGCAGACACCGGAGGATTCAAAGGAGCAGCTCCAAAGTTGAACCCGCCACTCGTTGGTTGCGATCCGCTCTGACCAAAACTGAAAGCACTATTCCCAGAAGCATTTCCAAAGGTCATCTTTGGTTGTTCTTCGGCCTTCTTAGCAGTTTGCCCAAAGGAAAACATAGGTGCCTTTGCTGGTGGTGCTTCATCGGTTTCTGCACTTCTCTTATTTCCAAAAGTTGCAGGAGTATTTGCTGGTGGTGCAGGTGAACCAAACAACGTGCTTGTGCCAGTACCAAATGAGGGCTTTGCAATTGCTGAAGTAGTGTTTGTGCTAAATAATGATGTTGTAGCTGTTTTAGGAACTGACGTGCTAGCACCAAATACTGGCAACGGTTGATTTGTAGTTGTGGTCTCAGGTTTTGCAGGTGCCCCAAACGAGAACATTGGTATCTTAGGTAGGTCATTCTTAACATCATTTTTGTCAGATTTCGGTGTATTATCAAACAATTTTGGTGTGTCTTTTACTTCGCCATTTAAAGTTGACGTAGTTGGTATGATGGATGCTGCAGTTGGCACTTTGAGACCACTATCTGGGGTAGCTGCAACTGGCTTCTCTATGACAGGTGTGACAGTTTCAACCTTACTTTCAGCTGGTGTAATACCAAAAGAAAACGTTGCGGGCGCAGATGGGGGACCTGGTTGCCCAAAAATAGATGGTGTAGATGAAAGAGGTTTATTTTCGCTTGGTTTAATTCCGAAAGAAAATTGCATATCGGCTTTGTTCACCACTCCAAAGTTAAATGTCGACATTGGTTTGGTCTCCTTTGGGATATTTAAATTCTTTGTCAATCCAGGTTTGGGTGCATCGCAGCACATGCACTTTATATTGTCGGCTGAATTTCTGATCATACAACTGTCACATTCCCACTGGTCATCCTTCTTTTTGAATTGGTCACCAAATCCGTTATTTGTTGTCGCAGCCACTTTTCCTGGTTTTGTAGAACTACATGCGATGCAAGATGTCGCATCGTTTTTGTTACGTATCATACAGACAGAACATTCCCACGTGTCAGAGGATGGTTTAAATTTATCACCAAATGAGGTTGATGCTTTGAATTCTGGCATTGGATATTTTATATTTGAGTTCTTCGTTGATCCAGGTTTGGGCGAATCACAACACAGGCATTTTATGTTGTCAGAAGAATTCCTGACCATGCAACTGTCACATTCCCACTGACTGTCTTTCTTTTTAAACTGGTCACCAAATCCATTTTCCTGCTTGGTAATAGCAGGGCCAGGTTTCGGGGTGTTGCAAGCAACACATGTCGTCACATTGTTCAGATTACGTATCATGCACACAGAGCATTCCCATGTGTCCGCGGCCGGTTTAAACTTATCACCAAAAGAATTGGTTATTTTAGAGTTTTGCAGAGGGTAGTTTATGGACCCATTTGTGGTTGGTTTAGGTAGTAGTTCCTTCACTGCACTGCATTTATCACCATTGTTTTTCGGCGAAGCAAATTTTACATTTAAGCTTGGTGTAGTTGTTTTCAGAGCACTAAGAGGATGTCTATCATTTGACGATATAGGTTCACTAAATATGAAGTTATTGATAGCTTTGACGTGTTTCCTATTTTCAGATAGTATGACAGGGTTGGAGAATATGTACTCGATTTGTTTTGCCATTTCGGATCGATTGCTTTCTGTTCTATTTTGTTCGGTTCTATCACTGTCGTTTCTGACAGTTTCTTTCACAACCTGCTCCGTTTTCTTTAATTCTACTATTTTTTCGGTATTGCTTACTGATGTTTTTTCTGTGGTCTTAACGGTAGTAGTTATGGATGAAATAGTTTCATTTGTCGAAGCAACCATACTGTTGGAAGCTGTGGGAGGTAAGGTGAAGTTAAAAACAGGTAAACTTGTGATCGGTAACTGCACGTCAGGCAATTTAACCTCTTCAACTGTTTCATGAACTCGGGGTTTTTCTTTAAAGGAGAATAATTTATCTTTTATTTTATTAGTATGTTTCCCGCGATGACTATCTTCTGCTATATGATAATCTTCCTTATTCAAAGTAGACTTTGAAGAAGTGGCTATTTGCCTGACAGATACGGTAGTGTTCTGCATCTTGTTCTTCAATTTCATTTTCAGCAGGTCAGGAACAGTAGGAACTTGTAATTCTTTATTAGATGGGACTTTAACTTCACGTACAGAATACGGATTGATGTGTGCGTATTTTGCAGCTCGTTTTGGTGGGTTTGGAATCTTCTTCACGTCCGCTATTGGCGTTGTGTACTGTTCTAATGTGTCAAGAATTCGGCGCGCTGTTTTGCTCAATGAAGCACTTTCACCTGATCTCTTCTCATTAACAGGCTTGATCTGTACAGTATTCCTTGGTACGCTTGCACTACTAGGTGACGTCCTGGCTAAGCGACGAGCATAAGCTGAAGCTCCCCCGTAAGTTGTGCGGCCGCTGTAGAATGGAGAGTCCAAAATCTTTTTGCTTGACAGGGTACGATCAACAAAATTTGGAGATCCAAACACAGAACTGTTAAAAGTAGGCTGTCTTGAACTCAATGATGTGTTCATTTGAGGACTAGCTGTCCTATCATTAAACAAGGTTCTGTTAAGTTTAGTTGCTGAAACAAATACAAAAAAATTAGCAATTTTAATAAATTGAATTAAATTTTTACAATTATAACTGAACTCACATATCTGTGACAATAACTTAAGCTAAGTATAATAATAATAATAAGCAATAGCAGTCATTAGAGATTAAAACGTTTAAAATATCAGGAAAAGACAGACCGTCAACTGTTCTTTTTCTTATACGACAAATTAATGTTGTTATAAGTAGGGATGCACCGGAGCAGGATTTGGCTGAATGCCAAAGCTTCGGTTTAAATTTTGGTCTGAGAACCGAAGCTTTGGCTGGGTCTTATTAATTTCAGCTGCATAAATAGTTACTGCTCGCCTTTGGTCATGTATCTATATTGTCGCAATTAAAAAGTCCACTTCTACCTAGTTGTTACATCTTGAACAAACAACATTTTATGGTCTATGTTTAATTATTTTTGTATGTATTTGAATATAGACCATGTCACAGAAGAATTATTGAAATGTCTAATAATTTTTCTGGATTGTGCAATCAAATCCGTTTTGGTTTTTTGTTTTACGTCAAGGGTTTTACGTTATGAGGCGACGTTTGAAAGAACTACCCTTACTTTAGGGAAGTTTCTTTGAGCTAGATATTTTGGGGTTGGTTTTTCTAAGGCAATTGGGTACTAACTGCTTACAAAAGCTAGGATAAATTTGAGTGGTTTTTCAATAAGTGGCGTTCTGAAATGACATGTGCCATCTTTTTTCCCCAATTTTGGGTTTTCCATTGTGGGTTGGTGTTTTCCGAGTGTAGCAATTAGGTACAAAATATTTACAAAATTTCAAAGTGATTCGAGTTGTTTTACGATAAGTAGCCATCTGAGGTGACGTTCAAAACAATTCATAAATTAGGAATGTTTCCTTAGATACAAATGCAGTTGGTGGTACCAATTGGTACTAAGTAGATACTAAATATCTGGAAAGTTTTAACTCGATTTGCAAAAAGTCTTGACATGACGGAATGTTTTGATTTGACTGCCAAATACTAGTGTAGGTATGTATCGGGGTAGTTATTTCTAAATGCCACGGGTTCTGCTCCTTGGCTCACAATCCCAAAGTCATAATAATTTTTATCTACTACTTAGGTGGGTATTACGGTACAAATAACATATTTTAGCCTTATAAAAAAGTCTATAAACTTTTACAAAAATTGATGTGTATCATGTTCTTATAAACCTAACTTTAGGTAATGATATATGAGAAGATGTGTGCAAATTGAACTGGTAATAATATCAATAAAACTCCTGTTGGTTATAAAAGAACTGCAAAAAACAAACAGGAGTTTTATTTAGGTAATGAATTGAGGAATTACTCACAAATGCTGCTTGATGATGCTGAAAAAAAAGAACATTGATTTTTGGTTTGGTAGTAGTTAACAAAATATTTTAACTTTTTCTAAAATGAGACTAAAATGGACTCTATACATCAGTCCATGAATCAATAAAAAAATATAAGTGCAGTTTCTTTTATAAAGCAAAGTTTTTAGAAAATGTTTTTTACAAAAATTTATTTTATAATCAAATTTGTCAAATTTGTGTTAAACAAATAAGACTTTTTTATTTTTGAACGTTTATGTTATATTGCCATTCCCAACAATTAGTCATTTTCTATAACGAGGAGTTCAGTTGTATAATTGTTGTTGTTCGATGCAATGTGGATGGACGAAAACCTTTCTCTGAAATCCGCCAGCCCACTAATCAAGAAACCTCCAGAATTCTTGATAATGTTGGTTGGTAGAAGCGCACCATGACTATTTAGGACAGAGCATATATAAATAAAAAATGCAAAAATAAAAGCTAGTTTTTTATTCCACAAAATCCAAACATATTTTCCTTTCAATTTTGTGCAGATTTTTGTAAAAATTTTTGTTTTCTATATTATTAGGCATATCGGGTCTGGCGCTCTGCACTGCGAATGCTACACCATATGAGTGCCCATCATGTGCGGAGTCATCCCCCCTTAACTCCTCCTCTCCTCCTAAACCCCACTTACTAAGGAAGCTAATTTAAACTAAGAAATACATAAAACGGGGCAATTTGCACGACAGGAACACATTGCAAAAAACATGCTTACAAAATGTTTGAATGAAGATCAAAGTGCATGGATTTCAAAAAGGCATTATATTTTACTATTATAACAATTTTAAATAAAATATTACAGTTTGTCTCACTGAAAAATGGTAGAGACCTGTACAGATTGATTATCAAAAATTGACCCATTTTTTTTTTGTTGATTTCAGAACATTATGTTCTAATGTACATAGTTTGTTTTATTCAAAATTTAATAGTTTAAACAAATACAAAATTTGCAAATAAACATTTCGTATGGTGAATTTCAACGAGTTAGAGATAACGCACTTTTGTGTCTAATTGACTCCACAATGAATTCCATAGATCAGTGTTTCCCAAACTGGTGTTCCGCGGTACCGTAGGAGAGGAGCTATTAGACTTCCGTGAGCGAGAGAAGGACGGTGGAAGAAGATTGGCAAACGCTCCCATAGATATTGGCCGGGTACACGACGACAATGACCCTTAGGTCTTAACTGTGTTTTTCTAGGGCTGGCGGTATAGTCATTACGTATAGTTCCCTACTGGAAGAAACAGTTATACATACATAGTGTTTCAGGTGGTTATCAAATGGATATTACAAATAGCACAACAATACTTGTTGTGGCCCATTACATGTATTTGCAAAACCGAATGAACATATTGGAACAGTAACAAAGCAGATCACAACGCCTGTTCATTGCTGCGGGTCATCCGAACATATTTTGTAGGGGCATTATTTTCTCCATATAAACGGTGGGCACTATCTCAATTTGGTCTCCCCCATTATACGGGTCACAAGCGGGGAAACCTATGCTCTAATGGGGTTTACATAGAAAGCAAATATGGACCCTGGCATTATTAGGCGACCTACATTGGTTTGTATAACCAGGATTCTATGCTATAAAACTTAACAACTTGGAAAACTACCTGATAATAGCAAATTAAGTTTGAAACTACATATTGATAAAAATGATATATAAATAAATAAAAAAAAGTAACTTACTTGTGTTGAATAAAACACTTTTAGACTTTTCAGGTGAAGCAGCAACAGAATTCACTTTAGTTTGTTCACCATTTTCGGTTACAAGTTCTTTACTGCCCACACGCATTGACGAATATCCGCTTGTGGATTCACCACTGTCTGAGGATTTATCACAGTTTTTAATATCTGTTTGTTTGGGGGTATACAAGTTTGCATTCAGTGCTGCTTTCGAGGATCCTAACTGCTTCCTACAGGAGATGCCGGATGGTCCAGCTATAGGTTCCGGAAAGATTACGCTGCTATTAAAATCACTGGCACTTGGTCTCTGAGAGGTAACTCTGTTACTGATCGACGCAGGGTGTAGTACATTGTTTGTTTGAAAGTCAGTGATGGTAGAGTCATTGGTTTTTACTCGCTTTGCTGGTGGTTGTATTTGTAGAGATTCTTCTTCGTCTGATTCATCTCGTGGCCGCACAGATCCCTCAGTGTTGCTAAACCATTTGCTCAATGTAGATGGTATAAAGCCAGAAACACGTGAAGTTACTTTTTTAACAAACGACTGGAAAGATACATTTATTAGTCACAGTGGTATTATATTCAGCATACCATATCTTATCACAACCAGGCCAAGTTCTAAATTCAACAGTCACACATTCTAAATGCCCAACAAATCTCAAACGCACGGTTGGTACAAGGCAGCTTGTAGTATCCATAAAAAGGAAAATAGGATTTTTAAAGCCATCGTTCTATTTTTAGAGACACAACGCGCGAATGCTATACTACAGTTATTTACCTTGTTTGAATCAGATTCGTTTGGAGATAAGCTCTTATTTCCATAGCTGAGGTCATCATCTTTAGCCATTTTCGTAAAAAAACGTTAAAACGACGAAATCATTAAAAACGTAACACTTATAAAACTAAACATCGCATTGACACTTTCACTGCATGGGGATTGAAAACATGGCGGCTGTTAGTGAACGTGAGGTTCTTTCACAAATAACTGCCGCGCCAAAAAGCAGGTAAGAAGAAGTCTCGTTCAAAAGTATGGCGCGAAACAAACTTGCTTGTGGCATATTACCATTTCCTTATTTTATATAACATTTAGTGTACTCACTTTAGAGGATGATAAAGAAAAATCCATCTGAATGTACATACATGCTAATTGGAGTATTAAAATCTCCAATTACTTACATATGTCATGCGTAAATTTTGACATTATGTCGTTGAATTTAGTGATTTGTGATATTCATTCACTTTCATATTATACAAATTACAAAGCAAACAGAGCAATTATAAACAGAACATAATATAATTATTTGAATTTCATTTTCTGGCAAAAAAATCCGCGAATGTAATAAAGTGATATCAAATCAAAAATTTAAACAAATAATTAAGATTATATATTATTTTAAATAAGCAATTAAAACTAATAACATTTGACATTATTTATTATATTTTTTCTACTTTGCGTTCTACTCATTCGGAATGGTTTGTGAAATACAGCGATCTACCGCACCTGTGGTGGTAAAAACATTTTCTACTAGCGCGACCGCACACGATGTATGTCTATGCCGCACATAGATCAAGTGTTTCCCGCGGCACGGATAGATGCCGCTAGTGATGATTGTTGAAGATGAGATTTTCCAGGGCCGATCCTAGGGTGTGTGCCGCCTGCGTGCAAAAAACCTAATGTGCCACTCCTTGAAAATTCTTCATATTTTGTCTAATACTTAACGTTGAGCTTATAAATTTATCTACCTGTATAAGAGTAAAAAGTAAAACATTAATAAAAATTGAAAACTTTATTAATTTTGGCTAGCTAATAACTAATAAGGTATAATAGCGGCAAAATACTTTAGCTAAATAATAAACAAACAAAAATAGTACGTTTGAAATAGAAATACACTTATATAATTAGAAATGTAAAACAACAAAATGTACATACTCTGAAAATAAATAATAAAAAAGTACTAATGCATAAATCTCGTGAAACAAAAAGTATATAACTCAGTCCTTGTACAAATACCACCTATTAATTAAATAAAAAATACCTTTTCTAGCTTTCTGAGAAGTAAATGTGTCAATAATTTCGGTGAAATTCATTTTTTCAGAGATTTCGGATTCAATAGAGATGATGGTCAAAGCTGAAAAACTTTCTTGTGTCATATTATTTCTTATTTTTTAAAATAATATTTAGTTTACTGAAACCCCTTTCACCTGAAGCCACCGAAAAAAGCAAGGTTACAAAAAATTCTTATTGTTACAGCAAAATTTGGAAAACAGGGGATGAGATCATTTTTTACTATAATTTTTAATACCTATCTCTATTGGCTGTTTTTACCTGGAAAATTATCTTTGATTTAAAGATTAAAGAGTTGTGTACCGCCTGTCGATACAGAAAGCAGAATACATATTGACTAACACTCAAATAATAACGTAAATCTTTCAGTTCCGAAGAGATTGCTTGATCAAGAATCGTAAAATAAATTGAATTGCTGAAAGGGTCTGAAACCGGTTTATCACTATCCTCGTAATCAAATAAACGAACTTTATCCTGGGCTTCGAGATGGGAAAGTCGGGAACAATACATAAATCTGTAGCAAGTGCTAAAGAATTAGCAACAAATCAAACATGTTTTTTATATAAAATTATGTTTTTTTACGAAACAATGTTTTAAACAAGGAATAAAACTTTTTAAACATGTTTTAAATTATACAATTATTTTATTTGCAAGCATTTTAATCGGCCTGTTTTCATTCCTTATTTTATTTTCTACCACTGATATTGTATTACTATATTTTATGAAAAACAACAAAAACTGTTCTAATATCGGTAGTTTAAAACACAACATTTAAAACAGTTTAAAACACAACATTTAAAACAAACTGTTTTAAACATGTTTAAAACAAAATATTTATTTTAAAACATGTTTAAAACACTGTTTTAAACTGTTTTAAACATAACAACCCTGGCAAGTGTTGTTGCTAAATCTACAAATATTTTAATATTTTCGTCAGATCTTTGAGAATCTAATTATTTTTATCAACGACTCACATATAATAAGTTCATTGCATACGTATCGATGACTATATAAATGATTATAATGACACTAGCGTTGTATAAAAATGACAGTTCGTTCAAATAATGACCTCATTATTTGAACGAACAGTCATCTTTATACAACGCTAGTGTCAAAGTCTGCCAAAACCTACGTGGATGACAGTTATTCGACAGTTCGCCTCGCCTTCATTGACAAATACATTTAAATATATTTGCATAAAATGGAGTTTATGAGTCGTAGATAAAACGTCGTATTTGACTCGCACATAACGGATATAAATCGCTCGCTAAATTATGTGCTCGTCAAATAATACACTAATTTTTAGGTCTTGTTTTAGAGGTATAGTAGCATTGATACGACTTTCCTACCTTGTTTAACTTAACTGTTTTAAAGTTAGATTTTTCACGTGTTTTTTTAGTAAATCCCGTCGAAATGGGGACACAGAAAATTAATTATATATATGCCTATTGTATCATAGCAAAAGAACATTTCACCACTAGAGCCGTAAATTACGGGTAAATTACTTGGTCAAACTTGGCCTGCGGCCGCCCCTTGTTTTGCCAGCCCGTGTGCGGTGCACGCGCTGCACACCTACTAGGATAGGCCTGGATTTTACGGTGACTTTTGTCGCGACTTTTGAAAACATATGGTCTAAGAATGAAACAGTTTAAACTGTCAGTTGAAACTGACGTCTGTGGCCGGTTTTAGACTGAATAATCTTCAAAATGCATAAGTATTGCTCGTGTTTGAGTTGGACTACAATGAGATGAAAAATGATTGACCTGTCCGCTCATATGAATAGGTTATTAGGTTTATACAGGATTAGCCAAAATTACCCAAATAATTCTCAAACCGTAAGAAATTTCATAAAAAAAATTTTTGACTTTAAACAAAAGTTTTTGACTTTAAACAATCCAACCTTCAAATATATTTTTAATATACAAGGTGTTCATTTTACTATAGAAATTTTCTAAACTTTTTTTTTTCAAATGAAATTTTTACGTGTAATTTTAGGACTAATTCTACCGATTTATCATTAAAATATATTTTTTTAAATGCATCATTTTTAAGTTTTAAGGGGTAATGCCACTCTAGCGCGAGAAAAAATAGCCCCTTTTGTAGGTACAGTGCAACCTCGATTATCCGGACACACTATTATCCGGACACTCGGTAATCCGGAGTCCGGACACCCCCTGCAAAACACGATTATCCGGACACCGCTCGCTAATCCGGACAACGCGCCGGCGAGACGGCTATGTCGCCGCGCCGTCAAGTAGGTCCAAGCCTGACTATGTACTGCAGCGGTAGTACATATACAGTTACCATGTCCCGATGACCATTGATTGCACAACATAGTATAATAATGCTGACTCTGTATTAATTATGTATAAGTACTCTAGTTATTGTGTCCATCCTTAGTCTAGTAAGAATCGTGTAATTAGATACGCTGACTCCGCGTCACACGGCATTGCACTCAAATCGTTCATCCGGTATTACGCGTTAAACTTGTATTTTATATTTGGTGTTATAATTAAAATAAACGTTTTAAAAACTTAACCAACAGACTTTGATATTTATCTGGCGCAGTCGGTAGTTTCCGGTAAACTCGAGTGATAATTTTGTGTCGTGTCTCAAATCGATCCGATATACAAAAACATTCGTGGTGAACTTTCAAGTTCTTAATACCGGATATCCAAGCATCAATCGAACCAGCCGAGGACGACGCTCCAATTGCCGAATCCCTGGACAACGTAGGACCTGCCGAGGAATTTGGACCTTCTAGAATCGTCGACCGAATCCCAGGACTACACCCCATCAATGAAAATATTTGCAGTCATTTTGATAGGCTTGTAAGTACATTCTTTATTTTTCTGCATCCCTTCTTCGCTTTCCCCATCTGAAATTCCCACAAACATCGTGGAAAATTTAAACGACCTTTTGGAAGCCCTCAACGACGTCGCAATGGCCCGTGAAGTTTCCAAAGTTGATCAAGACCTAATCCCGGTATTCGATGGAGACCGGATAACTCTCAAAAGTTACATCAATGCCTGCGAATTCCTAATAGAGGAATATTTACCAATCGCTCCACAGAACGCGAATGACCTACGTATGGCCAAGCGTTTGCTGATGATTTTCATGGGTAGATTACGTGCTAAAGCACGCGAGGCGGTGGACGCCAACAAAACGCCCACCACTTGGCCCGAATTGAAAAACATATTAATTCACTCGTTTGGAGACAAACGATCCGAGGAAGTGCTGGTATACGACCTTAACAGTTTAGTTCCCCAGAAGGACGACACCACAGCCAGTTATGCCAACAAAATTAAAACCACCCTGTACACTTTGCTTTCTAAAATTAATTTAGAAGAAGAAATCGCAGCAATTAGGAATTTAAAGCAAGAGCAATATAACCAAATCGCCCTTAGAACCTACCTATTTGGCCTAGATCTGATTAATGCCAACATAGGATTAGAAGTGAAGCTACGTCAACCAACCGACATCGAAACAGCTGAAGGTTACGCGCTGGAAACCACAAACTACAACACCCAAAAGCAACGATTTCTCCATAATCTCCGGCAACCAGCAGCCCCCCTGATGAGAAACATCATTCGCCCAGCTCCAGTCATGCCGCAAAGCTTCACACCAGTTCCAAGAACACCGATAAATTATCCGCAACAAACCCCATACCAGAATAGGTTCATTCCACCAGCAATTGCACCACCTCGTTTTCAACAGCCGCAGCAACCAACTTATCAGCCATTTAATAGAACGCCATCACACATTCAACAACGTCCATACAGACCAACACCAATGGAAGTCGATAGCAGCGGAATTCACTACAACAACAAACGACCAGCATCTTCAGTCAACAAACCTCCACCAAAAAGGCAGTGGATGTCAAATAATATTGAAATGCCTTCAGAACTTCCTGAAGACAATAATTATTATGTCCAATACCCAGACGGTGAGCTAACGGACGAGTACAATCCACTGGAACAGTTTTATGAGGAGGAAAATGCATGTGCGAGCACCTTAGCAACCCAGGATTTTCCACAGGACACCTCTCAAAACCAACTTACGTAACAATATCAACCAAAGCATATTCACCAGACCCGTTACTGCCGTATGTCGAATTTGAAGGTTTGAAGTTTCTAATAGACACAGGTGCTGAATGTTCTCTAATTAATTCCAAATTATTTAATGATGCTAGATCTTTGTATTCTTGTAAAAATCAGGAGTTTAATATTAGAACTCCTCATGGAACAGAAAAAACGAAAAGTGCAGTTTTCGCCCCTCTTCCTGACATTTTTAAATCTTCAAAATACCATTTGTTTGTTTGTTTTGACTTTTCTGCCACATTTGACGGTTTGTTTGGGTTTGACTTATTGACTGAATTGGGAGCTTCTCTAGATACTAAGAGACAGGTTATTATCACTGACACTACGGAAATTCCTTACAAAGTAAATAATGTCCGTACTGTCAGACCTCATTCACAGTCCGTGGTTGACTATCAAGTAACCAATATAGTCAATGGCTTTGCAGTCTTTCCTGAAATAAGGGACAAATCTGACAAGATTATCGTTCCCGAATCTCTTGTTGAAGTGAAAAATAATGAAGCACTAATTTTAGCCACTAATTATACACAACTCCCTATTTACATAAAACCAAGACCAATTACATTAATACCAGTGAATGAAATAGAAAAAGAAATTAATGTAGCTTACAATTACGTCAAGGAAAAAAATCTGTCACAATTACAATTAGAAAATATTCAAACAAATCTAAAACTAGATCACCTAAATCTGGAAGAGCAGAAAGCCCTTCAGGCTTTACTGATTAATTACAAACACTTATTTCACGTAGAGGGACAAAAGCTGACATTCACTCATAAAATAAAACATAAGTTCAATATGAAAAGCAATAATCCTGTGTACGTTAGAAATTATCGACAACCCATAGAGACAAAGAATGAAATAAAGAAGCAGACACTGGAATTGTTACGCCAAGACATCGTTAAAGAAAGTGTATCACCCTGGAACGCCCCTGTTCACATCGTGACCACACGCAAGGATGGCAGAACAAAACACAGAATGGTAGTCGATTTTCGTCGTTTAAACGAGCAGATGATAGAGGACAAGTACCCTATTCCCAATATAGCTGACATCCTGGACAAGCTAGGAAGGGCAAATTATTTTACATCCCTAGATTTAGCCGCAGGCTTCCACCAGATAGAAATGGACCCTGAAGACTCCGAGAAGACCGCTTTCAGCACCGAGCAGGGACATTTTGAATTCAAAAGAATGCCCTTCGGATTAAAAAATGCCCCAGCCACCTTTCAAAGAATTATGGATGAAGTCCTACGCGGATTATTCGAAGATACCTGCCTCGTCTACTTAGATGACATCATAATATATTCATCTTCACTTCAGGAACATCTACAAAAATTAATTAAAGTATTTCAACGCTTGGAATTGGCAAACTTCAAAATTAAACTGGAAAAATGTGAATTTTTGAAGAGAGAAATTAAATACCTAGGACACGTCATCACGGATGAAGGCGTAAAACCAAATCCTGAAAAAATAGAGGCCATTTTACAATTTCCGATCCCCAAGACTAGAACGGAAATCAAGAGCTTCTTAGGCCTAATGGGATATTATCGCAAGTTTATTAAGGACTTCGCAAAAATTACCAAACCATTCACCTTGTGTTTGAAGAAAAACGCGAAAATAAATATACAGGACCCCAGCTATTTTTCAGCATTCCAACAATGTAAGGAGTTACTCACAAACGACCCAATACTACAATATCCGGACTTCTCTAAAGAATTCATCGTTACAACGGATGCATCCGATATTGCATTAGGAGCTGTTCTATCTCAGGGACCAGTTGGACGAGACAAACCGATCTGTTATGCGTCACGCACACTCTCGGATACGGAATGCAAATATTCTACAGTGGAGAAGGAGCTTTTAGCTATCGTCTATGCAACCAAACAATTTAGGCCATATCTTTATGGAAAGAAGTTCACGATTTTCACAGACCACCGACCCTTGGTGTGGCTCTGGTCCATGAAAGAGCCAAATAGCAAACTTATGCGATGGAGAACCAGACTAGAAGAGTATGACTTTGACGTCGTCTACAAAAAAGGCAAACAGAACACCAACGCTGATGCGCTTTCCAGAATCAGACTAACCGATTTGAATATTATCACCCAAGATGATCTAGATAGCATCCTTCCTAACTTCGACGACGAGGAACTGCTCGAGATAGCAGACGACCTATCACTTTCCATAATTGATGAAACACAAGAACCCGCCATTAAAACAGGAATAGGCATAGCCCGGAAGGAAATCAAGATGACAGATACCCATCTCATAGAAGAAGACGAAGAAGAAGACGAAGAAGATTCAGACTCCAACACTATTCATACAACTCAAACTCAAGAACCAAATAAATCAATAGAGATTCAAGATACAATCCTGGATAATAAGAAGAAACAGTTTATTATAACGCAAAGTTTGGGCAAGGACTTGGAAGTCAAAATAAAAAATCGAGACGATTGTAATATACACTTCGTGCGTATTCCGAAAGAAAATTCACACGAACATATCCTTCTATTATTCAAAAATTATATGACTAACGATCGTACCTTCTACATTTATACAAGTGACGAAAACATCTATCAAACAATGTGTAATGTTTACACAAACAAAATCTCAAATAGAGGACCTAGAGTTATTAGATGTCTACGACGAGCGGAAGTTGTCACGGACGAAGAGCAGAAGATATCACTGGTAGCATCATATCATACGGGAATTACTAACCATCGAGGTATACAAGAAACCCTGGAACATCTGAAGCAAAGATATTGGTGGTCGAAGATGGAAAAGACAGTAACACAAGTGATTAAATCATGTGATACCTGTAATAGATCGAAATATAATCGACGTCCAGAAGTACCGCCCCTACCAATAACTGAAACACCAGACGCCCCGTTTGAGAAATTGTTTGTTGACCTCTTCTCAATCTCTAGCGAAAAATATCTGACAATTATCGATGCCTTTACCCGCCTCGGACATGCAATTAAAGTAAAAAGCAAAAATCCTTCAGACATCTTGGACGCATTCCTGGACTATTTCAATTACTACGGCATCCCTCAAGAAATTCGATTCGATCAAGGTTCCGAATTCAACAATAAACTAATAAAGGAGCTAGCAGCATTACACAAAATTACATTACACTTTGGTACCGCCAAGAACCCTGAAAGTCAGGCTAACGTGGAAAGGTTCCACTCCACCCTAATCGAACATTTAAGATGTCTCGAAGACGACCCTAGTATACCGAAGGAAAGAAAAATGCGTATGGCAACAATTGCGTATAACAACGCCATCAATAGTGCCATTGGAATGACACCGCTTGAAGCTCTCTTCGGACATACCAGAACAAGGAACCCCATGGATTTAATCTATGATACAAAGACTTATCAACATCTAATCGACAAACATAAATCCAGAATGGCTATTATGTATCAAGGACTAAAAGAAAAAGACCAGGCAAGAAAATCGAAGACACACGAAAAACAACAGGAAAACGTAAAAATTTCCACGTGGAAAATCGGAGAAAAGGTGTACGTCGAAAACATAACAAAAAGTAGTAAAATCCTTAAGCCTTACTTTGGACCCTACACCATTATAAAGGTAAACGATAATAATACTGTCGATGTCCAAACCCGTCGAGGGATACAAACATACCATACAAGACGACTCAAACACGGTATTGTTCCAGATGCCACTGGACCAACGCCGACGTCAGAATAACCTCATTAGATGGAGCGCTATTCCCCCTACATCTGGGAACAGCCAGAAACCAAGCGAGTTACTGGACAACAGCGATACGTTGCGATCTCGAAAGCTTAATAACAACAATTGATAAACTGAACTCAGAATACAACAAATTGGCGATCATGGTGAAAGAAATAAAAAGTGATCAAGATAAAACCTCTTTCGAAACACTTCTTAGGAGCCTACAAGACCTATTAGGACAACTAAACTTCGTTAGTAAACAGCTAGTCCCACCAAGAAGACAACCAAGGGGCGCGCTAAACTTTGTTGGTTCCATAATAAAAGCAGTATCTGGCAATCTCGACGCAGAAGATGCAGTTAAATATGATAAACTTATCGAAAACCTAGAAATTCACCAGCAGGAACTTATAAAAGACGTAGAAGCTCAAATTCACGTCTCACGAGGAAGCCTTCGCGCGTTCGAAGATAACTTAAAGATCATACAGGAAAACCAACTCGAGACAGCCCAACGTATAAACACCGTGCAACAACACTTGAAGGACCAAGGTGATAAACAAACATATTTCAATTTCTTTATAAGAGCAGAAACTTCACTACAAGTCGCAATACAGTCAGCTCTAACAGTATTGGGACGAATTTCTACAGCAAAAACTTTCGCCAAACTCGAAACTTACCATCCAGCAATCATTCCATCAGATGAACTTCTCGACGAACTACAATTTATCCAAAACTCGATTACCGAACAACAAATTCCTTTAAGCCCTACAGAAGAAAATTTGTATCAAATAGAAAAAACCATAACAGTGAAAGCATACATGAAAGGTCACGTGCTTACGTTCTTATTAGAAGTGCCATTAGTCGAAACTACATCTTATCAGTATTACCACTTAATCCCATTACCAATTCCACAAAATTCAAGTTATCTCATCCTCAATATCCCACAACCATACCTTGCAGAAAATAAAGATAAATATTTCACTACAGCCTCAAAGTGCAAGGAATTCCAACGAGAGCAATATTTATGTAGAGCCACAAGTCTCGACGCAGGCAAACGCCCAAGCTGTGCCTATCAACTATTGAGACACCTGTCAACATCCGTATGTAGCCACACCAGATGGTCCCGCCTGGATACAGAAAGCATTCATCCCACCGACTCAGAATGGATCTTATTCCAAGCCAACTACACCGCAGAAACAGCATGCGAAGATCGGCAAGAAGTTCGTCAACTGCAAGGAAATTTACTGGTCCAAGTCACCCCAGACTGTACCGTCCATCTAGGAAGAGAGATTCTTCGAACCACGACCAACTACCTACCAGATCGACAATTTCATCTAGCCCCGATAAATCTATCCAGTATCCCGGAAGAACAACCGCAATGGCAGCTTGAGGACCTTCACTTGAAGAGTCTCCAGTTACAATCACTCGAAGACGCAAGAACCAATTTCAGCGAACTCGACAGAAAATTCCAGGAACTGAGAAGCAGTCATATTATCAGCATAGGTAGCTCAACGACCTCGCTAGTGACAGCAACATTCCTATTGCTAAGTATATTGGCCACCGGACTCTGGTATTTAGCGAAGATGAAACATCGCGCTAACGACACCCCAACGACCCAAGGCTCGGAATCTATCAATCCCAACCCTTGGCTCTCTCCAAGAAGGGAGGAGTTACCATGTCCCGATGACCATTGATTGCACAACATAGTATAATAATGCTGACTATACATATGTCCCTGTGCGGTTGTTTGGTGTACTCGGTTAAAATATTACTTTGAATGTGCAGCAAAAAATATTCGAAATAATACAATTAATTACGAATGAACAAAGCATTAGACTGATTGCTGCGCAATACGGCGTTGGAAGATCTACGATTTCCGATATAAATAAAAATAAAAGCAAACTAGTCAACTATGTTTAATAATCGTTTAAATTTAGTACCTAGGTGCATGAGTTCTGTGTTGCTGACCGTAGGTGGAATTACTTAACTACTGAACTGCATTCAACCACGGTGATAGAAATGGTCATTTACGCAATTGAGTATAAATTCTAGTGATAATTACACCAAAAGTCGTCAACACTGGTTCTATGCATGACTTAAAATTGATCAAAACTTCAGATAATGTTATTTAAGCAATTTTGAAGCAATATTCGGTAATCCGGACAAATCGATTATCCGGACACCCCCTTGCATTTAATTGTCCGGATAATCGAGGTTGTACTGTATATTTTGTTCAATATAGTAAATGAATTACAAAATCTCTTTCAAGCCCATATTTTGTGAAATATTCACAATGAACAAAAAAAAAAAATTAATGAATTGAAGCGGTAGAGGACATCAACGGATACTTCTTCGTGCGGACAGGGTTGCCCTTTCATTTTTCTGATTGTTTTGTGTTTTTTTGATTGTTGGCTGATGTATTTGAAAATAAAGTCGTTATATTCGCATTAGCAAATCTATATCTGCTTCGTTTTCTTGCAAAATATGTGCAAGTATTATTAATGTTTATCGATATACATTTACCTTCAGCGCAATAATTACAGTCTTATCTATGTATCTATATAAACAATTATTACTATACTTCCCGGATTCTAACCATTTGCCTTGAGTTTTATTTTGTCAAGCATACACAATACAAGAAAGTCATGTAGACAATAGCCTTCAGTGTAGGTAGGTATTCTGTTATCTGCATTTTACAATTTAGCAAATTATTTATAGTATGCTGTTCAAATATCATACAAATCAAGTGTATACCAATGCCTTTTATTTTGATTTGATAATGATAATAATTATATCACTTTGGTAAGAGTACCTATCTACTGTCTTTCATATATAAAAAGTAAATTATAGAATTATTGAATCATGCTCGTACTTATTCCACTTTCTAATTGATATCGATTATTATATTCAATTATTTCTTTATGCTATTCATGACAGATTTAATGTATTGTAACAAACAATTAACGGGCTTTAAAATTGTTATAATTAACTTTATGAATAATTATGGTAGAATAAAGAAAGTGTAAATGTGATTTGATTACTTACCCATAAAATACTATGTCAATAGATAGTATCTTTAGTTATGGGTGTAAATAAAGCAAGAAATAATTTCCATAACGTTTGTAATAATTGTCGTTTAAAATCAATGTTGATATAAAAATGTTTTAGCTAAGGTTTGAAATTTTTATATTCGTGGTATAACGTAGTTTATAACTTATTTGCGTTTTTTCTTCTTTAATAGAACAGTATATTTTGTTTTAATTTGGTCGAGGCTCAACTCAATGTCCTAGAATCATCAAAAGTACACATTTCTAAAATCGTTAAAGTTTTTTCACAAGAGGTCATGAAGGACTTGGGCACCATTTATTGGTGCGCGGGGGTAGTTCAAACGGGTACAAATATAGGAACATGATAGATTTCTGACGTAATAGGAAACTTCTTAAATCCGAATTCGTAGTCCAGGCAAATATATCTATCGAAAACTTTTCATTCGCTAATCCATGTTTTCCAGTATTATCAATACTTTACGATTTTTTAATGAGTTTTACACATTTTACTAATAGTTTCGGCTAGAAAACCAGAAAATTTGATCATCTGCTGAATTTCAGTAAAAGTAGGTACTCGTAAGTTTTATTTGGCAAAAGTAACAAACATTCAACGGTGTCTTTAACGACAAGTCGATGAACACTATGAAATTTTATTGATTGACCGCTAAGACCTCCAGATTTGGGTCTATGTCATCACCCCCCCCTCACATTTGAAATTTCAAATTTTTTTATGTCAAAGTTTTGTGCTTGTTTTGTGCTGTTTTGTGCCGCAAACCAAAATTTGTGTGCTCCTTTCGTTTCGGAGTTATAAGCAATTTTCTGAAGGGGGGGCTGTGGACATGCCAGCCCCCCCACTTTGGAATTTCGATTTCTTTCTAATGCCAAAGTTTTGTGCTAGTTTTGTGCTGTTTTGTACAGCAAACTAGAAGTTTTGTCCTTCATTCGTTTCCGAGCTATAAGCGTTTTTGTGAAGGGGGGCTGTGGTAGGGGGTGCCATTTGAAATTCCGAAGTGGGGTGGCTGGGGGCGAAGGGATGAAACCTAAAATTTTCTAGGTACAATTTTTGAACTTCCCCCTCGATATCTAAATCGACGTCTTTCCACTCGAAGCAATAATCGCATCAGGTCAAGAGTTATTAAGGGTTGTCTTATTCCATACCTTCCATTTTCTGTGTAGTCTATCTTAAGAACCAATCGATTGATTTCATTTTTTTTATCATGGTTGAGTAGAGAATTTTAGGCCCTTTCAAATGATATATCACAAGGTAGGGGGTGCCATTGGAAATTCTGAAGTGGGGTGGCTGGGGGCAAAGGGATGACACCTAAAATTTTCTAGGTAAAATTTTTGAACTTCCCCCTCTATATCCAAATCGACGTGTTTCCACTCGAAGCAATAACCGCATCAGGTCAAGAGTTATTAAGGGTTGTGTTACTCCATACCTTCCATTTTCTGTGTAGTCTATCTTAAGAACCAATCGATCTATTTCATTTTTTTAATCACAGTTGAGTAGAGAATATTGTTCCCTTTCAAATGATGTATCACAAGGTAGGAGGTGCTATTTGAAATTTCAAAGTGGGGTGGCTGGGGGGTGAAGGGATTAAAGCTAAAATTCTCTAGGTACCATTTTTGAACTTCCCCCTCGATGTCTAAATCGACGTTTTTCCACTCACAGCAATAATAGCATCAGATCAAGAGTTATTAAGGGTGGATACTTTTGAAATGAACACACTGCATATTGCAAAAAACAAAATATATATAAAAATTCTAATACAACATTTATGTTGATGGCTTTGATGTTATAAATTGATGCTATTTCCATTGATACTTTGTCAACAGCTGTATAGAATTGCGCGAATGTTGCTATAGCTCTTCTAATCCTGAAATGCAAGTTGTTCATCATGATAATTTGTTATTGCTAGCTTAAAAGAATTTAGAAGGTATTTTTCTTTTTACAAACAAACACTTACCTATTGTTAAATCCATAGTGCCAAAATGCATTTTTTGTCTCAGATTTTCGGAGTTGTATTCGGTCTAGCGGCCTGGACCGGATAATGCTATCCCTTGCCTTGGAACCGCAGATATTTGCAGTCTCCGTCACCGCTTTGACAATCCTCTCAAAAGCTTGAGTGTATGAAGGAATTTCAAACTCTTCCCTTTCACTAACGCTGGTTTTTGAAACTAACTCCAGCTCTTAATTGTTGTCCTCGGTAACGACGGGTGGCTCAGTATGTAGTTTGTGGATTGCCAGTCAATCAAATCTATGTAATCCTCAGCATCAAGATTTACTTGAGGTGGTTTTAAACCCCTCAAACCTTTTATCTTTGTATGCGGGCTTTTAGAATCATTTTACAAGCCAGAACTCTAAATGCGTTATACTTTTTCAGATAGCATTCCTAAAAGAAGATGGTTTGGATGAGCTATGAATGCATCCCTTTGCAGTGTTGAATGGACATTGTGCAATGACTCATCCAGACCATCTTCTCTTAAGAATGCTGCTGGATAAAGTAGTCCTAGAACGTAAACGGATTTTAAAATATGAGGCGAACGTGAATTTGGACACTACTATATGGATTCAACAATAGGTAAGTGTTTCTTTTATTTTAAGCACATGATACCATTCTTAGTCTATAAAAAGAAAAAGTTTATGTTATCTCTAATATTTGTTTAACATTTTTCTAATCGCCTCTGCAGTTTTTTCTTTTAACAATTAGCCGGATAAGCAACTTTGGTTTCAGGATTAGAAGACCTATAACAACATTTACGCAATTCTATACAGCTGTTGAATAAGTAGCAATGGAAATAACATCCATTTATATGATTAAACGTCAATATAAATGTTGTATTAGAGTTTTTACATTTAAAATATCGATGATTTAAAACACATTTAAAAAAAATTATCACACATTTAAATTAGAAGAAAATGGTAATTTTGCTAAAAAATGTTGCATTAGAGTAATGTATTTTTCTGTACATTAATATGTCACTTTATTCTTAAACTTCTTCTATTTGAAACAGAAAAATCCCATCTTTCGTTAAAAGAAATATGGAATAATCCAAATTTTTAAAGTAAAATAATAAGGGCACCTGCGGGACACCTAATTATTTTTTAATTGGGCCATTTTTTGTGGATCATAGGGACAACTTTTTACAAACTTGAAATATTGATTTTCAAAAAAAAAAGTTTTTTGGTACACCCCGGCGTAACCGTTTTGTACATCGGCGTCTCTCAATGCATGGGCCCATTATCAGCTGCAAAGAAACAAACAAACAACTTCTAAATCTTTAGGAATGATTAAAATGATGCTATTACATATTATATATCTTTCTGTCGTTTTCTAATTATTGAGAATTAGTTCGTACGTATGGACAATAATAATATCTTGTAATACTTAATCATAAACAGCGCCAACTGTAGGTCATATCGCATACGGTACAAATAAATCCGCACGTACTCGTAAAACAATAAGTGAATTCTTAACTGTTTAATGATTTAATATGCACACTGTATATTGATTTTAATTAGTCTAAATATTAACATTATTTTCAAGCTTACTACCGCTTGTTCCAGTTATCTATATTTAGCATAATATATTTTTGAATAAGGCACTGTTGTTTATGTGACTAGAAGGCAACAAAAATAAAGCTTGTTACGATCATTACTCTGAACAGTAATAAATATGGTTCTTTATCCTTAGGGATGCACCGGAGCAGGTTTTGGCCGAATAGCTGAATACCGGAGCTTCGTAGCTTCAACCGAAGCAGGGCTTCTTCTTCTTCGAAGCATATTAGCAATATAAGTAAAGGGATAAACGATGTTTAATATGGATGAACATTTGATGGTCAATGTTTAATTCTCTTTGTATTATTGCAATTTAGAACAGGCCCAAGAAGAATTATTAAAATGTCAAATGATTTTTCTGCTTTGTGCAATCTAATCCGATGTGGCTTTCTGATGTGACGTTTGCAAGAGCTACCTGTAATTTATTGTGTTTCTTTGATCTAGAGATTTAGAGGTTGGTGTTTTCAGAGGGTACAAATTGGATAGTAAATACCAAGAAAATCCTTACAAAACTAGGATGGAGTCGAGTTGTTTTTCGACAAGAGTCATTCTGAGGTGACGCGCGCAATCTTTACGCCCCCCCCCCCCCCGATTTTTTGGTGTTCCTTTGCGGTACCAATTGAGTACTAAATATTTACAAACCTTGTGATTCGAGTTTTTTTACGAAATGTGGCGTTCTAAGGTGCCGTTCAAAAGAACTACTTATAAATTAGGAATGTTTCGCTGAGGTACTACTACTGCGGTTGGTGGTACCAATTGGTACTAATTGGGTCTCTTATCTACAAGTTAGACATGTTTGTGTATACACGGCAATAGCTGATGGGACACACCAACAATTAACTATAGGTCAGTCATGCGCGGTAGCAGTGATGGCCAAATTCTCATCAACTCTGAAGCAGTGCTGTGGACTCGAAGTCGGAGTCGTGGAGTCGGAGTCGGAGTTCAGACAAATTTCAGAGGAGTCGGAGCTGGAAAAAATGTACCGACTCCGACACCAGGTTTAATTACTGTAGAAAAAAACATGCGAGATGGACGTTGCCTCAGCAGACAGTAAACAAATAAAACCAAATACTCTATTAGGTCTTAAACAAATAAAGCCAAATACTCTATTAGGTCTTTTCCAAAGTACCTACCTACATACATATGTCAATAATCAAACTACAAGACACACTTTCCAAACGAAAGTGAAGACGATTCACAAAAGTATTCTGACAGAAATTTGAAAAAGGAAATTTGAATAAGAGAGTTAGAATGAGATTGAGAAGTATGGCCGCAGTTCAATGTAGTATCAGTTATTCAAAAGTTATACCTGTAGCCATAATTATGATTATTTTCAGCTTTGAAAATAATTAAAAATGTCACCAATTTTATAAACGCATATTGCACTTAATTTTGTTTTTATTATACTGAATTTTATTTCGTATTATACACTGTGTCTTATGGGTGCTTTTGTGATTATTAGAGAAAATGGACAAAGTCGTGCCGATTTGTATTTTCTCTAATGAGAAAACAGTTTAATATTTAATGGTTTCAGAAATATTTTGAATTAACAAAGAAATTACATTTTATAAATAACTTTTTTATTTGTGGTCCTAATAAATATTTTATAAACTGCTTTTATTTACATTTAGTTTGTCACTTACAATATTTTTGCCAACAAATTCGCTGGACACCAAAAAAACTTCTGTTCTTCCAATGGATTCAGCAATTGTTTGTGACTAGTTTGATATATTATGCACAAGCCATATTTTAATACAATCAGAATACTCAAATAGAAATTTAATTTATGAAATTTGTTTTTTACTACTTTGTTCATACGTGTCGTGCGTATGGCCTATTTTTATTTTTTTCATTCCCGCATTTACTATGGGTTGTTGTTGTGGGGACTGGGGACACTCTTCTACAATGAAGAGAATATTTGCTATTCAGAGGATAGCGGTGAGAGTCTTGGCGCAGCTTGGCTTGCCAGCAAGCTTTCGATGATCTTGAAATTTTAACACTTCCATCGCTCTACATATATGAGTTTGGTAAACATCTTATTCGTAACTTGGACACCCACGTAGTCGACTCGGACGTTCACGCTTACCGTACTCGCCAGAGCCATAACTTTCGACCGAGAGCTCTACCTCTGAACGGTTCACTAAACGACCTCACAGTGCGGACAGAACAGTCCATAAAATTTTTTGATATACAAGTAACAAACGCCCTAAAGTGGGACGTTTACTGTACGATTCTGGCAAAAAAGATTAGTCAAGCAGCTTTCAAATTAAGAGATACTTACGAAAGATAAGAACCACCCGTGGGGTGGTTCCCTAACGGGCGCGTCTCCAGGTGGCGGATAGGAGAATGCCCACTTGTGGGTAGACCGGGCATAGGTCTCGCATGCGCGCTGAACTGTGTCGGGGAGTGTGTGTCGTGTCTGAGTGGCTTAAAACCCGCTACATGACCGAGGCTAAAACCGGTCCGCGGACCAACCAATCACCCTGCCCAGTTGTCGTGTCGTGACGGAGGGCTTGCATAAAGGGCCAACGATGCCAGCTGAGGACTGCCACTTGTGGTAAGCTCATCTGTTAAACCATGAACTCCCCGGACGCTGGGCTTTCCCAGCTGACGCGGAGGACGGGGGGTCTTGGCTTAATTGCCTGGACCAAGAGGAGAAAACCTCATTAAAAACCTAAATCCTAAGTTGGGTGGCCAGGCTTATAGGATGCATGGCTGGATAGTAGACCAGTCGCTACTGGTTCACACCTTGGGGCACCAAGCGCACCCCATTGTATTAGCTCCGGCGTGCGTAATCGGGGCAGCGTACGCTTTGTAACCCGCCCTGGTACTCGTGGGATTTACTATGGATCACAACAAAACACCACAAAACCCAATACCCGAAAGGGGACAAATCCCGTCAGGGACTGTTAAGGACTCGATGAAGGACTTACAGTGCACTGACGCCAAACAAGCGGAAAAACAACCCGCTCCTAAAGCAAAGCTCTCCGGAGCTGCGCGCAGAAAGTTGAAGAAGCTGAGGGAGGGTAATCCGGCTGCAGGGTGCCAAGCGCAACCTGTAGCGGGGTGCTCGACCACAGGGCCTTCAACTGCATCAGGGGGCCAATCGCAACCTGCACCTGGATGCTCAACACCAGGGCCCATAAAACCGACTGGGACGCAGAAGCGACACCGGTCTGATGGCAGTACACCCAAGCAGGTGGCAAAAAAGGCGAAGGACTCCCACAAAGGGACCGAAGCCTACAAGGATACCCTAATCGGGGCGAGGATGGCCATTGTCCATTCTGACCTAGAGGGTACCTTGTCAGAAGAAGATGCGGACCGGATCAAATCTTGGATCCTGGAAAGCATCGAGCAAAGCATTGGGGGACTAAGTCAACCAAGGTTTTCAGAATGCAGATACAGGGAGGGGACGCTCCGCATCACCTGTTCAGACCCGGGCTCTAGAGCTTGGCTGGAGGGGCTGATGACGGGGACTGGACCCTGGGAAGGGGCAAAGCTTCAACTCGTTGAAGCCAAGAACCTTCCCAAACCTGTACGAACAATGGTTTGGATTCCGGGGCCACATGTGGAACCGGAAAGAATCTTCACTCGGCTCCAGGTTCAAAACCGGGGGCTTGACACAAAAAAGTGTCAACTTCTCCAGGGTCCAATTCAAGGCACTGGCGAAGGAAAAGGAGGAGCACAAACCGGAAGGGGAGACGGAGATGGAGGTAGAGGGGCTCATAGAAGAACCTCAAAAACCTCCTGACGACCAACCGTCCCCATCTACGTCATCGTAAAGTAAGTACCGAAAATGTTTCGTGTATTACAAATAAACTTGCACCATTGTAAGGCTGCGTCATACGCCCTTACTAAGTTCATGATTAAAAACGGCATAGACGTTGCTCTTGTCCAAGAACCTTGGGCTGAAAATGGGCGTATAAGAGGTCTTAGCGGGGCTGAACTTGCAGTCTACTGTGAAGTAGCATGCACAGGGCAAAACCCTAGAACCTGCATTGTAACTAACAAAGCCTTAAAACTAATCCCACTTTGGAATTTCTGTTGTAGGGACCTTGTGGTCATCAAGACCACCATAAAATGGGCAGGGAGCAGGAGGGAAGTTACACTCGGATCCGCATACCTGCCCTACGACCAAAACGGGAGCCCGCCGACCGTGGACGTCCGAAGACTCGTCGAGCACTGTCGACAGAAAAACCAGCACCTTCTATTAGGATGTGACGCCAACGCACACCACATTATATGGGGGAGCACCGACATCAATAGAAGAGGTGAGTTGCTACTTGATTTTATACTAACAAATAATCTTGAGATAGCGAACAAAGGCAATGAACCTACTTTTGTCGATCGTCGACGAAAGGAGATCATTGATATAACCATCGGCACCCCTCAGGTCTGTACGATGATAACAAAATGGCATGTTTCTGAGGAGCCATCTCTTTCAGACCATAGATATATACGATTCGACTTAGAATCTGATAGACCAAACCCTGAAACATACAGGAACCCAAGGGCAACCAACTGGGATCTCTATCGAGAATACCTGAAGGTGGAACTTGATAACTGTCCTAGCAAAGCTACTAATAGAGCTGAACTAGAGATTCTTGAAAATAGCGTGCGTAACGCGATAAACTCCGCCTTTCAGGCTAGCTGCCCAGAGAAAACCAAAAGAACCTCAAAGAAGGTGCCCTGGTGGCACGAGGGACTGGCATCACTGAGGGTCAGAACCAGGAACCTGTTCAACAGGGCAAAAGCAAACGGTGAATGGGACCTCTACAGAAGGACCCTCACTGAATACAATAACGCCATAAAGAAGGCTAAAAGGGACTCCTGGAGGAAGTACTGTGAGGGCATTGAACAAATGCCTGAAGGGGCTCGCCTCCAAAGAGTCCTCATGAAGGATACTGAGGGGAGGATAGGCTCACTAAAGGTACCTGAAGCAGGCTACACAGAGACCGAGAAAGAGACACTAGAGCTTTTGCTCTCCACGCACTTCCCGGGATCTGTAACAATCGCTGCTGATGCGACGAACAGCATCACTGCTCTGACAAAAATGAATAAAGCTGGGAAACATAACTGGGAGCTTGCTTCCAAAGTAGTTAACCAGTCGAGAGTTAAATGGGCGATATACAAATTTCTACCATTTAAATCACCAGGAAAAGATGGAATAATTCCAGCAATGCTACAAAACGGGCTCGAGCTGTTAGCCTCTCCGTTATGCGCGTTGTACAGGGCTAGCCTAGCACTGGGATACGTACCGACAAAATGGAGAGAGACAAAAGTTGTTTTCATACCAAAACCTGGGCGAGATTCTTACGAACAGGCCAAATCATTCAGACCGATCAGTCTGACGTCTTTCCTATTAAAAACTTTGGAAAGAATGGTGGAAAGGCATATAAGGGACACAGCGCTGAGCGTTTATCCGCTCAGCCGATACCAATATGCATATCAAACAGGGACATCCTGCGAACTGGCAGTTCGAGAAATTGTTCGAAAGGTAGAAGCCTCACTGAGGAGCAAAGAAATTGCACTCGGAGCCTTCTTAGATATTGAGGGTGCGTTTGATAATACATCCCCATTATCAATCATACAAGCAGTGGAAAGTAGAGGAGTGGACATCACCTTGAGTAGATGGATAGCTCACATGCTTAAACATAGAGAAGTTTACGCCACAGTCAACAACTATACCGTGGGAGTGAAGGCTGCTAGGGGATGTCCGCAGGGAGGGGTGCTGTCCCCTCTTCTGTGGTGTCTCGTGGTGGACGATCTCCTGAGGGGGTTAGATGTGGCAGGTCATACAGTTATTGGATATGCGGATGACATAACAATACTGGTAAGAGGGAAATTTGAAACAACCGTATCCGAAAGGATGCAGGGAGCTTTAAATTTCGTAGAAAGATGGTGTACTGGGCAGGGATTGTCGGTTAACCCCACAAAAACCAGCCTAGTTACCTTCACAAGAAAAACCAAGACACTAAGAGGGGCATCCGTGCACCTTTTTGGTACATCTCTGGCGACAGTGAGTGAGGTCAAATGTCTCGGCGTAATGCTGGACAGCAAACTCACATTTAAGTCCCATGTAGAGAAAACTACCAACAAAGCCATCAGGGCCTTATGGACCTGTAGGCGCATGTTTGGGAAGAAATGGGGCATAACACCCAGAATTATCCACTGGATCTATAAAGTGATGGTGATACCCATAATAACATACGCCAGTGTCGTATGGTGGCAGCGCACACTTCTTAAAGAGTGCAGACTAAAACTTAGCAAAGTGCAACGGCTTGCCTGCCTAGGTATCACAGGGACCATGTCGACCACCCCGACAGCAGCCCTGGAGACACTGCTTGACCTACCACCTCTTCACCTACTGGTGAAGGCTAGGGCATTGGCGGGGGCATACAGCTTGCAAACAACCCCCAACTCCAGCGCGGAAACCGGTAGAACCGGCCATGCGTCAATCTTTCTAGAGATCGACAGGAATCAAACTCTATGTATGATTTCTGACAGGATAAACAAAACGTACACCATAGAGAAGACCTACGAGGTGATTATACCCCGTAGGGATCAATGGGAACAGAACAGTGTGAAACTGAATGGCCAAGTCTATTATACAGACGGGTCAAAAACCGACACAAGTACGGGCGCAGGGATATATGGGACCGGCATATTCCGCACAGGCCTATCTATAGGCCTAGGAACGCAGGCGAACATATTCCAAGCTGAAGTATACAGCATCACAGTATGCGCAATGAAACTAACAAAGAGGGCCTTACACCGCAACAGAATCTTTATAGTAACCGATAGCCAAGCAGCGCTGAAAGCGCTAACGGCGTGCGAAACAAAGTCTGGGCTTGTCCTAGACTGCATCCGAGCACTAAACAAGCTGGGAGAGACAAACACCCTGAAACTGGTATGGGCACCAGCACACTCTGGTATACCAGGGAATGAGAGGGCCGACAAACTCGCAAAAGCCGGGACCCTGATACCTCTCATTGGACCCGAACCGCTTGTTGGCCTATCAATAGACACAGGCAAGAACGAAATAAAACGCCTGCTACGCCAGTGGCATGAAGAACACTGGAGGGACCATCCAGGACAGACCCACTCAAGGTTCTTTCTTGGAAGACCTTCGGCCAAATTGGCAGAGGATACGCTCAAGATGAGCAAAGCCGACATCAGACTGTGGACGGGAGTGGTAACAGGACACTGTCCAGTTAACCGACACCTCCACAGGATGGGACTGACCGAAGACCCTTTATGCAGGGGCTGCGGAGAGGAGGAAGAAACTCCGATACATCTTCTATGCCTCTGCGAGGCCTTCGTAAATGATAGACGTACATATCTAGGGGAACAGAAGGTGAACCCAGATGAGATACGAGGAACTGACCCCAGAAAAATCCTGGACTTTATCAAAAGGACAGGACTTCTGTGCTAAAACTCTTGAGGGCACAAAAGGACTACTGACCGCAGTGCGGGAACCGTGACAGGGACCACCTCTCTGATAATAATAATAATAATACGAAAGATATTGAATCTTGACATTTTAAAACTTAAATATTACACCGAAGTACAGAGTAGGCTTGCATACGGGATAATGCTGTGGGGTTCGTCAACAAGCGCATCAAGTGTGCTTACAGCCCAAAAAAGAACGCTGAGGTGTATGATGGGCATACCTCAAACAACCTCATGTCGTCCAATATTTAAGAGTCTGAGAATAATGACTGTCATTGCTTTACACATAACAGAGGTAGCATGCATTCATAGTAATTATGGTAGCATTCATAGTAATTATCAAACATTAACAACGCAAAACCACGGCTACGACATTCGAAACAACAGTCGAGTGCGAATATATAACTACCTTCAAGATATTTTAAAAGTACTTCCATTTCATTTGTTTAAAAGAAAATTAAAATTATTATTGTTAGAGCACCCTGTGTACACTTGAATGAATTCTTTGCCCTAGCTCTTGTCTAGTCAGTTTTTTCTCTATTGCTTTTGTTTTCATTTGTATTGATTTATGTATTAATTCGCTTTTTTGTGTTTGTTGTTATATTAGTTTTTAATATGTGTTGATTTTCATTTGTTTTGATTTTCTTGATTTAGATTTATATTGTTTTTCATTTTATTTCATTTGATTCTCGTTGTTTATGAGTATAATATTAATATGACTTGTCTCATGCATTGTATGTACAAGAGACCAATAAAATTAACTTTACTTTACTACTTTAAATAGCTACAGTTGTTTTGGAATACAATTCTATAATGCATTTGACATTACACTCAGAAACCAACACTTTGCTATCGGGCGCCTTAAGTTCCACCTTATGAAAAGTGCATACTTCAGGGCAGTGCTGCGGAGTCGGTAAAAAAATTTTCGTCTCCGTCTTCGACACCAGATATTTTTCGTGATCCGAGTCCGACTCCGACGCCAGAAAATAATTCTGTGTAATAAAAATCATAAACATATGTAAATAATCACAAATTTGACACAGAATAATACAACCGTGTAATATTAAATTTGCTATGAAAACAAAAACACAGCCAACAAAAAAAAAACAATAAAAAAGTGTAGGACAAGAGGTAAAGCATGAAAACCTTCGAGGCCAAGCGACTAGCCAGTACACTCATCCCCATGTGGGATCTAGCTCATCCCAGAGTCAATGCTCACACCGAGGAATCTGCCGACAGTCCCAGCGTCAGCGTGTTGGTGCAAGCCAAAGATCTTTTCAACTGATTCGGACTAATTCAGTATGAGCAGGTTCCTGTTAAACCAGTTCTTTGTTATCCCCAAACCCCCGGGGTGACGAACCAAGGTACTCTCTATGCAAGGTCCTCTCGTGGGAATAGTGGTGTCGTCTGCATATAATACTGTATCTCCAACCAGAGTACCCGGCAGATCGTTAATAAATATTAACAATAGCACAGAACCCAGAATTGAACCCTGTGGGACACCACAGAAAAGTTGACCCAGTTTAGAGGTTTCCCGATTAAATAAGACACATTGTTGTCTGTTAGATAAGTAGGAAGTCAACAGACGACAGACAGCCGGTGACAGATTGTCCAAGTGTTTGTACTTATGTCCTGCAGTATTTAATAGATGCCGCTAACAGAACGTCAGGTGCTCTTAATTTAAATTGAAATTGATGGAGTGAAGGTTTAGACATGTAATAAGAAGGCCTGGACGAAGCCTTGGCTAAAACAATCAGACAAATTTACGCATATAATTTGTTGTTTCAAGTTTTTAGGTGTTGTGCAACTCCCCAAGGAACCTTATGTTGCGTGTTTACATCAATTTTAGCTTAATATACCGGTCTACTGGGAACACGCAAAAATAAGAATTGTCAACTTCGGAATGAAGATACGATAAAAACTTTTTAAGAAAGTTTATTCAGAATAAAAACATACCCTACCCATTCACGCAGAACGTTATTAAAATATTCAAATGTTTATTTTGTCTGACAATAGATAATTTGCAATGTTTGGTAATTTGTTTCGTTATAGAGACACGACAAAAAGTTACTGGCAAAAGCTGTTTAGAATAAAATATGCCCTTACATCCCATGATTCACAAAAATGTTTCCGAGACATGCAATGGGAATGAATTCTGTGATAAAGTAAATGATCTTGCTGGTACTGTCCCAGCTATTTTACCATTTACCGTTACGATTGAAGTAGTTCGCGCTGCATGAAATTTACAACATTTTATATACCATATAACATTTCTAACATTCATATAAATCGCTTTAAAAATTACAAAAAAAATCTATGCGGATATTTGTCTGCAGCCGCATTAAATAAAATATCACGATTGCTTACATGCATACCATTATCGTGCTAATATTCGTTACAGAGATATCCGCTTCCATAAAAATCTCCTCTATTATATAAAAATTTAAAGAAAACAATCGCCAATCTATAGAACAGACTCTAGATGCAATCTGAACAAAAATTTTAAAATTTTATTATTAATATTTAATTTAAAATGGCAAAAATCGGGTAGCTTTTTTTATTTCCCTCGCGCTCATGTTTATACCGAGAGGCAAAAAATGTTGATAGGCATACCACTTATGTAGAAGTGATTCAGGAGTATGACACACTTTATTTAAATAGTTTCTGATCAGTTGTTTGAGAGTTATGTGCCTTCACACACAGGAGTCAATACTACCGAAACGAGAGATGGCAGTTAGGGCGATTCTCTCGTGCGTCGTCACATATGAATTTCGTAAATATAAGGATGGAAAATCTGAAGCTGACCACGGTTTAGACCGGTTAACACAGTCGGTAACTATTTTTTGCAGGAATAGCTTTCACTGATCCGGAAACTTCGCCGGTTGTCGCCTCTGGAACTCATCGTTCATTCACATCAATCCACTTTAGTACCTATTACCGGAATTGGTGCCTTGAATGACTAACTCTCCCAATTTGTGGAATTTGTTTACACATGACATCATGAAATTCTTCTGTAACAAGACAAAAGAATCTCCTGTCAATTATTCAGATGGACATCAGTTTTAGTTTAACACAGTGATTAGAGATAAGGGGTCCGCCTATTTAATTTTTATCCAGCCCGGGGTTCCTTTTTAGATTACTATCTACATTATAATATGTGACATAGTTTGCAACACATAAATTGGTTATAATTTCTATTGGCTTAAATATTGTGTTTTCGGTAACCGATGATTATTTCCTGTACTGATGTGTACTTGCTGCTTTCTGCCTGATAAGTAAGAAATGATCCACTGCACTGCCCTACCTCTAACGCCATATCTATTCATTTTTTAATGGTTGTTCTCTATCTAAGCAGTCATGTCATAGACCTTGGAAAGATCTATACAAATGCCTGCAATTGTCATATGTATGATCAATGTATTGCATAAATTGCGTGAAAATTGTCGTATTGATGGATTTGACTTTAAGATAGTCGTGTTGATATGCTTTAAAAAGATCACATTCTGTAAAGAAATCTATCCAGTCGCATTGCCATTGCCAACTCAAAAATCTTTTAGATGCTAATCAGCAAAATTGTTGGTCTATAGTTTTCTATGAGCTCTGTAAAAAATGGTTTTATTAAGGGCCGTTTAGTTGCGTTGGACATGTGCACTACCAGAAAGAATTGTTTACCATATGACACAGCACTGCTTTAATTACTGGAATTCTCAATTTCATCATTTTATGACCACCTGCTACTTCGATTCCACCTTCGGTTGAATATCCGTCCCTTTTCTATTGTTTTGAAGTAGCACTTGTGCTCCAGTAATTGTCTTAGTGACTAGCGAAAATGTGAGCTTCTCCTACTCTTCTTCATTGTTATTGAGCCATAGCATCCTTTCCATATGTGGTTTACATTAAAATACTTTTGACTCTGTCGGTTAGGTGTGTGTTGTCGGTCCTTGGTGAATTGGAATGATAGATTAAAGAAGGTAGTGCGTTTCAGTCTTGCCGTTTTCCTACTTTTCGTATAGGTAAGTCAGTGCGGTTTTGGAGGGGTTCACGTTCGGCCCCATTGACCTGCATCAGGTTTCTACCTTTTTCAGGGCGCTGGTCATGAGCCTCGATACCGTAGATCGATGCTTTCCCTTGATGGGAATAATGATGTCGTCCGCATACTGTTGGGCATAGTATCCTATTTCTTTTAGTACCTTTAGAAGCTCATCTATGCCAATGTCCTAGAGTACGAGAGATAGAACTACTCTCCGTGGGCATCCCCCTATGGCTAGTGTGGTTAGTGTAGCTAGTCTGTCGATTAACATGGATTCTAGCCACAGACTAATCGTGAGTATTAACTCCATGGTCATTGATAGCTCGGATGATAGTAGTGATTGAGGTATTCTCAAAAGGTCCCTCAATGTACAGGAAACCAGCCAGGGCCACCTCCTGGTTATCCATCGTCTTTAGTAGAAACGGCGTAAGACATTTTGGACTGTAGCGTTTGGGGTGAGCGAGGTCCTATCCCGGTTGCAGTATAAAGGCCAGTTTTATCCTTTTCCAGGACTACGTATTTGAGTGCCAAGTTTCCCCTGAAGGGTCGACATAATACTGGTAGTAGACGGTTAAAATTTGAATCCATTCAGCGATCCAATGGCCTAAATATTCATTGGCTCTTCTGTGGACATTTTTGGAGATTTTGGAAACTGGGTTTGCATGAGTAACTCTGGTGTTAAGCCAAGATTGTATTGAGTGTAGTTCCGTCAAATAACAGTCTGTTTTCGAGCAGATCGCGGCCCATGCTTCTCGGCGTGCCCTTTTAAACTCCTTGCTGAGTTCCGTTAGTGTCTTGACATCGTCCAATTTGCCGGTTTTCTTCGCGTTGTTGTACAGCTTACTTACGCCTTATATTTCTCCCAGCAGGGTTTTCATGGGTTTCGGTACGCGCTACCCTAACTGCTCGGGGTTTATCGAGTTCTATGACAATGTACCCATGGTCTGAGAGTGATGGCTCTTCTGACACATTCCACTTCACAACTTGGGGGATTACATTCTGCAACGCGATTACTATGTCACTTCGGGGCGCAAAGGAGTTGCAGTAGTTGGTTCCCGCCCCTGATTTAGAATACTAAGGTCTGAGGACATGAAGTCTAAAAGGTACTCACTTGGTCTTTTGTTTCTGTTGGCCACTAATAGCGGCCACTTCCGCGAAGTTCATGCTGGGCATTGGCCCACTATTAATATAACTATCAGCCGTATTGGACCAACGCTCCGCGCTGTAGCCACCTATTCTATGTGATTCCCCCACTAAAAACTTGATTTTTGCTTTGAACTAAAAACTTGGTTACTTTGTCTGTTGAACTATTTCTTATGGCGATTAATTATTTAATATTAAAATTGTATACCTGCCTGACAAGCATACAGATTCAGCATAATATTTGCACCGCTTCATTATCCAATATCCACTACTCTGAAATTAAAGCAAATCTGCTTGGCAATACGGCATAGCTGTCGGATGCGTGAAAACAAAATTCAAATAAATTTCGTGTTGTTTCACCATAATTCGAGCCAGTAACAGTCGACAGAAACATAAAAATACTTGGTGATATATAATCCTCTTACCTGGACAGCGGGCGCATTTAGAACGGCTTTTAGATGTCTCTGCATTCTTTGGCTTGCACTATTATAATGTGGTCAGTCCATATACGCATCTTAGAAAATATCTACCGACATAATGCAAGCAGTATGACTTATCTACAATGTGTAAATAAAACCACCAATAGATAATCGGTCCAAAAAGTTAATCGTCGCTATCAAATTAAAAAAATATATATAGCTGCAAGTGTTACCAAGCATTTGACGTATAATAGAAGGTTGTGCAACGATTATTATTGTAAAAGTTATTGACATTTTTCTGTCAAGCCAAGTGGTTCAAAAATTCAATGCAAAAATTTTTATGTTGACAGACAGCAACGATCCTCCCAAATCGTTTCCAAACCCAAAAAAAGCGATCTCGTATTTTTTTTCAAAATGTTGGTTTTAAATGGCGCCTGTCGAGGTCTCTAATTTATATGGGAAAAAACATGGAAAAATACATTTTTGGTATTTTTCCAATAATTGTTCAGGGTTTGGGAAAACTTAAGATTAAAGTTATAGGACTTTCCAAGGAAGAATTTGACCAATTACTCCCCACCCCACAGTACCCTAAAAACTATCCTTCAATGAAAAATCAGAAAGTTGGCCATTCTAATCATTTCATTCTCTTTTTTTACTTTATCATACGCTGTATGGTAAAGTATTGTAATCGTGCCGAAAAAAAATTGGGATTTTAGCGGAAATAGGTCTTTTTGGGCCCCCTGGACATTTTTGACCAAGGTACAAAAAAATGTGTGTGTGTGTGTGTGTGTGTGTGTGTGTGTGTGTGTGTGTGTGTGTGTGTGTGTGCGTGCGTGCGTGCGTGCGTGCGTGCGTGCGTGCGTGCGTGCGTGCGTGCGTGCGTGCGTGCGTGCGTGCGTGCGTGCGTGCGTGCGTGCGTGCGTGCGTGCGTGCGTGCGTGCGTGCGTGCGTGCGTGCGTGCGTGCGTGCGTGCGTGCGTGCGTGCGTGCGTGCGTGCGTGCGTGCGTGCGTGCGTGCGTGCGTGCGTGCGTGCGTGCGTGCGTGCGTGCGTGCGTGCGTGCGTGCGTGCGTGCGTGCGTGTGTGTGTGTGTGTGTGTGTGTGTGTGTGTGTGTGTGTGTGTGTGTGTGTGTGTGTGTGTGTGTGTGTGTGTGTGTGTGTGTGTGTGTGTGCGTGTGTGTGTAAACGATTTTTGTGGTGACGATTCCGGAAAAACTACCAAAGGTATCGGGACGAAACTTAATATTTAGAAGTTTTATGACCAAACTTAGAGCTGAAAAGCTTTTGGTTCCAAGGGGTCCAAAGGAACTGGCCGTTTCCTCTAAGCATTTTTTAAGGATTTTGCAAATGAGCTGCCATTTCTGTAATTTCGGCAAAATAGTTGAATAATAAATTAAAGTAGAGGAAATTTTGAATAATTTATGCCTATGATATTTTTTGGTAAAATTAATATTTTAGCTTAAAGAGCAAATTCTGTTTGATCGAGATCTGTCGCATCTGCATTAATATGAAATATGAAACTACATAGTAGCCTGGATTTGACAAATATTTTTTGTGCTGTCACCACAGTAATGGTTATGGCTGTCATACTCGAAAACAGCTTATTTCATCAGAGGTTGGAGAACCGCTATGGAACGTAAGTACAAAATAATAAAATTTAAATAAAATAAGATCACCAATTTGATTGTTTGTTGATAAGAAATATCAACCCGTTGTTATATCTAATTGTAAAAACGATAAATTGAGAAAATTGTAAATAAAGTGTAGCGAGTTCTTCGCCTTCGGTGACGCGCCGCATCACCGGTCGCCGCGCTATTCCGTACTTTCGGCACTTGTGACATAAATAACTATTATTCTAATGACGTAGTGTAGGTAGTGTCAAGTGCTGATGCTTTGACAATACCTACGATTCATCTCAATAAAATAGACTCTCATGCAGCTAAACTATTAATTTTATATATTGTATGATAAAGTCATGTGCCTGGCCACATCAGATTTTTACTTTATCATACGCAGTATGTAAAGTATTGTAATCATGCCGAAAAAAAAAATTGAAATTTTAGCGGAAATAGGTCTTTATGGGTCCCCTGAACATTTTTGACCAAGGTACAAAAAAATGTCTGTGTGTGTGTGTGTGTGTGTGTGTGTGTGTGTGTGTGTGTGTGTGTGTGTGTGTGTGTGTGTGTGTGTGTGTGTGTGTGTGTGCGTGTGTGTGTGTGTGTGTGTGTGTGTGTGTGTGTGTGTGTGTGTGTGTGTGTGTGTGTGTGTGTGTGTGTGTGTGTAAACGATTTTTGTGACGACGATTCCGGAGAAACTACTAAAGGTATCGGGACGAAAGTTCATATTTAGAAGTTTCATGACCTAACTTAGAGCTGAAAAGCTTTTGGTTCAAAAGGGTCCAAAGGAACTGGTAGTTTATTCTAAGCCTTTTTCAAGGATTTTGCAAATGAGCCGCCATTTCTGTAATTTCGTCAAAATAGTTACATAATAAATTAAAGTAGAGGAAATTTTGAATAGTTTATGCCTATGACATTTTTTGGTAAAATTAATAGTTTAGCTGCAAGAGCAAATTCTATTCGATCGAGATAGGTCGCATCTGCACTGATATGAAAATACATAGTAGCCAGAATTTTGACAAATATTTTTTTGTGCTGTCACCACAGAAATGTCTATGGCTGTCACACTCGAAAACAGCTGATTTCATCAGAGGTTGGAGAACCGCTATGGAACGTTGCCGCTCTAGTGCGGCAAAGCACAAAATACAAAATTCAAATAAAATAAGATCACCAATTTGATTGTTTGTTGATAAGATATATCAACCCGTTGTTATATCTAATTGTAAAAGCGATAAATTGAGAAAGTAAATAATGTATAGCGATGAGTGTAGTTATATTTTAGTATGTTGGTACGGATGTGACATCTACAGTGTCATGAATCTGTCAGAATTTGAATTAACTTTTTAAACTTGACGTTTCGTAGAAGTGGTATAAACCTAAGATATCCTATTCAGAAAAATAACCATTTTAATTTTTTTAAATACCTATTTCTCAATAAGCAACACAAAAAACGTTGATGTCACTCCTGCCGAAAACTACATGACCCGCTCACATGCGACGGCGACGCTCCGCCATCCGTGACGCGCCGCATCACCGCTCGTCGCGCTATTCCGTATTTTCGGCACTTGTGAGATAAACAACTATTATTCTGATGACAGTAGGTAGTGTCAAATGCTGATGCTTTGACAATACCTTCTATTGATACTATTGACTATCAAAATATCTGTCAAATCCTGGCTAACTAGTTTAATTTTAATGCAGACACGATTTATCTCAGTCAAATAGATTCTCGTGCAGCTAAACTGTTAATTTTATATTTTGTATGATAAAGTCATGTGCCTGGCCACATCAGATTTTTACTTTATCATACGTAGTATGGTAAAGTATTGTAATCATGCCGAAAAAAAAAATTGAGATTTTAGCGGAAATAGGTCTTTTTGGGTCCCCTGAACATTTTTGACCAAGGTACAAAAAAATGTCTGTGTGTGTGTATGTGTGTGTGTGTGTGTGTGTGTGCGTATGTGTGTACTCGATTTTTGTGACGACGATTCCGGAGAAACTACTAAAGGTATCGGGACGAAAGTTCATATTTAGAAGTTTTATGACCAAACTTAGAGCTGAAAAGCTTTTGGTTCAAAAGGGTCCAAAGGAACTGGTAGTTTATTCTAAGCCTTTTTCAAGGATTTTGCAGATGAGCCGCCATTTCTGTAATTTCGTCAAAATAGTTAAATAATAAATTAAAGCAGAGGAAATTTTGAATAATTTATGCCTATGATATTTTTTGGTAAAATTAATAGTTTAGCTGCAAGAGCAAATTCTATTTCATCGAGATCGGTCGCATCTGCATTGATAGGAAACTACATAGTAGCCAGGATTTTGACAAATATTTTTTTTGTGCTATCACCACAGAAATGTCTATGGCTGTCACCACGCTGTCACACTCGGAGAACCGCTATGGAACGTCATCTACAGTGTCATGAACGAATATATATCTGTCAGAATTTGAATTAGCTTTTTAAACTTGACATTTCGTAGAAGTGGTATCAACCTAACATTTTCTATACCGAAATATAACCATTTTAAAAATTTTTTTTAAAGTACTTATTTCTCAAAAGGCAACACAAAAAACGTTGATGTCACTCCTGCCGAAAACAACATAGCGCGACTCGCTCACATGCGACGACGACGCTCCGCCATCGGTGACGCGCCGCATCACCGCTCGTTGTGCTATTCCGTACTTTCGGCACTTGTGAGATAAACAACTATTATTCTGATGACAGTAGGTAGTGTCAAATGCTGATGCTTTGACAATACCTTCGATTGATACTATTGGCTATCAAAATATCTGTCAAATCCTGGCTAACTAGTTTAATTTTAATGCAGACACGATTTATCTCAGTCAAATAGATTCTCATGCAGCTAAACTATTAATTTTATATATTGTATGATAAAGTCATGTGCCTGGCCACATCAGATTTTTTACTTTATCATACGCAGTATGATAAAGTATTGTAATCGTGCAGAAAAAAAAAATTGAGATTTTAGCGGAAATAGGTCTTTATGGGTCCCCTGAACATTTTTGACCTAGGTACAAAAAAATGTCTGTGTGTGTGTGTGTGTGTGTGTGTGTGTGTGTGTGTGTGTGTGTGTGTGTGTGTGTGTGTGTGTGTGTGTGTGTGTGTGTGTGTGTGTGTGTGTGTGTGTGTGTGTGTGTGTGTGTGTGTGTGTGTGTGTGTGTGTGTGTGTGTGTGTGTGTGTGTGTGTGTGTGTGTGTGTGTGTGTGTGTGTGTGTGTGTGTGTGTGTGTGTGTGTGTGTGTGTGTGTGTGTGTGTGTGTGTGTGTGTGTGTGTGTATGTGTGTAAACGATTTTTGTGGCGACGATTCCGGAGAAACTACTAAAGGTATCGGAACGAAAGTTCATATTTAGAAGTTTTGTTACCAAACTTAGAGCTGAAAAGCTTTTGGTTTAAAAGGGTCCAAAGGAACTGGTAGTTTATTCTAAGCCTTTTTGAAGGATTTTGTAAATGAGCCGCCATTACTGTAATTTGGACAAAATAGTAAAATAATAAATTAAAGTAGAGGAAATTTTGAATAATTTATGTTTATGACACTTTTTGGTAAAATTAATAGTTTAGCTTCAAGAGCAAATTCTATTTGATCGATATCGGTCGCATCTGCATTGATATGCAATTACATAGTAGCCAGGAGTTTGACAAATATTTTTTGTGCTGTCACACTCGAAAACAGCTGATTTAATCAGACGTTGGAGAACCGCTATGGAACGGTGCCGCTCTAGTGCGGCAAATTACAAAATACAAATTTTCAACCAAGTTGATTGTTTGGTGATAAGAAATATCAACCCGTCTTTATATCTAATTCTAAAAACGATAAATTGAGAAAATTGTAAATAAAGTATAGCGATAAGTGAAGTTTTATTTTATTATGTTGGTAGGGATGTGTCATAAACAAATATAAATCTGTCAGAATTTGAATTACCTTTTTAAGGTGCGTTTTCATTAGTGATAATGGCAGTGGTAGCAGACGCTATTATAGTACTTCTAATAGAAAATTGCTAGTGACTCATGTTTATGTACATGCAAACTAATATGTGTCACTATCACGATATGTAAGAAATACTATAATTTCGTATTCTACCACCGCCATTACCTACCATTACCACCAATCGGAACGCACCTTTAAACTTCACGTTTCGTCAAAGTGGTACCAACCTAACATTTCCTATACAGAAATATAACAATTTTTTGTTTTCATTTTTTTAAAGGCGTAATTCTCAAAATGCACCACAATAAACGTTGATGTCACTCTTGCCAAAAGCTAGATAGCGCGACTCGCTCACATGCGACAGCGACACTCCGCCTTCGGTGACGCGCCGCATCACCGCTCGTGGCGCTATTCCGTACTTTCGGCACTTGTGACATAAATAACTATTATTCTAATGACGTAGTGTAGGTAGTGTCAAATACTGATGCTTTGACAATACCTACGATTTATCTCAATAAATAGATCCTCATGCAGCTAAACTGTTAGTTTTATATATGTATTGTATGATAAAGTCATGTGCCTGGCCACATCAGATTTTTTCTTATAGAAATCATTACTATAAGTCTAATTTCCATTGGTTTAAGTTTAAACAAATTCTATTGGTTTAAATAATTCGTTTTATCCAAAATCCATCTGAATTCTGTTTTCTGAGTATGAAATAACAGTTTATTATCTTAAAATGACATTATTCATTAAACAAATTCTTCCTATTGGTCAAACAATCAACTATTATTTGCAACTTCTTTTTTAATTATGGTTGAAAAGCTTTTTTGTGAACTTAAACCCACATTTGTTTAAACAAATTCCATTTGTTTAAACAAATTCCATTTGTTTAAACAAATTTCATTTGTTTAAACAATTTCCATTTGTTTAAACAATATTTTTTTCAATTCTATTAATGTGCATTTTATAGATCTGGTTGGTCAACTGTTATTCTCAAGTGACATCATTTATATTGTGGGATGATTTCCATTGTTTAAATAATAAACTATTATTCGTTCCAAACTATTCTTTGGGAAATTGGGGATTCAGATTTCTTTTAAAAATATTAAGTTTCCTAACGGCAATCAATTTTATTAATCACATTTCTTTCTTCATTTGTTATTCTTATTTCCTACCACTGTTTCCTGTACTCTCTAGCAACTTGCTATAAAGATTAAAATTACTTCTCAGTATGATTTGATACAATATTGAAAACGAATAAAATAAATAAAAATAATTAAACTTTAAACAGTGGAAATCATCCCAAAATATAAATGTGTCCACTTGAGAATAATAGTTAGACAGACCGATATAAAAAGGTGATATTTAGGGGAATTAAAAAGAATGTTTAAAAAATGAGTTTTTTAAACAAATGTAGGTTTATTAGATAATATACTCAAGATATCTCAAACATGAAATTGAATTGCGCAATGGTGGTTTCGCCCTTCGAAAACCTCCATTGCGCATGCGTAAAAAATACGTATACATATGTTTAGATTGCTGCTTGAACAAATCTAATATCGTTATTTTGGGATTGTTTGACTCTGATTAGTTATCTACAATTTGGTGTATGAAAGAAAGTACACAACATTTGTAATGACATTTTCCGTATTTATTCCCGGTCAAGTATCTCAATGTCTAATGTCTATGTAGTTAGCCTATAGAACTTATTATGATTTAGGGATTCTTAGCCACAGCCGTTAAATGCCACTAATAATCTACAATTTAACGTACAATAGAAGGCTATGCGACTATTTAGCCTTATAAAAATTCTTCTGTATTTACTCACAATATATAGGTACTTATTTTGGTGACCAGGACCCAATATTGTTGTTTTGGGAGCAAAATATTAAGCGATGGAGATTTACTACCTCGTATAATTATCTACAATTTGACATATGAAACAACCTTATAGATTATATCTAACAAATGTCATAGGTCTCAATAGCTCACATGGGTGAGCATTGTGCTAGTGACAGTAGTGACGCATAAGTTCCTGGTTCACCTGTATGTCGCCTGTATGTCGCCAGATTATTAACGTACAACCTTATAGAGTAATTTAGAAAATAAACTGCTTCCGGGCTATGCCGTGTGTCAAGATTTGTAAATGCCGACGTTTCGGTCCCGGTCCCGGTGTACAAGCAGAGGACATTCGTCAACAGGTTTCCAGGGTAATTAGGAAAGCTACTCCGCCGAGGAGCAATATTACCAAAGGAGAGACCATCAAGGACAACAAGGATATCACAGTACTACCAGCGGACAAAGGGAATGCAACGGTGATATTGAACAAGGATGACTACAACGGGAAGATGAACGATCTATTGGACCCAAATACGTACCGTAAAATTGCTAGGGAGCCAACAGATAAGGACCCAACCTATTTGTTGGCAAAATTCTTGTCGAAAACCATCCAACCGTGTATAGGACAAACTACATCTTTTGTCAAGAACTCTGTTCATTTTATTCAGATTCTAAAGGAAGTTGTTATTGACCCGCAGGATATACTCGCAAGTTTCGACGTAACATCACTCTTTACGTGTGTTTCGGTTAAGGATGCAGTCAAATGCCTTCGGACAACACTTGTGCCCCTAGGTCTACCAACCGATGTACCGGATCTTGTAGAGTATTGTCTCTCCACCACATACTTCAAGTGCGCGGGAGCGATGTATGAGCAAGTAGAGGGTGCTGCCATGGAATCACCTCTTTCACCGGTAATCGCCAATTTCTTCATGGAATTGTTTGAAGAAAAAGCCATTAGGTCAAGTCTTACAAACCCAACCATTGGGTCAGATATGTTGATGATACCTTTGTGGTTTGGGCAGACGGTAGAGATAAACTTGCTGAGTTTCTTAGCCAACTGAACAATGTTAGTCCTTCTATCAACTTCACAATGGAAATAGACGGGGATAATCAGCTGCCATTCTTGGATGTGCTGGTACACAGAACGTCAACGGGTACGCTTGGATAAACAGTATACCGTAAGAAGACACATACCGATCGGTACTTGAACGCCAAATCACACCACCATCCCCAACAGAAGAGAAGTGTTATTAACACTCTGTTCGACAGAGCCGAGAAGGTGTGCGACTCCAGCACCTTGGACGACGAACGGAAACACTTGGTGTGGAAACACTTGGACGTCAGAATGGATACACCAAGTCTGATATACTGGGTGTCAAACAAAGAAAACCGCAAGTCTCAGAGGCGGCAAGAGTCAAAAGGTTTTGCTTGCTTACCATACGTAAGTGGGGTATCAGAAACAATCGGTAGATTACTGAAGAAATCGGGTATCACGGTAAGTTACAGAGCACCAGCAAAGGTAAAGGATCCTTTGCCTAACCCAAAGGATATCACACCACTCCTGACGAACGAAGGGGTATACAAGATAACATGTGAGGGTGGAACATGCTATGTAGGACAGACAGGACGAATTATCGAATGTCGAGTCAAGGATCACAGTATAGAGACACCTGGCTACGTAAGACGTGAGATGTTGGCAAGGGTGGGTAATTATCATCGAAGGCTTATTAGAGAAGCCATCGAAATTTACAAACATCCTGACAACATCAATCGCGAGGACGGTACTGACATTAGTAGGGTCTGGAATCGAGTAGCTTTGAAGAAGCGAGCAACATGGTTTGCGAAACGTCCGGATTTCCAAATCTTGACATACGGCATAACCCGGAAGCAGCTTATTTTCTATATGATTCTGGCCGTGAAAGCCTACGTACTTACTTATAGAGAGTAAGTTTAGCAAAAGTTATATCCATTCACCACGTGGTGTACGATTGGTTTACTAATTGATATCAGTGATTGTTGCTACAAAATTGTTGCCATGCTAAAACATATATAATGTTGAGTTTCCTTTATACATCATATCATAGATAATAAATTGTAGTAGTTAACCAGATTAATCGAAGTTCTTCTTCTTAGTTAACAATCCCAAAATGGCACACATTTCGATAGTCGCAGCAGAAAATTATTTGTGACCTTCTGCCACAACTCAAAATGTAGATAATGAATCTGGGTAGTTCTTATTTCATGCGCAGTATCAAATAACCCCTGCATCACAAATCATAATATTATTATTATTACAATATCTAACAACCACGAACAAATTATTATAACTTCTATAAAAAATATTCCATATATTTACTTCATATGCCAAATTATCTGATAAATAATTAATCTGGCAGTTATTAGTAAACGATAGAGATTCTTCTCATTGGCGAACAATCCCTAAATCCTAATAAAAATCATATAAAAAAACTCCGCGGTTCCTGCTTATCGCAAACTCATTATTTGATGTGCTTGCATATTACTTTAAATATTTTGGAATTAATTTGTGGATACTTAACGAAACTTATCTACGTCAATTTTACTTTACACTTCCAAGTTACTGCTTAAAAGTAAAAGTGTGGAGATGACTATTAATGCACCATAAACACATTCTATAATGAATTTCATTTGGTGTATTTTAATGGGTAATTAAGCACGTCAGTGGAGTCGAAAATCCGTCCGATCAAATTCCTCCGACAATGGATTACGATTCACCGCAGCTTTCGTTTTGCAATTACTTACGCCAGTAGAATATTTCTCACTTCCCCGCGATAATAATTGAACGGATTAACGGCGGAATTTCATCGAAATATTACGATTACCTTTCGCAAGCGATAATCTTCGAGATTCGCAGAAATCAGAAATTACCATTGTAATTTGCCCAGATGATTGTTATCAGTTGCGCAAAGGCGATAGTAAAAGTTAGAAAAAGAAAAGTTCCCCGTAAAGGTAAGAACGGCACTTTCGTTTTTAATGTACGACATGGTACATATTTTTATTAATCACATTAAACAGCAATTTACTTTACAAGTTTCGCAAGAATAGATGGTATTATTGTTATTATACCGCTTGGTATTACGTCAATGGTATTACTTCCACTTTTTCAGGTGACAGGTAAATTGATCATAGTCGATAAAGTAGACACCTCCCATGTTTATTGTTGATGTAATATTTAGAGATGTGGTTATAACTGGAAATCTTGTAACGGTAGGTACCTAATCTAGTAATGTAAAAATAATTTAATGAACTTTTACCCAACGCAAAATACATCACGTATCCCTAAAGAACATATATTGAATGGAGTGAAATATCTATCGGTTCGAAATTTAGGACTTTTGATACGGTTAGAAAACTTCGGCAACTGTACTAGCATGTTGAACTAGCCTGCTGTCTGCGAGATGTTCAAGAACGTCGCGTCAGATAAAATTTAATATCTTTGGAACTATAGGCGACTCCATCCTAGAAAAAAAAATGGGTTTTGTACGTAGAAGCGTAGCAGATATTATACATATTTTTACGATTATATCCATTGTGGGGGCGACCATGTAATAATTATTTAAAAAAATCAATTGCTTTTATTTTTTCACATATATAAATTAAAATAATGATTGTATGCAGTTATCCAGCAAATATTTCAACCTTTAAAATAAAACAGTAATGGGTCCGATACGATTACTAGAACCAAAGATATTGAATTTTGAATAAGGCAAACTTTGGCAAATAATCGTAAATAATCCAAACTTAAAACTTTCATATCTCTGAAATAGTATATTATTTGAAGAGCACATAATTAAGGATATAAATAGCGAGCATGAAGTTTACACGCGAGCGGTAGGCGAGCGTGTAATGATGCGAGAGATTTATATCCGTTATGTGCGAGTCAAATACGACAAATACAGACTTTGACACTAGCGTTGTATAATGATGACAGTTCGTTCAAATAATGAGGTCATTATTTGAACGAACTGTCATTATTATACAACGCTAGTGTCATTATAATCATTGGCGAGTATAATGATGGGGATTATATACTCATAGATACGTATGCAATGAACTTATTATATGTCATATGAGTCGTAGATAAATATTTTTTTTTACTAAATCCTGATACAGGTATAACTTTATTTAGTGCATACAACTTACAAAAACAGTCTAGGCCAAATCTAAAATGTAACGTCTTAAAAGGTGTACGATTTCTCAAAGAACGTATGTGTGCAGTGCACACACACACGGTTTATACAAAACCCGACTTAAAAAGCGCTGTTCGAATTGCCCATTTCCAAAAGACCAGTCAGTCAAAACTGGCCCTCAAATTTTTGCAGGTGAAATCAATAAAATGTACCTACACCATACAGAAAATTACCTACTTTAAATAAACTAAATTTGGCAATATAATAAAAGAACATAAAGTTTTTATATTCTAGATACGAAATTAAATATTTAATATAATAAGTAGAATAACACCTCCAACTGACTACTCAACTACGTTTTATTGTTTTCGCAGCATTTCTAGCATTTTTTGGTGTTTTATTAGTTGTCTAAAATACTGACATCGCATTGAGTGACTTCGAACTATTATTTCTTCAGTTTCTTCAAATACTTGTGAAAGATTTTTTCCATTGCTAGTGATAGCTTTTATGGTTTGATGGCAGTTAAATCTATAGTGCATGAATAAGTTTTCTAGTTTAGTACAACAGTGGTGCAACTCTAAAACGTACGTAAATTTCAGAGGAATAATATTTGAAAAATATCTGCTATCTTTGCATGAATCTGATAGAAATGTAAATATTCCTAATAAGTTAATAAATAAAATAAGTCGAAAAGCTGCAAAAAAAGTGTCAAAATGAATTCTTTGAATTCTTCTATCATAATTCCACTTTTTTCTCGATTTCTTTTTCAGATAGTAAGTGTCGTGCTGTGAAAAAAGTTTCATATGGACTTATTTGCTTTTCAAATCCTTGAAAATTTACAGTCATTTTAAGTATTAACAAAACAGTATTTTCTACGGCCTAAACTTCTTAAAGAATTGAAAAAGCAAATAAGTCAGGGTCATGCTTTTTACTCAGAATATTCGTTTTGCTTTTATAATTTGTAATTAGTTTACCAAATAATAATTTATATTTCAAACGGCTCTAACTTAAGAATAAAAAAGTACATCAATGTCAACATCGATGATTAAAAATAAAAGCATCGATGGCAAAAACATCGACCATCGAACCATAACATCGATGTTTCTAAAACATCGATAAAGATCGCCCACCACTACTAGGCACTGTATAACATGCGACTGTGCAAAGTGTTTTGTGACACTAAGCAGGGCCGGCCCTAGGCGGTAGGCAAGGTAGGCAACTGCCTACGGCGGCAAAGTTTAGGGGCGGCAAAACCAACTGCACTACAATAAAAAAGGCTCTAAAATATTGCCTGAATCTAGAAAATTAAGGAATAGTAAAATACAATCAAATACAATCGGAATTGACAGGCTTCAGGCCATTCCTATATTTTAAGATGCATAGCAGCCAATAATAGACATACTTAAATAAAATACCTCATTAGCTTTTAAAAGAATTACGATCAATTAGGAAAAATAATATGATCAATTAGAAAAAATAATATGAAACTGTACTGTAGTGTAGTGATCCTATACAAAAATCAAAAGAGTAGGTAATATAAAATAGTCCTAACGATCCTTTTGAGTTTTTATGGGATATCTACAAACTTAAAGAAAATGTTATAAGTAAAAATGATTTACTGGCACAATCGAAGGATATAGAACCCGCTTTAAAAATTGGCGATTCCTCCATCTTAACGATTTAGCATTTGGGTAGGCACATAATTTGCCCGCCTATAAAAATAATATTAAAATGTGCTGAGTCTTTGATGATATTATTATTGAAATTAATTAAAAACTATCAGTGATTAAAAAATTCCCCATGAAATGCTTGCATCAATTTCTCCGAAAATATTGCGCTTAGCAGAACAAATTATACATCATATTAAAGATAAAATTTTAATGAAGATTTGGGTACATGATAAACAAAGAATTACTTAAAATATTGAAAGATTTAGATTTGGGAAAATGTAACGAACGGAGATATTATGTCAATATCTATTCCGTCAAAAACGACAGAAGTTTACTGATGACAGATGACTTAACAGTGTAGATATTGAGATAATATTTCGGTTCTGAAAACCCGTTTGTTAACCTTCTCCCAAATCTACATTTTTCAATATTTTTAAGTAATTCTTTTCATCTTTAATATGGTGTACATTTTGTTCTGCTAAGCTTAATACTTTCAGAGATATTTGATGCAAGTAGTTCATGACAAATTTCACTCAATTGTTCAATCAATTGAGCTGCTATTTTGTAAGTATGTAATTAATTAAGTATGTACAGGTGGGGCAAATTCGATGTTACTACAGGAATTCTTGGTAACTATAAGAGATATCAAAAAATGAGTAAGATCGTTTTTTTTTTTGAGAGAAACTCAATGGTGAAAACAAAAATTACCTATCGTCTTTTGTTTTCGAGTATTATTATTATCCTATTAATCTAAGCAAATTGCACTGCGAGATATGCACTGTCAAATATTTGTACCGGAAGTACCGAAAATATGTATGAACATTTAATGTCGATTCGTAACATCGCACATCTGGACTTGCAAACACGTTGCAAGGTCTCGAACTCATCGGCTGGCTCGACAAAAACTTGTAGTTCTGTGGCCGTAAAAATACCTTCTACGCCGATATTGGGCAGAGTATTTGAGGTAAACATATTAATGCGGCATGAATGCACGAGTGAGAAATACATTCTTATGCCTGCAAGAAATAGTTTTCGGGCTATAACATTCTTAATACGTTCTACTTTCGACAAGAAAATAATATCTTGGTACGTAGTATGTAGGATGTTTGTTTTCGCTGCATTACTAACCAAGACGCGTTAGTAGTGTAGCGAAAACAAAATATAATAAAAAAATAATACACGCAAGGACTCATGATGCATGAATTTATTATTTGATAATAATTATTTCAATCATTTGCAGTTGGTTTGTTATAAAAGTAATTAATCAATCATCAGGGGGGCGGCACTATCGAGATTTGCCTACGGCGGCAAAAACGCTAGGGTCGGCCCTGCACTAAGGCGGTTCGCACACGGTGAAAGTTTTTTAGTCCTGTGGGAGATCGGAGTCATCAGCACGATGCAATTCAACCACTTCTCTCGTAATAGAGTGGGGCTCCGCTAACGGAGCTACCCGAATTCCATCAAGAGGCCATCGAGAGGCAATATATAGATTTGTGGGAGAAGTGGTAAAACATCCAATTTTATATAGTTACCAACTCCCAGCTATAACAAGAAAGCCGAGGTAGAAAAGGCATGGATTCAAGTAGGAAGGAATTAAAACGTTAAAAAGTAAATCAGTCTTCTTGGTGTTCCTTTTTGCCTCTAATTCATTCTTCGATTTGTCATATTCTCCCAAACTGTGATCTTTGAGGTCTTCTAAGGTGCATTTAACATGCAATATCCAGCTATGGTTGATAGACACTAGCGATTCAATGCAGTTTTGCGTTAAGAAAGTAAATATTTTGCATTCAAAATATATTTTTTTAGTCTTCTTCTGCACTTTTTTAATATTCTTGTTAACGTTTAGGTTTCTTTTTTGTGTGTAGACTAATCTACACACTCATTGCGTCGACGCGTTGTCCAAACAAAAACGACAAAAACGCAAATATGTAGATTGCAGAATTCCGCAGTATGAGTCAATTTTAAATTGATTTCCGGATGGAACCCGCGTTTATGAGTTTGAAGCAGTCGACGTTTCGCAGTCTGTTGCAAGAGGCATCTTCAGGTTTAAGTATGTAACCAAGTGCTAAGAAGATCATCTTCGATACAACATAAGCTGAAATTGATGACTGCCTTACGTAAAAACAAACATCGTCGCGCCAACGAGACTTGAGTCGCCACATGTGCGATTAAGGCGCTTCGCACACGGAAAAAACTTTTTTAGTCGTGTGGGAGACCGGAGTCGTCAGCACGATGCAACTCAACCAACTAAACCCAATTATAGTCGCGTAGTTAACAGGGAACGCCTGCGACAACATTTTCTCGCTATTTAAGCCATTTCGAACAAAATCATAGCACCGAAGCGAACAGCATTGTCATTTTGAGAATGTCAAACACGGAACTGTCATGTTATTGATCCCGTCGTCATGGCGACTGGAGTAGAAGTACACTCCCAAACCGATATCCATAAATTTACTCAAATTGAGGGGAAGAAATACAAAAACTGGGCAAAATATAAACAAATAGGACCGTCTATGCATTGAAGGTTTCTATTTCGAGCAATAAATGCCGTGGTAGGCGCCCATGTTGCTTCTCCTCATATCCTTTGAGGAGTTAAGGTCTCCAATTTTCGGGAACGTGCTAAATGGGCTGTACCCGCTCTAAACATTTTTGCAATGGAATTCAAGCGGCAATATCGTCGTACGTCGATTTTTCGCGAAAAATTAAGAGATATAGGCGCTAAATCCGCGATTCGCGAGTCCACACAGCAGCAAAACCTCTGCCGCGTCCGTGGTTTCGCGGTTTTCGCGACGAAAGACGCGAAACTCTCGAGAAGAGTACATCTATGATTTGCTTTTTAGTTATAATGATAAAGTATTGAGATTTTAACGGAAATATGTCTTATTGGGCCCCTGAGCACTTTTGACCTAGGTAAAAAATCTGATGTGGCCAGGCCCATGACTTTACCATACTATCTATAAAGTTAATAGTTTAGCTACATGATTCTATTTGATCGAGATCGGCCGTGTCTGCATTAAAATAAAACTAGTAAGCCAGGATTTAAGAGATATTTTGATACTGTTGACAGTAGGTATTGTGTATGTGTACCCGTTTTTTTTGTGGCGACGATTCCTGAGAAACTTCTAACGGTATCGGGACAAAACTTCATATTTAGAAGTTTTCTCACCAAACTTAGAGCAGAAAAGCTTTTTGTTCAAAAGAGTACAATGGAACTGGTTTGCTCTTAGCATTTTTAACGATTTTGAAAATGAGCCGCCATATCTGTAATTTCGTTATATAATAAATTAAGTAGAGGAAATTCTGAATAATTTATGTCTATGACACTTTTTGGTAAAATTAAGAGTTTAGTTGGATGAGCAAATTCTATTTGATAGAGATCTGTCGTGTCTGCTAGTTAGTCAGGATTTGACAGATATTTTCATTCTAATGGCAGTAGGTAGTGTCAAACGCTGATGTTTTGACAATACCTACTGTTAATAGCAATGGCGGCTCGTGCAAATTTGCTTTTGGGTGGGCAAAAAAATATCAATGGATTTGAATGGCCTTGATAAAAAAACTCAGTTCGTCACTACCAAAGAAAAAACAGTACCAATACCAAATTATATGCCTAATTCTTTGACTTATACCTTGTCCTCGTAAGACAAGTTGGCGAAACAATTCTTTAATAAACAATCTACTAAATCTACTACTTGCGTTAAGTCTTCCTGTGTTTCTGCCATTGTATCAACAAATTATCATCAGTCCACTCACAACCATAACCAAAAACTGACTAACCACCAAACAAAACAGTAAACATAACCCCAAAACGGCATTTTACTCCAAAACTGTGGGAAATAAAGTAGCGCAAAGCGTTGCACTTGTACATATTTGAAAACACACGACCATCACGTCGACAGGGACCAATCACATCTCGAGTCCGCACCGCTAGCTCGCTGACGTCACAGCATGGAAATCACACAATCCACCAGGGTTGCCAACTCTTGTAGTTGTTTACCCACTAAAACCGGTAGCCGATTCTACTAAATTCCACTAGATTTTTCTAATTTCCACTAAAATATTCTACTAGATAATGAAAAAAAATCTTGTTTATGTGTTTTATTAGACGAATAATAAAAATAAACAAGTAATATATAAAAATATTATATAAGATCAAATAAATATAACACAGAGTAAATATTCTAATATTATGTAAAATACAAAATAAATACAAACAGTACATATTGTTGGCTTTAAAGCCTAGAGATCAACTTGAAAACAAATAATATATTCTAACATGTACTTAGGTGTCAAAAACTTGAGTTTCTATTATTAGACGAATAATAAATATAAAAAATAACATATAAAAATATTATATAAGATCAAAAATAAATATAACACAGAGTAAATATTCTAATATTATGTAAAATACAAAATAAATATTTCTGGCTTTAAAGCCTAGAGATGAACTTAAAAACAAATAATATATAATTATATATAATAATATAATAATAATAATATATCATTGGTTTTAATTTTTTCTAATACAATATCTGGGAAATTGTAAATATCACAGCATTTATTGTATCGACTTAAACCAGCTCTTATAGATATTATTGCACTGAGCATGGGGAGCTGAAGACGGTTTCTAAGTTTATTTTTGATAAGGTTCATAGAACTAAATAACCGCTCCACTTCGGCATTAGAGTGCGGTAATATAAGTGCCTCTAATGCAAAATCAGCCAGTTCTTTAAAAGGATTTTCATTTGCAGCATTTTTATAATTGTATACCTCACACCAAAATCTTCTTGTGTCTTGCCGTTCACTCCACTGTGTTATATGTAAAGATTGCCACTGATTTTGGATGTTTTCAATCAAATCTGGAGGTTTTCCTAAAGTTTCTAATATATTGACAAGATTGGATTTAATAGGTTTGTAAGCTTCTTCTACACTTATAGATGAAATTTTTCTTAAAATATTGATGTTATCTGGTAATCTTATTTTTATTTGATTTATCAAAGTTACTACAAAATTAATACATCTCTCTCTCTAACGTTGACTTCACCGGAAAATCCCTTTTCTTTCATTTTCCGTATAGTTGTTTCAAAATTGTACCCTAAATAACAAAACTTGTCTATATACTCATTTACATTAATTTTCAATATATCTCTAGTAATAGTATCAGGAACACAAATTTTATTTACAAGTGATTCTAACAAAAACATTATGGAATCAAAAAGCTTTACTGGATCAGCATCATTTGATTCAAATAATTTATTAACTCTCTGCACATCAATTAAAATTGGTCTTATGAATGAAATAAATACATAATTGGTATCATCCTCATACATCTGATACAACAGATCAGCTGTGTAACATTTTTCATCTATTTTTGCGATGGAAAAGTGTGTTTTTAATTCTAGCCACTGTTCATAAATTCGACTTACAGCCGTTTCTATTGATAACCAACGTGTATTACACGACTGAACAATTTTTAGGGGGCTATGATTGTCATTAAGCAACTTGTAAATCTGGCTATACGCTGCTTGTCTAGAAGAAGATTTGCTAAACCAATTATACGTTTCTTGTATCAGGAACTCTAAGTTTCTGGGTAAACATTCTTTTGCAGAAAATGATACAGCTAATTGTAAAGAATGCATCTCTAAACTTTTGGTCATACGTTTTAGGCATCTGCAAAGAACACTGATATAACATTGTTTACAATAAAATATATCTAAACACTTACTTTGGGTGCCCTTACTTTTTCCAAGTTTCAATCAACGTTAATATGATTTTAATATGGTAATATTTTTATGTATTAATATTATACAAGATCAACGGTAATTCCGTGTAATATCGTAACATTCGTAACAGAAGTGTTTTGCGGGTTTGAACATGGTTTGAAATCGCAAACACACGTGAAGTTAAAAACACTCCACAGCGATTGCGCATAGTGGATTTTTTAGCACTTGCCTGCTGGTTTTGTTTGTTAACTCGATTTGTTTTGTCAACATTTGTATACTCAAAATCTACTAAAAATTCCACTAACCACTAAATTCTAGTTTTCTCCACTAGCTCTATTGAAATTCTACTAAATCTAGTAGAAATTCTACTGAGTTGGCAACACTGCAATCCACCGATACAATACCCAGTAGCACATGCGCGTTGGGTGCCATGCTCGCATTGCTGATTGCTCGCTTATGGGCCGATTTGACGTCGGTTGATGTGCGGACTCGGGGGGTTACGCGGCGGAGCGACACCTAAACGCGGTTTGCTGTTAAAACTGCTCCGAGTTCCGAGGCATTCTCGCACGCTAGAGAGAGCGCGGTTGCGTAGCAGAGAAAGCAGTATGTCACTGTGTAACACCCGACGTATTTGAAAAATAATTACAATAATTACTGAATTTCCATAAAACATTTTTTTTAATGAATTTGTACAATAATGTAAATGTATAATTGAATTGAATAATTATAAATATTTTGGTTATTGAAAAATGTGTATAAATAGGTATTTTTATCATTTTTTTTGTTTTCGTGTTGTTTGGGTGGGCAGTGCCCACCCTGCCACCCCTGACGATCCGCCACTGGTCAATAGTAACAAAATATCTGTCAAATTCTGGCTAACTAGACTTATGCAGACACGACCGATCTCCATCAACCGATCAATCTCATGCAGCTAAAATATTAATTTTATATATTGAATAATAAAGTCACGTGCCTGGCCCCATAAGATTTTTTTGTTTTGATTTAACGTCACGCGTAAATTTACAGTAATTGTTTACATTTTAGAGTATGACCGTCATATTGCATCCTCCAATTTAATTTTTTTAAATCTTCTATCGGATTTACTTATTTATTTATTTATTTATTAATTAGTGACACAAGAAAATCTTATATTGAAAATTTGAGTTAATCTAAAAATGTCAAAGTTATAGAATTTTGTCCCCGAAAGGTTAACTTTGCCGCACTGTCCGTCGCCTGGTTGTGAAAACTAATAGGATAAACAGGTAGAAAAGAGCAATACATTCATGGCGTTTCGGGCTGGCACAACATGTCATTAACATTAAAAGGGTTCTAGACGACTGATAAAAGAATGCGTTGGTTGATGTGCATTTACGCTTGTGATTATAAGAAAATTCCACATACCTATTGATTGCATGTTCAGTTCTCAACATCGCCACAAGGCGCTGTTGACAATCTCTCGGCGCGTTATCGGAGAGGATTTATAACCTGATTTTCTCGAAATAATAAAGAACTTTTGCTACACGGGTCATACGCGAGTGAAATTGGTTTGCTCTGGTACGTTTATCAGTGGAACGTCACGCTGTGTAGTGTGGACAATATCCAGGACAATTTTATATACATTTCTCACAGATATTGTGTATGAAAATGAGACCACATTACTTTATGTAGGCACCTCAGACAATGGCCAGTATTTTTTTTGTCTCCCAGGTGCTGGGTAAAAGACGTTAAAGACCGAATTTTCTGTGATTGGTCCTGGTAGATCCTGGCCTTTATATGTATAAGCTTGTGCCGCATTTCGCTATATGTTATCGATTTTTGTTCGTAAAAACTCAAACATTTTTGCTTTTGGCTGACTTCTCTAGAAGGCTGAGACAAAAGTTGGACCTAAATTTGAATCGAAATCTTGGTTTGCCATTTGACAATATTTATGAAATCACATTTCACAAAATTATCATTGATTTTTCTCTTCATTGCTTATTCATTGCCCATTCATTGAACGTCACGGTTCAAGTTTTCATTCCAGCCTAACGTAACGTAAAGAAGTCTGACAGAATTTTGTTGATAGAGTGAAATAAAGCTTGTACTTCAAAGCTATGAAGAAAAACCAAAACATGGATCCAACCACGCGCCTGGTCAAAAACCTGTCGTCAAAAAGGCCCATTTGTGAAAGAGGCTTTTAAACTGTGGACCAAAAAAAGAAAAGAAAACGTTACCAAATTTAGAATTATATTTATTTCCAATAATATCTAGCCAACTCAAATATTTCATAAAAAACGAATTCTTTATTTTGTGAAGATTGAAATCATGTTCGCAATAACAGAACGTTTCAATCCAATGTTATGTTCTTTTAGGTATGGCTATGCAGCGTTTTTGATAATATCGGTATAATGAAAGGTGCATTAAAATTAATAGAAAATGAAACTTGTTTACCCTTTTTTTTCAAAAAATAACAGTAGATTTTTGATACTAACGTTACGGGGGTGATTTTTTTGTATACAGAGCAAAATTCTTACAGATCGCTTTTTATTGTTTTCGCCCAAAAAACAGCGGAGTTGGACGGTTGTAACTAAAACTTCACATAGACACGAGAAATTCCATTGCGTACTTGAGTTATCTTTAAGGTCGGCAAAGCGAAAATGCACTCATAATTTTTAATCTGCTATTTCATGTGCATATTCAAGTTTGTGCATTAAAAATTTACTATAGAGTGAACTTTGTACCTTTATTATTAATAAAAAAATACCTTGCTCCATTCTGTAGAGTGTAGGTGACGATTTCTATGACTATCGATTTTTATTTTTTTTTAATTGCAACAAGACTACGATATTGTCACCAACATTGTTCCAATCGTCACCTAGACTCGACAGAACTGAGCCGCATATTTTTTGTATTAACAGCAAAGGTTCCAAGTTAACTTTAGCTTATAACTTGAATGGAAATACCTGAACATTCGGGTGTAAATATTATTACAAAATTACGAAGTATATTTGATTGCCTACACAATTCTTGCCCAACCGTAAGTTTTTTATTGTGCAGAAAACATTGCCAACTTATGGTTTTCCTATGGGCGCTATGTTTGACTTTGCATTTTAGGTGATTTTTCTTTAGTTTCAATTAAGATGTATCACACTTCTTGTTTAGCTGTACATTTTAGACAAATGTTCTTGCAGAGAGTGATTTGGAGGTGATATCACTGTTTTATTAGTATGGCACATCACTTCCCTTTATTTTCCTTGAAACAAAAACGTCATTTTTGTTCAAGTTCATGTTCAAAAGCGCATAAATGGTCAATAATTATCCGAAATGTTACTAATTAGTAGATACTTAATTTTATTATCCTACAAGCTTTTATTGCGGAATCCACAAGAGGAAATCGTGTTATTTTCTTTGGTGTATTAAATTATTTTAAATTGGAATTATTTCCCTTTGAGGACTGAAATCGTGGCCGTTTTGCCGTAAATTGCGAAATACCGCGACCGTACGAGTTAGGGGTAGTTTTTAGGTGTTCCAGTCTCTAATAAAATTGGCGGACACCATAGAATATTGAAACCTAAGTCTAACTTCACTATACTATAAAAAAGGATTTTTCGAAATTTGGGCTTCAAAAGGGGCAAAAGGCAAATTTGGCACATTATCTCCTAAGCAAAATTAAAACGAGCGGTATTTCATCGCTTTTGTTTTTAACTTTACGATAAATAGAAAGCCAAAACTATCGATTTCCGTTGAAATCTTTAAAACTATAAATGATTAATTTCTTGATTTCCTGGAAATGTACTGCTTTGAATATTGATTTTCGCAACGTTGCGAAAAGTTTGCTGAACAATAATACTTACTTATAACAAACGGCACAGTGCAATGCTGGACGTTTGTGGCTGCTGGGCAGTTCTACAAAATGGCCAAACCGTCCAGCTGTATGATGCATGGCTGAATACCTTAAACATAAGATTATCAGTTATGAAATTTCAGAAAAAGCTAATCCGTTTATAGAGACAGAAGGTATTATAATAGAAATTTTCTAGGAAGTTACTGGTCGACTGGTAGAAGGAACTAAATAATGACTAACCACCCAACATCACAAAAATATCCAAGGTATGTAGAGGGATGCCAACTTCCAGCGACACCGTACAACCATAGTTGTAATAGTTCTTGCCCTAGATAATGGACCTGGACAATGTTGAATGCTTGGTGTGAGTGCAACAGAAGAGGCCCGTTCTTCTGGAATGGTGGAAGGAGAGAGCCTTTGGTGGTCTCTTCGGATGGCCTGGTTTCGGCGCACGACAGTCCGGCTTGCGGATGCACCATCAGTAGTGTCGGAAACCGCAACAGGTGTAGAGGTTAAAGACTTATTCGTTAGGAACCGGCTATAGGTAAAACGTACGTGCAACAAAATAGACCCAGTTTATGCTCCGCGATCATGTGGTGTCAGTGTTCTAACATGCTCCGGCAACGGCTCCTCATCGCCACCACTGTTGGACTTATATTTGCTTCTGCTTTCATTAACGGTGAGTTTCCGATCACTGTTATTTATTTATGTTAAGAAATTCACCTGGTCGCGCTTAAGCTAACATGAGCGTCGCTCCGTTTAAAGTACAGATATATAATTCATATACTACACGCACAATTTATTTTACTAAGAAATATTAAATAAATTTGTAATATTGAACAGCGCGCGCGAATGTTAGGCTGCTTTAGCGGTTTCTGTAAATGTGTCGGTCTGAATATCAAAATCACAGCAAAACGTGCATTTTGTGTGAAAGGTTGAACATACATAAACAATCTGACTAAGCACATATCTAAATTATTTACATATTATGTGCAATAATAAATTAATAAACAAGTTACAGGATTAGCGATAAAAATTTTTGGCGTCTGATAAAATTAATAAACTGAAGAACAGTAAAAATAAAAGAAAATCTTTAACTTATAATAGTATTCTATTTGAGCACACCACTTCGCATTATTATACACTCGCCTACGGCTCGTGTATCAACGTCATGCCAGCGCTTTACATCCGTTATGTGCAAGTCAAAAACGACGTTTTATCTGCGATTCATAAATTCCATTTTATATCAAAAAATTTTTTAATGTGGAAAGTGTACTATTATTGTCCGAAATAGACCTACCAAATCGGTTACTATATTATGTGGGATTATTAAAAATCACCACAGTATTAAATATTATTTGTATTCTATATTAAATTTATAAGGAAACGTTGTAGTACTTCGTTCCTCTTGCTATATAAAATAATAAACTTTTTGTTATTTCTTTAGAAAGAAGATCCTATTGACCTATTACTTCATTTTCATAATTTGTTGATAATATTGTTTTGTTTATTGTTTATTGTTTATTTGGTTTTATTTTGTTAGCTGGTGGTAACTGTGTAATGAAATTTTTGGAACTAAAAATTAATTTTTGTTCTTATACAGATAGAAATTGTGATTCATTCATATAAATGCTGCTTTGAATAGAGGCAAACACATATTTAATTGCTATACCGCTTATTTAAGTAAAAAAATATTTATTATTTAAACAAATGACTCAAATAAACGTTGTTTGTTAATTGTAATATATAAATAGCAACAAATAATAGAATTAGTGAATATTAATACTTATTTTTAATATATATTTCACTTTTACCTCTATTTAAACAACGCTTAAACACAATTTGCTTTCTGTTTATGGAATGACGTTTAAGGAATTTTATTAAACAGTTGAAACCAATACTTATATTTTATTATAAACATTTAATGTGGTCTAACAAGTTGCTTTCCATAAATAATATTGTTTTATAGAACTTTTTAACGTTCAATTCGTTTTTTTAATGTCATTAATAAGTACCAACCCATTTTACACTTTTCAGACACATTTTACACTTTTCACACACTTTTCAAAAATTAACTAAATAAACAAATGAACGAAAACAAAATACATACGAAACGTTTTATAAATCCTATAAATTCCTACTTTGTTTAAATACCCGTCGTATTTAATCTTGATAATAAATACCCGGATATTTAACATCACTGGTACTAATACAACAGACAAATTCTAAAATGATACTGTAAAGCAACATGGTTAGAAGCACGTGATAATGTGCGATGTGAAGTCAAAATATACAGTTAATAATCTCTAGGAAGCGTCAATAAATTCTACGTCACTTATTGTTAACTTTTACTTAATATTATTTGTGCATACACCATACACTATATGTCTATATAGTGATTTTCTTTAAATATTGTTTGTAGTACCTACCCTTTCAATAAATTACAGGTATATATCATTACTCGGAGTTTCAATGATTACCAGTTGAATAATACGAATAGTATAGTATTTTAAATTTTCGTCTCTCATTTGTTATTCAATAAGCAATGGAAAAAGACTTTTACTCAAACTGATTTACTATAACTTTTTGGAAAAATCTGTTGAACGCAGAGATTTCTTTATGGATCCAGGATTTTACTATTCTGGAATGTATCTTTCTTTGCTAATTGCAATGACTTAACACTTGGACTTTCTTATTGACCGTGCACGAACACACACAGAGAAAATTTGTGTCTAATTTTTATTTTATCTTTTATTATAGTATTTGGTACATTTCTCAATCTTTTGTTTGTCAGATTTTTTAAAAACGTATAGAAATATTAAATATTTACAAATAAAAATAAATTCTGTTAATAAATAGGAAAATTATATCTGCCTTGGAAACATTTAAGCGCAGGAGGTACTGATACCTCTTATTTTGGTATTAAGGAAATATAAATAAAAATTCAGTATAATATAATGGCTCTACGCGTTTCCTGACGCTTACGAATGCTGGACAACAAAACTACAAACAGTACACCAGTACAGCACAATGCCCTACGTCTCGTCACCCTAGGTTAGTACAGTATACGTTTTAATTTATTCAGGAAATTCACTTGCAAATTTGACATATTGACCTACCTAAAACTTCCCGTCTTCATTATAATTCCGCTCAGGTGATTTCAAGAATGCAGCCTTTGCAGAGGTCGCGCAAAGTGCAGCGGAAAACTTGGTGGCGTATTTAAAACCTACATAAAATTTGTGTCACAACTGTCGAGTAGTATTATGTACCTCTTTAAATAAGCTAGACGAAAATGATCGTCGTCAGAATGAAATTCGCTTTACTGTAATTCATGATTCACTGAATACGAATATGCGAGTGTTAAGTGTGTCAAGTCGTCGTGCCACCTTTGGAAAGTAATTGGATTCCTCATTGGTTTTGGTGTCCGCCAAACAGAGGCGGAAGCTTTAGCTACATATGTACCAATATTGGGACGTTCAGGCGCCTATGTTTTCTTTCCATATTTAGAAGAGGCCAAAGTATAAAATTGCGACATACAACCTTGTCATTGACCACGCATCCATCGTTTTGTTATCACGTATACCTTAAATCATTTATATACCTTTTGCCTTAGTAGGCATCTTTAAAAGCAAATGCAGTAGACTTCCAAAATGTTGTAAAAATTGTCTTCAATTAAAAGACAATTCCCAATTGTGATAGATCAAATGCTCTCAAATGTATGTACACCATTCCCAATAAAATGTCATCTGCAACTTTCTTTTATACCGGGTGATTCAATTTCGAGGCTCACCATGGGGATCTGCCTTATTAGTGGAGATAGAGCCTATGTTTAAATTTGGCAAAGTTTCGTATTTTTGTGTTGATGAATTAAATTATCTGAATAGAAATTTAAGGTATCATTTTTCATTTTGAAGATATCCGCAAAAAACTGAAATATTAATATATCGTTTTTAATTTTTTATACAAAACCACATATAGCTAGACATTTGAAACATTCTAGAGGTACTTTTTAACAAGGAATGCAGTGTTATTTTTTAATTTGAACTACCATAAAAGATGGCGACGTAACGTGTTTTTCTCATTTCGGCAATGTATAATATGTTGGCATTATTTCTTAAAACAATAGTGTAATAAAGAAAAAACAAAATTTGTAAATTTCGACTCACCCGACCAAACAATGCGATTAAAAAAAAATTCTGGGCTGTTTGTGGGCCTGATTTATATTTTTCTTTACTATAGACTGTTTTTTAATTTTTATTTCTAATCACAATACGTAATGGAATTAGACATTTGTAATCTCTTTAAATAAACTCTTTAATCTCTTTAAAATATCTTTAACTAAACGATATCCCAATACATTCACACTGGCCATTTGCGGACACACGTTGATTAACAACGTTGGCTTATTTTTATCTTTTATATGTAGACCAATTAATTATATTAGTATTGTGTATATTTTAGTTTTAGTACCTTAAGTATTTGTTTTCTTCTAATATTGTCTTTACGCAACGCTAGTGCAATAATTTTAGTTGTTGTCAGTGCTTTAAATTGTACATACTTTTTGTAATAAGGGTATGTTATTACTAATGTACCAGTGATGTACCGATAAGTGAGTGAAAATGGTTCTTACGTGGAAACTCGGCTGTATACGTGTACAGGTGTCTCACGGAGGGGGGGGGGGTCTCGGAACTACGATGTCTCTAAAATGGGACGAAAGTTTCGTCAATGTGGACCATTATCAGGACAGTTCTTGCATGTCAAAATTTTGCATGGGTACTTAGATGTCACGGAAAAATAAAACACTGTCAATTTCTTTTTTCTTGTATAACTTCGCTATTACGATAAATAAGATAAAATAAAAAGAATATTAAAAAGACTTTACAACCATGTATAACACGTGTATGAAATTAGAGTACAAAATACATTAAATGTCCCATTAGGTGGCCCGCCAGATCGCACGACTCAACCCCCATGTACTTTTTTCTATGGGGCTAAATAAAAACTAGCCACCATGTAATGAACTGTGATGTTTTTTCTTTAGTTTTTAGTTTATTGTTCTATTAGATATTCTTAAAAGGCCTCTCCACTGCTCGCTGAAGGTTCTGCACTGTATCATAGTTTTTATATGGCTTTTATAAAGCCACATTGAAAAAAGAAAAGCCATGGGATTAAGTCGGGTGATCTGTCGGGCCTCCTAATGGCATTTTTTGTTATATTCCATAAATATGTTATACATGATTGTCACGTATTTTCCATATTCAATTTAAATCTGCATAAATTCAATATGGCGTCCATAAGAAATATAAGAGTTGAATATCGCCCAACCAAAGCTGACATATAAAACCATTTGCTGGCATCAAAAATGGCCTCAAAAAATAAATTTTCTATTTATCCTAATAGCTAATAGTTATTCAAGAAAAAAATTCCAGTTTTTACTTTTTCAGTAATATCTATAATGGACCAATGCAAAATTGTTTAAATGTAAAACTGTCGTGAGTGTGTTTACATTTTACCGTTATCGTAGCTCTTACAGTTTTCGAGATCCCCATGTACATCATGTATCTACCGTGAGACAGCCTGTATACGTATACAGACAATCAAAATCTCTACCATTAAATTGTAGCTGGTCTGCTCACTTTAAATATTAAAAGACTTACTCATAAGTAAAGCTCAAATCTCAATAAAAGAATAAGAAATATTTATTTACAATTAAAACAAAAGAATTAAACCAATCAACTGGAACTCTAAATCTACCAAATCTTCTTGAGGAGTTGTCAGATTATACAAAACACATTAAATTAAAATTAAACAGGAAGTAAGTATTGATCGGCTTACCATTTACAAAAGCACACACTAAAAAACTATATATTAATATTAAACGAGCGGGATGCTTGCGAGTGGTTTGTTTTACATCTCAAACTCCTCTGTATCTCTTCTGAATGCCAACGAATCTACGCCTCCCCTATTTATTAAAACTTCCCCCTCCTTGACTTCATATTAGGAGAAAAAGGACAGCACGACAAGTTAAATGAAATGTGTAGATGGCAAGCTAGTTGCCCTAAAAGCACAATAATCTCGCTCAGCAGTACCTTATACAGTTCATGACAAAAGTCATAAATCTATTACCAAAGAAAACTCTTAAATGCATGGGAATGAACACCATTAAAATTATAGATTACAGCCGCGTAATCGACCGCCAAGACTATGGTATCGAATTATATGCGATAAGGATGTCTCTCGCAGACCAACGCGCGATAACGTTGATCCCATAAACAGCGTAATACCAATTATCACATTCCTCCCCTAAATAAAATAAAATAATCATTACAAAAATAATGTCAGTTATTACATACAGATAAGTTACAAACTTAGCGGTTATCATGATATATTATGTACGCCTATAAAAACTGGTCACTAATCAATTAAACAAAGCATAAAATATAATTCACGGGATAATATAGAAATTGGTAAGCAAACATTTGCAAGCAACTTCTGAACAATAATTATAATCGTGATTAGTAGATTGCGGCAAGATGAAATCCAAAATTTGTGTAACAGTTACAACATCAACGTAGTCGTGTGAAATTCAATCGAAATTTAAAATTCAAATGAAGCGTCTCCGAGCCATGCAAAATTTTTCAATCGATAATAATAAAGCAGTCGTCGCGAAGCACTAATTGGTTACGTTCGGTCGTTGAAGCCTCTCGCTGTTCGTTTACACGAAATTAATGGACCCAGACGAATTTATCAGGAAACGTGAGCAAATCGCGATTCTACGGTGGCTTTTACATTTCTGAAAGTATTGCTTCAGAGTTGGTGATTATACACAGTAGGGGACTAATGGCATGTACTGGTATGAAAGCTGTTAGAAATCCATTGTTTTACCATTGTATCATCCATGGATATGGTAATGACCCCCGATCACAACAAAAGTGATTTAAACGGGTTAGATAAAGCTGAGCTGTGATAATGCTGAGTTGTTACTTAAGTTTCTTTTAGAGAAGATATTTTTACAAACATATCCTTACTTTACAACGATTTTAATCCCAGGATATAAATATTTACCTAAGTATTAGCCTAAATGTTAACTTGATTGGACAATATATTTTTCCCCTAAAGCTTAACGACTTAAAATTTTGCCTTGAAAGCAGTAAACAAACAGTGGACGGATTAAAACATAAGAGGGGACTCGGCGACGTATTTAATGGAGCAGTTGATATCTAAATTGCAAAAAGAAATTAAATTAAAATCTAAATTGCAATTAACAAAAAGTAAGAAATACCAAACTATGCGTATTGGCGTCAATAAAAACGCTAAACATTTAATAACAACGTTATTACTTATTCTGTTTTTCATAGTGTCTGTATATAATTAAAAAACCTGATGTGGCCAGGCACGTGACTTTATCATACTATGTACAAAATTAATAGTTCAGCTGCATGAGATTCCATTAACCTTTAACATAAATATATTAATTAAAGAAAATACACATTATGCATTATCATAATTTCAAATGCTATAAAAAACGGTGCCTTGCGCCATGGGCGCTTATCCGAAATTGTATTTGCAACTTTAAAATCTTTACGATTTACCCGCCAGTGAGTGAACAGCTTGGCGGGTAAATTTTTAAAACCAAACGACGATAAAATGGTAAAAAATACTTTACAAAAATATTTAAAAGGACGTAAAACGTTTTGTTCTACAAATTATTGAATAACACACAGCACGGACACGCAGCTACCGCCACCGCCTTCGCAGTCTCCTTCGGTGATCAGGCTCAACGTCATCTTTATCGCTGACGTCCCGCTCAGCATCTAGTTGCAGAGGTCCTGCATCCGCATCGCCTTCGTGCTCGTCCCCAGGCTGATCAGGGGGTTCCGGCGCTGCAACCTCTTACGGATATTTTTTGACAGTAGGTATTGTCAAAACATCACCCTTTGACACTACCAACTGTCATTAGAATAATATGACGAAGTAACGCAGAAAAACAGGTGTAGTTAATAATAAAAAGGTATGTGTTCTTCCTGTTCAAGTAATACTTGAACAGGAAGAACACATACCTTTTTATTATTAGAATAATAGTTATCTGTCACATCTGTCATAACATCTGTCAAATCCTAGCTTACCAGTTTTATATTAATGCAGACACGACCGATCTCGAATCTAGAATTTGCTCATGCAGCTAAACTATTAATTTTACCAAAAAGTATCGTAGACATAAATTATTCAGAATTTCCTCTATTTTAATTTATGATTCAACAATTTTGAAGAAATTTAAAAATGGCATCATCATACTATGTATGATAAAGTAAAAAATTCACGTATAGTTTTCGAGGTTAAAACGTAAAACAACTTGCTATTTGTACATTTTACGCAAGTTTATTTCAGCTATCCCGAGGAATCCAAAAAGCTTCTGATAGCAAACTTTAAATTTTTAATAGCGAGTGAAGTTAAGTGAATCTACCGGTGAGAAAAAGACAGTTGTTTTAAAATCCCGTGAGAACGAACTAGAGGCAAGCTGTGTTGTGCTCAGTGATTCAAAGCTGCTTGTACATCAAGGTCCATAAACCAGTAAGGTTATCCAAGTACGGGATTTCTCAGTTTGAGGGGTTTGAGGGAGATCGTGACGGCATTAGAGTCTGCGCTGCCACCAATTTGAATGCTCATTTCGTTGTACGATTTAGGTTAGGGCATAATTATATTGAAAATATAATCATCTTATATTTTGATCATTTTTAAAGCATTAAAAAGAATTGTGATGAATGTGATTATTACAACATGCTATTTCAATAATTTGATTATAGGTAATGCTGAGAAAGTGCATTAGTATGTACTGTATGTCCGATTAGATAAATGTCAATCATTGGTACTATTTGTTCATCAAACATATGAAGAAAAAAATATCAGTAAAAATAAATCTTGATTGCACAATTATCCCCATCATTTTCGTTTCAAAATCTTCTTTTGCTGGGACTCGAAAACTGAAAAACGAACCTTAGCTCGCGAAAACCTGGGCGCACACTCTAGCCGTGTTGATATACTTTCCAAAACCAATTATTTATCTCATAATTGACGTAAATATGGATATTTGGAAATGTAAAATAGGAAATTGTTCATCCGTTCAACGTGGAAACGTCGTATCTCATACGGCAAGCCATAACAGGAAACCATAGGCATCTAAAATTGATAAACAAATTAGAACAATGTAATTTCCATTATGAATAACTCTACCTTACCTTTACTAACTTTAAATCATCTTCAATAAAAATACACTATTATAACCACTAATAAATTAATAACTATAGAATAATAAGATTAAAACTATAGAATAACAGGATTAATTTATACACAAACAATAAGAACTTTGAAAATTAAACAAAACAACGAGAACGAGTTGACCTGACACAATAAATAAACGTATCTTCATACAAACAAGGTATTCATACAGGTATTCATACAAGGTATTCAACGATGTAGAGAACAAAAATTTGTCCACATCTCCATACTTTTGACGTATATCTTCTTGAAACATTTGACGAACATTTTTGAGCAAAGTTAAGGTGCAACGCAATGGATATTGCTTTTTCTCAAGTATTCCTTGAATTTTATCCGGTTACTAGTTGTTGTTAATATATTTAATTGTAATTTGTTTTAATTTGTTGAATAGTTAAAATTTGTGAAACAATTTGGCAAACATAATCTTACGACAACGTTACGATAAATGTAAAGGAATAGGTTGATTCGCGGGAATTAGGTAACAGACACAACACTCTGTTTAAATTAAAAAGAACTCAAGCAAGATGTATCTATCGTCATGTTATGATTAAATAAAGATCGCATTGCAAACAATAGACGCAAGTTATTCATTTTCATAACACCGGTATACAATTTCTCAATTACATGGAAATGGCATAATTTTTCATATCCTAAAATAATTAACTGAAGCCTTTAAACATACACATTTACTGGTGTAACTTCCTATAATGCAGCGAGTTTTGCGCAAGATTGTTGTTACGTTGCGACAAACATTTACCGCAAATGGTACATGCAAACGCACCGGAGCAAGTTCCACAAATTTCACGGCGGCGATGTTCAGCGGAAAAACTGTACATTGCACCATTAAAGCAACGCATATGGACGCAAAGAGTAAAAGCATTTATTTGTACACCTCATCTGTTATCGACGAATGAGAAAAAGAGCAGAACCGTTCATTACAACAACAGTAATACTAATTGTGGTAGGGAATTGAGATCCACAGATTGAAACCGCTATTTGTCTTAGTGAACGTAGCCTAGTAGAAAGACGTGTGTCGTAGTGGAGATTACATACAATACTATTTCATTGTTATTAATGAATGCGCGTAATCTATGTTATTTATCATCATCCGACAATATCATTTTCATTGTGAAAGAATATACAGAATATATAATAATAAAATTTGTTTTATTATTATTATTATTTGAGGTACCTAGTTGATAATTTATGAAAACTTAATTACGTGAAAACGATCTGATCGTTAGATTCATGTTTTATAACACAATCAGAAAACCAAATAAGACATTATAGTCCATTTTATAACCAGGAGAAATCAAACGAAACGCCAGACTCACACTATGAAGAAATACCAGAAATGTAACTAGGACTTCACTCTTTTTAGCTTTTCTGTGATTGCTTAACCAAGGGATGCGTAATAAAACAAAGACTAAGAATATATATTTTATTAAAATAATTCATATTTAATATAAATAATTCGTCAATCTCATCATTAAATGTACTAAAAAATAAATCACAATAGCTATCAGTATTAATAAAAATAGTGGTTATGAGTTATTCTAAAGTTTTATCAACGATTACATCCAACGTCATTTTTTCTTCTTCCTTTATGAAGTTCTTCATAATTTTTCCAATTAGTTCTGCTCGTTTCATTTTTGTATACCAAATCCAGTATGAAGAAACGCCTAAAATATTTCAAAATACTTGATTGGACATTATCTTTTACCCCGAAACATGATCAAAGTTTTCAAATTTTATCTCACAAGTAGAAAAACAACTTTGTCGGTTCAAAAAGTGTCAAAATGTTAACTGATTGAATCAATAATAAAGAAAATATAAACTCTATTAGATAATAACTTGTTCTTCCATCTGAAATTTTCTCAAAAATGTTAGGTTTATGTTACAATTATGTTTCAAGAATAGTCGTTGCAATAAAAAAAATGTTTGAACGTGACAAATTTTCAATTTTTCATATTAGTGCCAATAAACATTTTGATGATTTTTTGTTTTCTTCTTTAAGATGAAATTGGATAACTTTAAAATTCATACGTCATGGATTTTATTACGCAAATGGACTGTTCAAACAACATTCTGACTGTTTGCATTTTAAATAAAACGATTGTTGTCTACAAAGCAACAAGGGTATAATGAGTTTTATATCCAGTTCAATACGCAAGTAAACTGTTATTTTATTGTTCAAAATTGATTTAAATTGATTTAAATATTCAGTCCAACTTCTTAGAGTATTAAATATTCAACTTCTTGTCATGAGCAAAATTAATATTACTTGTATCTTTCGGTGTTGTCAAATATAGTTCAAATAGCTTAACCCACATTAAAAAGATACATTTTTTTGCAAAACACTTTTTGACAAAACTTTTCCACTAAAAAATCGAAAAAAAGCTATAATTGTCCGATGAAGAAAAGTAAAAAAATAACGATATATTATTACCGCTGTCATCACAAGCTCGAGATGTTTTAACCGCGACGCAATCTACGGCGTAGCCGCACCCCATGACAGAGAAACAATGTACCTAAATATTTCGTTTTTTAGTTTAAGGTAAAATCGTTAAACTATAAGAAACTTGAAAATCGGAACAAGAAATGACATCGTTCGTTCGATTGAAGTGAACCATCGAAATATTAATAACAACGATTAATAGTAAATCATTTTGGTACAATTTGAGTTTCCTTTTACAGGGATTAATTCGCTGTATTTTATACCCATTTACTAATTTTGTATTCTGTAGTACATCATTGAATACAGGTAAAGAATTCCTTTTTTTATGTTTATGTTTTTTTTTTGTTTTAAATACGAGGTAACTAAAATGACTTAAATAAGCCGAAAAGGTTCATGTTTGCCTCCATATTGAATTATATCTACTTCTTGCAAAATCTGTTTCTCCAATTATTGCAAACGAACATTTTATGCTTGAATTGAATTGAATGATTGAATTTCATACTTAAGAAATAGCAGCTCAATTGATTTATTGTAGATCAGTGCCCACTTGTTAACCAATTAACAAAAAAATAAGAAAATAATTTAGATTTTACTTTTTGGATCCGGGATTTCGATTTATAATCCCGGGATCCCGAAAAAGGTCATTATTTGTTGGGATCACGATTTTTGAAAACTTATTCTTTTCTAATTTTCTAATGTTTTCTAAATTGGTTTATTTTACTTTGGCCTTTTTCCGTAACCTAGTCTAAATATCGGCACGGGACAGGCTTAACACACCCGGAATTTTGTCGAATTTAAAGAAATCCAACCTCCAGTTTATTGCTATATGAAAAATATATATAGTATGCGCTATAGTTGGACTTTTTGTAGAAGAGGGTTATGGATTAAAATGTGTTAACGTGGAAAATTTATTGTAAAAATTCTAGTTTTTACAATTTTTTTATTTGTGAGAAGATTTCTTGTGAGTAATATTAATTTCCTGGATCACCATGATATGACAATAAACCCGTAATTACTTTTAAAGAAAGATTACCTGCACAAATACTTGCAAGAGGTAAAGACCAATAATCTGATAATACTGCTTACAACTTTATTTTGACCAACTTTTCAGATGGTGGAGGCGCGTACGCAGGGCAATACAGTACGAATGCAATACTATTCTACGTAAAAATCATTTGAGAGATGTATTAAATTAATCAGGAGAAATCACAGTAAATAAGGTGAAAAGAAATCAGCCAAGGGACATTACATTTATTGTATATCAATAGTGAGAGAGCAGAGGACCTAAATGTTTTTGTAAATGTGTGCGTACATAACGGTTTGGCATTGAGACAAGAATTGAGATATGAATTTGGCGTTAAATGATAAATATGCACATATTTTTATTATTCATTATTTGTAATTGTTGATGTTGTAGATATGGTTTCTGGTCTTTTTTTTGCAAGATTATGAACAGCGAAGACATATTAAATGGTTTATTTACCGTTATTTGCTATTGGTATTTGGCTACTGATCTTTAATTTCTAAATTGATTACATGGTAATAATCCCCTAAATTATTGTTGTTGTTATCCATGTTGAGTTTCTCGAGGGTTGTATTAAGCCTGTGTTCAGTTCCTTAGCTCTGGCATAAATAAGTGGCTGGTTAACGTGCTGTTCAGAATTGCGCTGAAGCTGAGCGTAACGAATGGCGATATAATACGCGTAACGTATTTGAAGCACGTATAGGACCTTATTTTCTTATAACCCAGTTTTGCGGTGCGTGGAATTTTGTATACGGTTACTGTATTTGTTCACAATAGCGGCTTTATTGATCATAACCTGTACAGTTACATTCTAGTTTATTACAGTTTTCGTGAATTTTTCATATTCGTTCCCATACTGACCTCATATTGTATATTTCATTATATTTAACTAACGTATTATTTTAACAAAATTTTGTTATAACATTTAATGTAATAAACATCCATTCTATTTAAGTAAACATTTGCCTTAAATTATTACACCTGCCATCTGTTAAATTGTGATTTATTTAATTCCATCGATAGTTGTTCTTATTGTAAATTTTGTTCACCAACATAGCCCAAAAATCAAACAACAACTGTGTTATTTGTGTTTTATTTCAGTCGAGCTTTACTTTTTAATTCATATTAAGTTCATGTTCAAGTTATACTATGTTGCCGCTGAAATAAATGCTAAACTTCATAAATCATTATTTGTCAAATCTTGAGAAAATTAATAAAGAATAACATAAGAGTCAGGTCCAGCTTAGCGCGGATATTCGTCCACATCCTAGGGGTGGTCCATTAATCACGTGAGGTCCAAATAGGGGAGGGGAGGGAGCTTTGGATAACATCACTTTTGATCACAAAGGGGGAGGGGGGTTTGTGGTTACATATCACGTGTATTTTCGCGCAACCACGCCCGAGAGTGCCTCATGGCTGATAAGCAGTGCTGCCTGTTGCTACCGTTTTAGCGGTAGCTAGAAATAAATAAGGTAGAGTTTAATCCGTATGACGTCACTTATATGGAAGCATTGCGACAAGTGACAACCGCCGCTCAACGACATATAGATTTTGCGGTTTCTCCAAATTAACAGTGAAAATTCCCCTAAAAACAACTATCACTCGTCAAACGAAAAAAAATCCCCCAAAAAGGAATGTTTAAGGTTAAAAATCACACAACCAACTTAGCATGACCAACATCTGTGGAAGCACCCCGTTGGTGTGAGTTAGTTATAAATAAAATATAAAACAAATTGATAATAAAATACCCAAAAAATCCCAACATAAAAGTTTGGCCCCAGAAAATCCCCCAGACTTTGTAAACTCCCAAAACTTCCCCCAAGCACTTAAAAATCCCCCACTTTTGGGGGGAAATCCCCCAATCTGACAACACTGCAACGACACGTCAGTACCTGTATGATATAGCAGCGAATGCACGCATAAATTGTACACATACTAACATAACCTGATACCGCGTATTTTATATTAATTTTAAAAATGATTTCATAAAACAGTGAGGTAGGAATATTATGTAAGAATGTCTAAATAAAACACATTGCGTGTTTTCAATGGTATAACACTATAAGCTATATAAATTTTGTAGTAACTTTTTATGCACTTTATACCAAACACTTGGATTTGCAGCGAATTACACAAAACAAGTCATAATTAAATACCTCTAAAGGTTTTATAGGTCGTTCATTGCCGGCGCATTGGATTATGCGCTCAAATGTGCGTACTTTGCACCCCGTTATCGTACAGACTATGCAGTAGAGTGTACAACAACAAAAATTGGCCGCATTGCCGGCGCATTGGATTATGCGCTCAAATGTGCGTACTTTGCACCCCGTTATCGTACAGACTATGCAGTAGTCAAACCCATGGTTTGAGGATACTGCTTTCTAAGTTAATATGTGCTATTTTATTATTATATTTTTCAATAAAAGCTATTCGGAACATTTGAGTTCTTTCAACAAAAAGAATACACGTGATGTTAGATGGGGGGGGGGGGGGGTCGGGTACCTTAGACCCTCACCAAGTATCACCAGGGGGGAGGGGGGTGTAAAAAAGTGGCTTAAAAGCCTCAAGTGATTAATGGACGACCCCTATCAAAATGGATGGTCTGTATCAGACTCACTCTGCAAAAATTGATTTTATTACCATTATGCGAAAAGCTTTATAATTCAGAAATTACTTTGTAATAACATTTTTTTCAGTACATATGATTTGCGTAATATGTAAAAAAACGTGAATTTATTGTAATCATTTGATAAAATATCTTACCAATAAAATTTCTTTTTCGAGCAATGCGAAAAATCACTTGACCTTTAAAAAAACAAATGTGCAATAAATCTATATTATGAATGTGCATGAGAATAAATAATTGTGCATTTATATAAATTTTAATTAAAATAAAAATTTTAATTAGTTTATATAAAATTTAAATGTTGCTTTCATAATTTATTTGCACACTTAAAAATATAAATGTACAATATAATTGTTACCTCTATAAAGATATGATGACCAGCACAAAAATACTTGTCTATTAACAAAATACATTTCCATTACTTTAAATAAATCAACATTCATTTAATCTAAATTTAATAAAATAGTATATTATAATACGAGTTGAACAAGAATTGTTTTGGGCACGTCGAGCGTAGCAAGGAATACCAAATGGAACGAGTGCGCCAATAGTCAATACGTCTGATAAAACTAGTGTTATATACTATCTTTTCTACTTAACGACATTAATGTTACATACATTTCAAAAATTGCTGTTGTCATATAGACTAGTTTTAGCTTCAATAGTTGGTAGCAGTGGTAAAATTCACTAATACGATTGAGGCGACCCATCGAGGTCTGTCTATATATAGTTAATATAATCTGGAGGAAGCTTGTAGAAGGAGTGGGGGAGGCCAAAAATCCTGGGCTCCTCATAGGCTCCTGAAGTTAGGTATTCTAGTGATTAAAAAGTTACTAACTTCAAAATCACTAGAACATCCAGCTTCAGGTGTATTTTCTAATGGTTTTCAATGGTTTCTAACCTATCAGCAGCATAAAAGCCACAGACTACATAAAAGCATAATTTAGCAAACAATGTGGCAAACATGGTAAACCGATTGTATTATATAGATGAGATAGACCTTCGTGAGGCGACCCAATAGCGAGTGTGAGATGTCAGCTTTATTTGACACTTAACGTCAATATCATCAATCTTTTCGTTTCGTTATGAGTTTATAACGAACGCAAAGTAGAAAAATATATAGTTATCAATTACCATCATTTAGAAACATCGTGTGTCTCCTCCCTTTCCTGTTGTACGTGTTACTCTGACCTGGATCTTGTACACAATATTTTTGAATGCAACAAAAACCATTCAATTACAATGTGATGTAACTGAGTTTTGATTTAGTTATAACTCAAACACGATTAGAAGTTGTTAATGAAGTACTCAAGCAAACTAGTATGGTAAAATCGTGGTTCATAGGATAACTGGTTCAAATTAGCAGTTATTTGACAAATACTAGTTGAATAGTGGATTACGCAACCAAGCAACTTTTAACGGGTTGCCGGCACGATAATTGCTTGATAAAATAAAACTAACCTTGCGCAAAACGTTCACCGGCAGTAATCATTGGGATGTGTCCGCTAGATAAGCTCAGAAGGAATGTTGCGCTATTTCTTTCTCCGTCGAACTTGAAAAGAGTAATAGGCAGGCATATTCAGAGATATAAACAAAAAGACTACCTACAACTTTTGTTTATGGTGTAATTAACCGTTCACTAGTACCAGAGAGCTGTATACAACGTATTACGGTACGAACAAGTACGAACAGTACGAATAGGCCTGCAAGTAAAATTAAAGTTTTACTGTATGAAGGGCGTAGACTGTAGCCTATAGGTACAGTAGGGTGACCAACTTTTTAATGTTCCAAAGCGGGACGCTGAGATCCGAGGGGGGTAAATAAATAAATATTTTTTATAATCATAATTTTTAACTTAAATTGTCGTAATTTTTTAATACGTTTTTTACCTTTAACATAGGAAACTAAGTGCGCAAAAACTTTATGATTGTATTACTCTCAAACTTTGCCCAATCAAATGACAAACATTTTTTTTTTAATTTTTAAAATAAAATTAACAAAAAGCACGCATGACAAGGCAAGACAATATTCGGGACGCGTCACGAGGCTAGGCACGTTGTCAACTTTCTGGATTGTCCCGCCAAATTCGGATCGGTTGGTCACCCTACTTTACAGTAAAATTTCACTTGAAATAAATTATATAACCAATTTAACAAGTCTTATTGTCAATTAAAAGTGATTTTTAATCAAAAGGCCATTTAGTGCAACCTATAAAATATTACCCTGCAACTCAACTAAAAATGTGTTTTAAAAATTCAAAACAAAGCAATCATTATTTGAACTAAATAATTATCATTTCTTATATACAAATTGCAAGTTTTAGTTCAAAACTAAAATTGTTTGGCTCAAATAAACGTTGTATCTACCAAATAAATATTCCAAATAGATATATTTTTCCTCTATTGAAACAACAGATTTCTTTGGGTCAATGCATATTTATTGATATTAAACAAAATTTTCTGCCTATGTATAGACTACATATGAACTATGGTATTCACTAGGAGCCTTAACATTAAAAAAAAATTACAAAACAGCCGTATTTTAAAAACAGCACATCTTAAAAAATTCTGTTTGTTGTCAAGTGATAACTAAAAGTTCAATGTGATGAATTGAAATACTACAATAAGTTGAGAAAGAATATCTCTTTATAGTAAACAAACATCACACCGCTTTGTGGGTATAATGCAAATATATTTTTCTAAAAAAAAGTCATCTTTGGAATGTTTGACATGTTTTCGATATTTTTATGACTTAAATCTGTTTCTTCAGTAACTAAAATTGGAAAATATCTGTGACAGTATCTGATGAAGAAGTCTGAAGTTCTCTAAATTTCGTGAAAAGTAACGTTGGTAGTATAAGAAAACATATTAATTTAAAAAAAACCTAATAAGTCCAGTGCAGTATTTTTCTAGTTGTTCAATTAATTGTTTGTTTCGTGATAATTTTCTCAAATAAACTCTTCCAATGTGGTAATATAGTAATTTCTGCCTATTTATATCATAATAATAATTTTATATACGTAATGTATTTTTTCGAGCTGCATTTATATTTTTAATATTTACATCAACGAGTTTAGTTATGCGCAAGTGTAAACTAGTATTATCTTCTTTTTTTTTTTTTCGTTTTCTATGTCATGTTAGTACCTATTCCACAAACACTGCCTAAAGATTTATTACAAATAAAAAAGATATTTAAAATAAAACTATATTGCATAAAATTTTGAAACATAATGGAAATAATCCGCTTCCGGGTTATGGCGTGTGTCAAGATTTGTAAATACTGAGACACGGCATAACCCGGAAGCAGTTTATTTGCTAACTGATTCTGGTCGTGAAAGCCTACGTACTTACATAATAAGGAAGATAGCTTTTTCTCTAACTGGCGCCAATATCAACAAATTTCGGTTCTATTAATTCTGTTTAGTGATTCGGGTAATGTCCTCCTTTCTAAAAGTTGATCTACTACGATGTCTAGAAGTGTCCTACGTCCTAGGAGTTTCTAATACTTACGAATTTACATCAAGTATACATTTAATTAAAATTAAATTGACAGATTATTTTCTTATTCTTTTAAAGTCATGATGTAAATAATTACCAGTCAAATTACTTACCATACTTACCATACGTCACAAACATGCGAATTTTAAATAGAAATTCAAATTTTTACTCTGTCCCGAATAATAATAGTGAATGACGTAGCGCAAAACCACCTGCCATAGCCAGCGATGCGGACGTCATATGTTACGTAAGGAATAGGTCGTTTAGCGTTGGAAGAGAACCGTTTTCTTATTGAGTACTATCGGGAGTGCGCGTGTTACCGGTTTTGCGATGGTATACCGCGCCATGTACCACAAAGGCCTTATGGTAAAGCGTGCATATCCACTGGCTGCGAAGCGGACAAAGTAAGCACCATTTTTAAAGCGCGCTCTTCTGTTTTACGCTACCGCTAACACTTCTGCCTAACTGTGTCGCATTTTGTTTTCAATTTCAATTGTTACCGTTTCATTATGACATGCCACAGGGTTGGAGATCGATCAGCTGCACGGTTAACATCGTGGTAAACAGTTTTCGTTCATACGTGATCAATTATCTGATATAATTATCAAATAATATACTTTGTTGACGCAACGGTAATGTCATAGCATGTTGCTTATAACCAGGTCAAAAATTTGGTTTCATTTGAAGTAATATCAAGTAAATAATTTAGATCCCTTTTTAAAATAACTCGTAAAATTGATCCAGAACTCCTATAGTTTATCTACTTGATTTGATTTCAAAATACGTTTAGTTTCGTCAAATAATCCCTCTCTGTTTTATTCAAATAAATATCTTTAAATTTCCATTAATGTAGGTAGCATTTTTGCGTTTGCATATAGAATTGGAAAAACATCCAATATATACCATAGGTACACTGTGGGCAAAAAAATGGCACAAATTTTTAATCACTTGTATTTCCAATGATGTTTAGTCAATTCAAATATTTCTTTAAAAGACGAATTGCTTGTAGTGTGAAGATTCAAACCATACCATATTTGCAATAACAGAACGTTTCAATCCAAAGTTATTTTGCTTTATGTTTGGCTATGCAACATTTCCGATAATATCGGGTCAATTTAATGTGAAATGAAAAGTGTATTAAATTCAATTGATAATGAGATTTGTCTTATTTTGGTAAAAAAGGGTACTATACCTTACAGCATCGTATACAGGGTGATTTTTTCTTATACAGGCTGAAATATTTAACAATATTTTTTTATTGTTCTTAGTGAAAACCCGTGGATACTGACGACTGTAACAAAAACATTGCAACGGCAAGAAAAATCTATCGGTGTACTTAAGTTATCTTTAAAGATCGTGAAGAAAACATTGCTGTTATTATAGGCGGCATGTTTGAATTGAAAATCGTTTTAGGTGCTCTTTTCGTCAGTTTCAATTATGATATATCACACTTGTTAAGCTATAAATGTTAAATGTATGTTACTTGTTTTTGTTATTTTGTTTGTTTTTGCTAAGATAGAATCAGAGCTGATATCGACGTTTTTTGGGTATGTCGAATCACTTCAAACTAAGTACCTATTCTTTTTTATTTTTGTCATGTTTAAATAAATTCTGCCTGAAGTCAGCCTGAATACCTTGTGTTGTTTTTTAGATCGTTTTTATTTGAAGATGTAATTTTTACGTGAAAAGCGAAGAGCAAAGACTTGATCGTCAGACAAGTGAAAGCAAACTGCCATAATTTTAGTTCAATAAAAAACGATGTTGATTTTAGTTCCAAATCACCGCAAAAGCAAAATTGTATGTTTTTGTTAAAAAACAAACAAAAAAATTGCAAAAAATCTGCAGCCCAATAATGGTAGTAAACAAGTAAAAACCTCCTTCAAATATTTCAAAATCAACCATGGCCCCCATAAGAAAACTAAACGTTGGCCATAGTTTCTTCGCCAGCTTTAAAGATAACTCAAGGTCGCAATTGGACTTTTCTTGCCTATGCAATAGAATCGTTTTTTATCTATGCAAACGTCCAATTCAACTGCTTTTTTGAGTAAAAACAGTAAGAAGCGATGTTGCAAACGTCCAGCCTGTATACTAAAAAATCACCCTGTATACGATGCTATAAAATCACTACTGTTCCTTTTGACCGAAAGAGAACAAATGTCATTACCTACTAATTTCATTACACCTTTCATTTTACATTAAATTGGCCCGATATTATCAGAAATGTTGCATGGCCATACATAAATCAACATTACATTCAATTATTGCAAATATGATATGCTTTCAATCTTCACAATATAAGCAATTAGTTTATCAAAGAAATGCTTGAATTTACTTAATATATTTGGAAATATGAGCATTTAAAAATTTGTTACGTTTTTTTGCCCACAGTGTATATAGATTCATTAATCACCAGCAAAAAGGACTCCTAGAAGTTTGTTAAATTTGGATGTTGTAATGCTTTTGTAACCTTTTCTGTTGCTTGGAGGTAATGCCTTTTGAAAACGAAATAAATCATAAAAAAAAAAAACGAAAAGAAGAAGCTGCATAAAGAAAGAATAAAAAATATTAAAATACGAGTGAGGTAGAGCGGGGGCAGACTGAAGATCACTTACTTTATACATTGTTTAAACATTTTAAAATATAAATGCACCTATTATATTTCTTTATAATCAATCTTTAATATATTTAATAGTGAATAATGAAAATCTAATTTAGGATGAATGAATCTCTGGTCTAACGTTCTGCACAAAACGATGTCTGAGATGCCTGATTTGCGATCAATATACACTTTTACTGTCGGAATTTAATGATATTGCTAAAGTTCTGATATTGCTAGAACATCAATAGCCAGATATCTACAGCAGTAAATATAAATTTAAAAATATGTTCGTTAAACATATTCATATCCAAATAAATATAAATTCTCCATTAAGATGATAAAATACTCCATTGTTTTAGTCCAAGTGGATGGCTGAAGGATTTAATAAAACAGGATTGTTCTATTGTGGACTAAGTTTAATTAATTATATTTGTACGCGATCGATTTTGGCTTAATGCCATCTTCAATTATATTACACCATGACGAACACCACATGCTATAACTGGACAATTATTATATTAATCTAGATTTATCTATCTGACGGTGAGCTCCTTGCAATTTACTTTTCTTCAACAATCAATAACTTCGTCAACAATAACTTAAAATTCATGCTGTGATGGATTTTTTCTGTGATGTCAGTGTCCGAGTTTGACCTACCCATTTTATATATGTTTCTATTTTATACAGAATATAATTGAACACTGCTTATATTGTATATCTTTTTAGTTTTACGCCTGAAGGTGGTATTAAGCTGAAATCGATCGCGTACAAATATAATTAATTAAACTTAGTCCAGAATAGAACAATCCTGTTTTATTCAATCCTGTAGCAATAAATTCTCCAGTCAAATATGCTAAAAAAAATACTACAACATAACAAAAATAAAACTCGTTGAGTAATCAGGAGATTTTTCTTTTAATTTTTATCTAGAATTAAAAAACGGTTTCTCTTTTACAAAACCGGTTCGTAAAGTGTGAATCACAAAACTCGATACCTATATAAATATAATAATACACGAATATTTCATAATTCTGTTTTTTTTTGTGGACACTACTTGATGTAAGTATGTAAAGAGGCAAACAAATTTGAGTGATAAAGTATGGATCTTCAGTATTTAGTGATACCGAAATGGACAGTGACAATTGGGGTACGCTGTATATTAGATGATATATGTTCTATATCTGTTCTACCTACGGCTGGGTGTTTATGGACTGTGACGATCTTAACACTCTGTTGTGTTCAGCATTAATGTTCTGAAACAACTCTGACATGGAATAAATGCATCAATTGTGGTGAAAAGTAATAATTGCTTTCTACGCCGATCTTCCGTGGTGTCATCTGATCGCACGCAATTACAAGATAAACTGATTTCAACTAATGACTGAGCCGTGAAATGTCAAGTGGTCTGACTAACTGTAACGGTAATTAGCTTTATGAATTGTAATAAAATATTACTGAGCATGATAAAGTTCAATTAGTAACTTGTGCAGTTAAGATGTTTTTATAAACGCGAAGGAGATAAATAATGTGTCATTAGAGATCATTACAGGATAATAATTCTGAATGTTTGCACGTGGAAACCAACGGAACTTCTTTCTTGATCTTTTATCAGGATATATGTATTTTGAAAGCAATCCTATCCATGGGATCATGTGAGCCGTTACATATGGACAGTTGGACAGGGTGGTGGGCGCTTGACCACTCCTAGATTTCAGACCACACGCCTAGATTTTTTAAAAATCTTGCACTGGCAAAGGATGTTGTTAGACAAAGGATGTTGTTAGACAAATGATGACTATTCCGATAGCGCGATAGTCACAAAAGTCCCAAAATAAATTGTGCCCAGTTTACAATAGGTAGCTAATTTTGCTCTGTACTATGTATGACCACATAGTCATTTTAATCATGGAGTTTTCGTTTCATCTTACTAAGAAGGTTTCATTACTTACATTTTTGTATACTGATCTTTAAGATCTTTTCCCGTTTGTTACTTCTCCACTATCATCCCCGTTTACTTTCTGAAGAAACATATTAAAGCTTTCTCATTATATTTAGTAATATTAGAGTATTTCTAATTCCAAGTATGATGTCAGGGTTTCAAAATTCAAAATGGTAGATCAAATGTGACAATCAACAATTGAAAAACAAAACTCTTGTATTCGGGTGAAACTTATTTGCAGTGATAGTTGATGCTCTCTGATTATAAATCTGAAGTGATGTCGTCAAACTTGCGGATTCAATACATATTGCAACTATTGCAACTTTAAAGAAGTGGTCGATTTCTTTTTCTTGTGATTTATCCACTAGATCTAGACGCCAGAATTCCCAGTAACCGCCAGTGACTTATTGAAACAGTCATACAGCTAAAGTGTATGAAGATTAACGATACAACTGACAAACAAACTAACCGGTAAACATAAACACCTACCATATTTACGTCTGTTCTACCAATTATGCATTTCCGCTATCCAATTTAAAGTCCAGTTCAGCTAAACACCTCATTTACGTCAACAATTAAAGTCGCTACCGCGTATACGTTCGATTACTACAATACCGACCTATATAAAGCACGTATAATCGGCGAGTTTCCGGTTTCAAACAAAGCCCGCCGTTCTCATGGTGTATACCTTATGCGCCGCCTCAGGTATGTGCTTCTTTTTTACACGTTTAATATGCCCATGACCATAGGAACGCATACACTTGACTCTTCGATGGGTTTTGTAGGTCACCGGCACGAGTTTGCGCGTAATGAACGTGTTCGCGGACGGCGTCGTCGGCGTGCTGCTATATTAGCCGGCTAATTTAACACATTACAGCGTGTTAGTTGGGGATTGAATATCAACATTAATTGACCGTTCGGTTTGACGTGAGATATCCAGGTTAGAAATGTGAAAAGGGCGCGACGCCAACCGTTAATATCAAACGTTTCGGAAGTGGCCCAGCATAAAGAGGCGGAACTGTGGTTACTTTCAGTCGGTTAACCGAGATAGCTTACCGGTGCCCCACATTTAAATCCGTCACATAATGAATTTTAATTAGAAAATTAATACAAACATGGAGTAGCTACCTATACAGGGTGGGTCTGTGAAGCGGCACTTTCCACTCACATAGTAACACAAAATGATAGAGATCTGGATTTTTTAATTCGGGAATTAGAATCAAAATACTACTGGGCTATGTTAAAAAATATTGCTTTAATTCATATGTCACGACACAAACACAGAACTTTTTTTAAATGTAATTTTATTGATTGGAATTTGCCATTAAAAGCTGACTATGAAACAAGAATAACCAAAAACCTATTGAACAAATATTTATACGGAAAAGGAAGTATCTTATACTGAAGCCCACTTTCCTCGAAAATAAGAACCTTACTGGTATCTACTACTACAAAATCTTAAAAATTAAAGTCAACTGTTTATTTATTTGGCAAACACGTGACATTAAATATCATGAGTCCCACAAAATGGACATTGCGTCTCAGCAGGATATAATAGATGTAGGCCAACTTAAAAACATATCATGTAGTAGTCCATATTCAAAGGTTGAAGTATAATGGAGAAGAAAATCTAGAAAACCTCTTATACCTTTGATGGTTTATTTAATATTAAGTACCGGTGTCGACTCTATGAATCATCCTCAGCTTAAATCTACAAGAGTAAGAAACTAATTCTACTCAATGACATCAAAAATGCAAAAACATCAAAAACATGGTCAAAATTTTAAAATCTTAAAAATAACTTACGGTCATAATCTTCACATCAAGTTACAAACAATTGTTAAACTCGAAGAGAAAACAAAAAAACATCAATACACCAAAACTAAATTAAACTAAAACATAACACAAAATACACGTGTGTGCTGTACATACATAGCTAGAGCGGTGACTAAAGACACTAATGCGATTTTTGTCTCTATCGGCTAAAATAACGTGCCAATAGGCCGAAGTCACGATAGGCAAGCAAATTAACAAAATCAAAATAGACAAATCGTAAACAAAAATAGAAAAACATGAAAAAACTGAAAAAGATCAGCATAAAATACATTAGTTTGATTAGAATAAAACACGTGGGTGTTTCGGTGATGTTCTTTATTTGGGCTCTTGGCTACCTGGTTTCAAATCAACAGATTCGTCTTCGGGCCATGCGCCAATTACAGTTTACAATGAATGGTCATACGTCGTTGTAGTGAGGTTATGTTGCGGCATCGCGAGTGCTCGCGATGCCGCAACATAACCTCACTACAACGACGTATGACCATTCATTGTAAACTGTAATTGACGCATGGCCCGAAGACGAATCTGTTGATTTGAAACCAGGTAGCGTGCAGGTAGCCAAGAGCCCAAATAAAGAACATCACCGAAACACCCACGTGTTTTATTCTAATCAAACTAATTAATATATCGGTGAAAATGGAGGAATTTATTATTGAAACAAAATACATATTAATCTGAACAAATGGGGAAAAATTGACCAAAATACAAGACGAAGGGTGACAATCGCAAAACGTGTATTATACTAACCAGAGTAGGGCAAGTATTTGAATTGAGTTGGTGAGGAAAATTCATCTGGTCGTTAAGCAGAGATATATTTTTGTTGATTTTATTCTTCTCTATTTGATACTGTAAATCGAGTTTGTAGTTCTTGTTGCATCTATGGATTAGTTTAGTATCATTGTAGTCTATATTGTGATTTGTTTCCAATTTATGTTTAAATAAATTAGATGATGGTCAGAATTGATGTTCTGAAATTTCGCAAAACTTTTTTCCATATAGTAAATGTCACACTGAGCACAATAATGTGCATTTCATTGTGTACCTATATTTTTTTAGTTCGTTAATATTTCAAGTGGCTATGACTTTTAAAGGATTTTAATAACAATTACGTCCATATGAAACGTTTTACTCAGTATGACATCAATTTTTTTTAAACATTTTTTTTTTCGGAGAAAAATTTGTATACCTGTCATCAATCCACTCATTTCAGATTGTGCATAGGAAGATTAAATGCAGTCGTTGAAACTGATATCAACTGATAGCTTATGGTTGCCGTAGTACAGTATTAAAGTATTAAGTATATTAAGTAAGTATATTAAGTATATTAAGTAAGTATATTAAGTATTAAAGTACAATATTAATTCATATTCAATTATTTAATTTTATTAATTTATATTTATAATGAACGAAAACCTTTTGAAAAATTGTGCGCCAGACTTTAATCCTTCATTTCACAAATCTCACTCAGTAAAACGTAAAAATAAAAATATCACTCTATAGCGGACAACATTTACCTTCAAAAAGACTTTGGTAACCGATACGAGAAATTGGACGTTATTTTGGTTTAATTGATTGTAGTATGTATGTTTTGCGATTCCACGTCAACTATCAAATGGTTGTTTGATCATGTTTGATGATTCTCGGTTGATTTTAGAATTGTCTGTTGTAATGTCAAACGATCGGTTGTGGAATCGCCAAAATATAGTTGGATGAATTATACTAAATAACCTATTAATTTTTTTACAGGTTTCAGATTAATTTTTCAACGAATTTTAATTAAATATTCGCTCTGAAATGTTTGGTATGGTATTTTAGGAAATATTGAAGAAAAAAGCAAATGAGCATTAAGGCTGTTCCACAATGAATCGCAACGGAGCCGTAAGTCGCTGACGGATGTCGGAAGTCGTAAAAACATAACAACTGATAACAACACATGGTCCACATCCAAGCGGATTGTCGCTATAATGTCGCACGACCTATGCCCCGCGCCCTTGTCAGATAATATCGTACCTTTTGATATGATGTGTTACGTATAGGTTAATCGGTGGGTGATACTACCACAGCAGAAGGTGTAATGTGTATAGTATTGCCAGACTGCGCGATTGACTACTGCGCACGTCATTGTAGAATGCGATATGACATTTTGAATTTTTTTAAGTTTCTATTGTATGTTGTACATAAAAATCAATTACGATGAACTCAAAAACGGATATAGACGAGTTTCTGATAAGCGCCGTGCAGGAAAGGGTAATTTTATATGACAAAAGGCATAAACAGTATAAAAATATCCACTTGAAAAAAGATGCCTGGAGAGAGATTAGTGACCTAATACGGTTTAACCCACCATCTTCTGCATTGCTGTTTTTTGCGGGCTTTATATTTACGAACCATCGTTATGTATTGGCTCGCAGCTTGTATATATTGGATACAGATTAATAAATTATGTTCCATATCGTCGAGATGAATACAACAATAACACCACAAAGACTACGTTTTGATGGTTATGTCGAGCAATTTTGATTTCTGTCAAATATCGATAAAGTGAGCTCCATAGTGCGCTCTGATTGGTTGGTCGTAACGTTGCAGCGAGTCGGGAGTCGGAAAAGATGAGAGTTGGTCAACTTGGCCCCGACAAGCGATAGCCGACTGCCGACAGCGAAAAACGTCATAAAAACGTCATCTACGCATGCGCCCGACTTCCGACAACGACTAACGACAACGGGACGACTCATTGTGGAACAGCCTTTAATAGGATTGTTTATATAGGATAGCTTTTGAGTTATATAGCCACAAAAAAATGCAGGGTGGATGCGTTAATTTTTCCTGTATACATCATTCATACACCTTGTCAAATGAGCGTGTTTTCACTATGATAGTTAATTAAGCTGGTGAAGTATGTCGGGGACATAACTTTAACTATTTGACAAAGAAATATATAGGTATTGTGTACCAAGCCACGAAAGCGATTCTTTTCCGTCACGAGGGAAGATTTCAGAGGCTCGTAAATCACTTTCTGGGCGTAATAAATACACGTATTTCTAAAGACGACAAACAAATGGTTTTATGTGGATAACATGTACCACGATTATCTAAACCAGTTTTATTCTAAATATCGTTAGTAAATCCACAAACAGCACCACATAAAATAGCACCCCACTAGAATACATTTAATAATATAATTTACTGATTAAAATTAAAAAAAAAAAAACGATATTGAGATTAATTAAGTTATAACGTGGTCAACAGTTTGTAACAACCTCATCAAACAAACAAACATTTTCCAACATCAATATTCTTATATAACAATTAAATTTAAAAAATCGCTATTCATAATTATTGTTATTATAGTTGAGAAATGCTAATCTATTATATTGTATAAAACATTTGTTTTTATTGCAGGTGTTAATGGACAAGATGGCCATTGTAAATTTCCTGGCGCTCCAGCTCACTCAAATGTGCGGTTTTCAAATGAATCTCTGGCGTCCGGAACGATAGCGACGTATGCCTGTGAAAGAGGATTTGAACTACTTGGACCATCCAGGAGACAGTGCGAGGACGGCGTATGGTTGCCAGAAGGTATTCCTTTTTGCGGTAAGTTTCCATTTTATATTATTAATTAACGATACCCGTAAATGATTAATTGATTACAACTTCGAGTTAATTAAGTTCTTCTTTATGGATAGAAAATAGTAAAAATTAATTGTCTAAATCTCTCGCGGGGCAACTAGCCGTCTAATGAGCAGAACAGTTACCGGTGCGCAAAAATAGTACATTAAAAGCGTATTTGGGAGGTTCGACCACGAAAAAGTGTCCACAGGGGACGCGAAAGAGAATTAGACGATGCAAAAAGACGTAATCGCTAGGCGACACCGGAACGAGTCGAGAATTTAGGCCGACTTCTTTTCCATTGTGCGTTCTTTGGCCGGCGTTTACACTTGACCTAGATAGTGGTAAACGCAATCCGTTACGGCAGAAGACATGCACAGAATTAGAGGTTGTAACTTGGTGCTGTAACAGTAGTAATAGATGTAATTTAATCACTAATTATAAGATTTATTTTGAAAAGTAGGTAGGTACTTGGAGTAACCTATTCAGATTACTAGAAAATGCATGGTTATTTAGGCATTTGTCTTCTTATAATGGCAAGTAGCACATCATGTTTCAATTGAAATAAAAATTGTTCTGAAGTTAGACCTTACAGATCTTATCATTTTGGAATTAGTACATTTAAGTAAGAAGTATACGAGGATTAATACGGAAGAATGGATATTTAATTATTGTTTGCTCATCCTAACATACACTGTGAGTATGACCTCAATGTATTGCGTGTGATATCTTATTCTGTTGTTTTTCAGACTAGTGTGATGTACTATCGTGGCCATATATTATGTCCCTTCTTTTGACGTCCATTTTCTCGGAAACCTAGGGGCGAAAAAATTTGAAAAAATTCTGGTGCTGTCCTTGATTAATATGCTACAACTCATAAAAATTAGAAAGCTGTATGTGTTGGCGTTTTCCCGATTTTTCCAAATTAAGAAGAATTGGCGCTGTTTTTGTCCCCAAATTTTATTCGCTTAACTTTAGCAATTAATTACTCCGGAAGTAATCCTTAGATATCAACGAGATAAATAGTAAAATCACATGCTAGCTTTCAATGTGCATTTTTGTAAAATCAGTGGATTAGTGGTTGACCCACAAAAAGCTATATTATGCAATGCCAGCCATTCCGTTATTAGAAGAGCTAGAATAATGAAATATAGACTATAGGCTACCCAATAATTCATAGGTTTAAAGTTTATTACATAATCATTGTTTATCTTGCATTTTTCATACAAAAGATCGTGCTGAAACTCCGCGTGCATTCCGACGCTCTACGGTCACTTGGGTGCTGCGGGGAAAGGAGGCGTTAGCGGTGCTGTCATGTCGGAGAGAACCGATACAGCTGGGAGAACCGGGGCGGCAGGTTATTATCAATACATAAAAAGAACCATAACTTGACAAGGTAGTAATTTTAACTAACAATTAAATTCTTAATATTTGCTTTATTTTGATTATAATATGTGACCCGGTACGAGAGAAATCTCTATCGATTGGCGTTTATGTTTTCTTCAGTTTTTATACAATAAGGTTGTAGACAAGATTTTGATAGAAGCGGATAAATCTAATAATATGGAGTTAGCAGATTTTCCGATTAGTTGTGAATACTAAATTAACCTTGCTTGATAAACCCAAAAAATATTTAAAAAGTATGCCCGATTTTGTCATATAAATATTCAAACTATTATAACAGTTTCAACCGCTTATTTATTAATAATATTTAAATACATGCAGAAACAATATAAAATAAAGAAAACTCTTGATAATAGTATATTGATATTATATATTACATATATTACAAACGTCAGCTCTGAGCGTATAAAACTTAAAATTATCAAAATTTTTGCAAACTTAGCATCGTAAATTTGTAGACACATAGAATATTTTGCAGATCACTCATTAATTTTAAATGCTAAACACGAAACCCGATTTAAATTGCCAAGAATTCCCATGGGACTTCCAAATGCCTGTTCGTGGTTCTGTTATCTTATTGACTTATTTTGCCATTATTTTTTAATTCGGTAATCTATCGCCGGATACCCAAAATTTCTTTGGCGAGGCATAATCGCCGTGTCGTTTTATGTATTGTGTCCGTAAACACTAGTAAAAGTAATGCACGTGCGATCCGCCACGACTGGCAGCGTCGCTGTCGATCCCTTGCCCCGCTTCCCCCCGAGGACCGAAGAGCGCCGCGTCAACTGCAGCAATCATGAGAAGCTTCAACTCGATCTTTTGTAGGGAAAATACAAGATAAACCATGATTATGTAATAAACTTTAAACCTATGAATTAGTGAGTAGCCTATAGTCTATATTTCATTATTCTAGCTCTTCTAATAAAGGAACTGCTGGCATTGCATAATATAGCTTTTTGTGGGTCAAGCACTAATCCAATGATTTTACAAAAATGCACATTGAAAGCTAGCATTCCGCAGGTGAGTTTGCTTTTTAATTCGTTCAAATCTATGTATTACTACCGGAGTAATTAATTGCTAAAGTTAAACGAATAAAATTTACGTGGTAAAAGCAGCGCCAATTCTTCTTAATTTGGAAAAATCGGGAAAACGCCAACACATACAGCTTTCTAATTTTTATGAGTTGTAGCATATTAATCAAGGACAGCTCAGGAATTTTTTCAAATTTTTTCACCCCTAGGTTTCCGAGAAAATAGACATCAAAAGAAGGGACATAATATATGGCCACGATAGTACCTCATGGTATTATAACCTAAAAAAATTTTTGAAACGTTTGAGGAACGGTATTAAAAGGAGAAAAATCCAGAGACGATTCGCCAACCTGTTCGATTGGACCTTTGATTTGTGTCGGTTAGACTGTATTTTGCTTGCGTGCTGTTGTTATTGACTCCGTTTGACATTTTATCACCGTTGATGCAACATCAACGGTGTTGCTGCAACGGCAACCGTTGCAGAAATTACCTACGTTTACCACTGCTTTGTTTAATGTTGGCTTTACCTACTTTTCTTTTGTAGTATGACCCGAAGATGGCATTAGACATGTCAAAATCGATAGTCATGTAAAAAGTTTTTTGAAATAAAAACTTCTTCCGTATTAAACCTCGTATACTTCTTACTTATCATCTAATATGGATAAAGTGGATACTTTCATTACATCAATTAGTACATTTAGCTGAAACACGAGTGCTGATGTTCTGCTGAATTTCATCTTTTAGCCATCACACCATCTTTAGCTAACTTATAATTTTTTAATGGATCTACATGTAACACACTTTACTCAAAAACTCGTTTGTAAGAAGACCCGTTTGCAGAAAACTCAAAATACTGCTATACCTACTGAGGCACAGTGCCGGAGACCCCGACGGTCGGTCAGACAGCATACCCGAATATTCCATTGAGCGAATCGTTTGTAGTTTCGCGGAATCATTGATGGGAAGGTTGTAAATGCACATTTTGGAAGCACATTTGGCTGAAAGATGAGTGCTGATACTTTACCGACTAGAACTGACTTTTGCAATCTTAAATTATCATATGAGAATGGCTTAAAATGTAAGTCTCTATACTTAAACACTCGATTGTACGCAACCGCGTTGCACAATTCAATCAAAGAACTAATATTTTCATGGTCGGGGACCCCTAACGGTCGGTCAGCCAGCAAAGCCGATTATGGCATTGAAGCCAATTGCAAATAGTTTTGTGGATTCCTTGCAAAGGTTGTAAAAGTAAATTTCGAACTTATTACATTTGACTGAAAGACGAGTGCTGATGCTTTGCAGGCTTTGAATTCCACTATCATATCTTCATTTATTCGCGACAGAGTCTTTATTTATGTTGATTATCATTTGGGAATGGCTAAAAATCTAACACTCAAAAACTCGTTTGTAAGAAGACCCGTTGCAGAAAACGCAGAAAACTGATATGTTCAGAGACATTATCGCAGACCCCAACGGTCGGTCAGACAGCAAACTCGATTAGGGCAGAGGTTGTAAATGGCCATTTTGGACTGATTACATTTGCCTGATAGGCGATTTGCTGATTCTGAATTTCACAATGACATCACTTTTTATAAGTCAGAGTATCATTAATTATATTTCTTACCATTTGGTAATGGCGCAAAACGTACACACTTAAAAATACGGAGTTGGATTTAACACCGATTCGATTTAATAGTATTTCCCTCGCGACCATTTGCGCATGTAGTTAATCGGACGGAGTTGAATTTTTTCGAAGTACATTCACTCCTTTTGTAGTTATTATTATTTTATAATACATTCATATAAATATACAATAAATAATAATTAGTAGTCAGAAGTAACCGTCTTGTCTGTCCACCGCAAAAGGCAATGCTCCACTTCTTCCTTTCTTATGTTCTAATGATACGTACCTACACGGAGAGAAATGTTTAGCTGATTTCACCCTTGCAAGGGTCAGAGCTACTAAACAGAATAGTGGAAAATGGACGGACGATCCTGACGGTAGGATTTACTAAACGCATATTTAGTCTCGCTTACAACTCAGTATATCTGAACCAACATGCAGTATATGTGACCCAACCACTACCAGTAGTTATTATTACGATACCAAGCTGACTAAACTCGTATGTTCGAATTATCGGGTTATTTAAGTTGTAATCGATTGCTTATGGTTTGGTTAGGTTTGATTGTCCATTCCCGACGTTTGACAGTTTTTCGTTTACCTGAAATTCGCAAAAATTAGAATTTGTAGGTTATGTTATTGTCCGAATGTATTCCTTTCGAGAGACTATTTTAAGCGGGAGTTGTTTGATTGTTTTGTTCGCTTGTTAGTTCTGAACATATAATTTTCTTAGTAGCGGTATGATTGATAATATGGTAAAAATTAATGATCCTTATAAATAATATACTATTAATAATGTTCGAATTTTCGGGTTTTTGAAGTTGCAATTGATTGCTTATGGTTTGGTTTTTTTGTTGTCTTGATATCCGCGAAATTAGAGTTTAGTTTATTAGTTTAGTAATTAGTTATCTTATAATAATAATAATAAATGCATTTATTAACCCCCAAAACACAGTTATAAAAAAAACAATACTTAAGAAAAACACAAATTTTAGGAGGCCAATAATTACCCCTTCTCTTCCACCCGGACCCTTCAACCAATAACAATAAATAAATAAAAAATAGTTAAATAACAAAAAAATATAAGAAACAAGCACGCATAACCCCCGTAATTGATTCAATTCCATGGGCTATCTTAAGCAGGAGTTGTTTGATTTCGGTTAGAAAGCGAGAAAATATCATAATCCATAGTTCTAATTAAAAGTTAGCATTATATGAAAAAGATATTATACTTCATATATCCAATAAATAGTTTTTAATTAAGTCATAGCTGTATTGAGCGAGAAGCCGCTAGTTTTTATTACTTATCAAGTTTGTGAAATATAGCACACAAAGCAGTTAAACGTTTGTGCTGATTGGTTTCCCCTACCGATGCCGATAAAGTAGTAGTAGCGTTAACTTTGACCGTTCCTTTGTAGATGGCTGATTCAAATTAGATATTTGGGACAATAATAAAACTCATACAATTCTTTTTCATAAAGTGCTAACTTTTAATTAGACCTATGGATAATGATACATTTTCTAACCTAAATCAAACAAGTCCCGCTTAAAATAGCCCATAAAATTGAATAAACTCGGATAATAAGATAACTATTGACTAAACTAAACTCTAATTAGCGGATTTTAGGAAAACGAGAAACAATTAAACGTCGGAAATTGACAATCAAACACAACCAATCCATAAGCACACGATTACAACTTAAAAACAGGAAAATTCGAACAATATTAATATATTATTTATAATGATTAATTTTTACAATATTACCGTTACTAAGAACAATTATACGTTTGGTACTAACAAGCGAACAAAATGGAACACCATCAAACACCTTCCGGTTCAAATAGCCTTTAGAAAGGAATAAATTCGGATATAACATAACCTACAACTTCTAATTTTTGCGGATTTCAGGTAAAGGAAAAACTATCAAACGTCGAGAATGGACAATCAAACCTAACCATTATATATTACCATAAGCAATCGATTGCAACTTCAAAAACCCGAGAATTCGAACTTCGGGGGCTAACTTCACACCAAATTTTATTTTCCGTTTTCCGGAAAAACGAAAAACAATCAAACATCTGAAATAGATTATCAAACGCTATCAAACGATTGAAGCAAAAAAAATCTGTAAAAAGTCAATATGGGGGGGGGCTAAGTTCACAGAGGTGTTATGACGTACTGTTGTTGCCAAGATGGGCAATTTTTCACTTTGCGGAATAAATCGTACCATTTTGGAAATTAGGTATTCACTCTACACGGAGATCGTATAAACACCAAAAAATGTATTTTCTCTCATTCTGTCAATTATTTCAATTGCCTTGTGTTAATTTTCATTTCACACCGCAGTACCGCTACCGGCACCAGTGTAAATATTCACTGTTTCGGATATAGAATATTTTGAACTACCTGCTATGTAGAAACTATGTATATCAACAATTTTTAAGATACGATTAAGTGATTGAAGGAGAAAAATTCATTCCTTTTTGTGTACGATTAACTACATGCAAATTCGCTGCGTAAAATTTGTATGTGTGTAACATATCTTAAACAAGAAGACCCGAGCCGTTGCATAAAACTTAGACTACTAAAACTACTATTTTCGAAGACTGTCGGAGACACCTATGGTCGGTCTGGCGGCCAATCCGAATAAACCATCCGCCAAATGGCTTCAGCAGAGAACAAAAGGTTGGACTTTAAGGTCTAATTACTATTAATGGAAACTAATTGTTGATAATTTAACCATAGATCCTGTAAGCTAACAAATGTAGTATTTGTTACTTACACTTTCTCTTTTTTAATTTCGCAGTCGTTTTCGTTAAATTATATACACACTTGGTCTATAATTCCTATGTTACAAAACATGCGTGATTTTTAATTTATTTCTAGAAACATAGCTATACCTACTTTTGTTTTCTTTTAGGTACTTTCATATTTTTATGTTTTTGTTCGTGTATGTATGTATTATTTTTATTATACAAATTGAACGTGAGTCACTTGAAGTTTAACTTGAAGTTTATAATATTAACAGTAGATATGTAGGTAATTGTAAACATAAAATTGAGGGCGCTTTTAAAACTAACCAATTTTTTATAATTGCCTACATAAGTATCTCTACAGAATTGCATGCAATCAATAATACCTCATCGCAAACAATTGCCTATTACCTTCCACCTACTGCATATACGTGAGTGAAAGGCTAATTGCCTATTTAATGCGTTTTATTTAATCGGTATGTGACATGTGTGTTAGTAATATGCGCTGATGGTAGTAAGCCTCTTAATTATAGAGGTGTGCCATGTTTGAACTGCTGAAAGCATTGTTGAAATAAATGGGACATTTTTTTCAGTACTTTATTTATTGCCAGTAAAAATTAATATTCGAATTAGATTCTGAACGGTTTTAACGCTACCGTTATTTGTGAAGCTTTTTATAGGCGTTCCTTCACAATAATTAAATTTGAAATTACGGCCTACTATTATTGTTATTAAACTGGCATTAATACAAAATTAATTCTATATTAATTTTAATTTCTTTTTTAAATTGATTAAATTTGTTACATTTTCACCTATTTTTGCTATTTTTATAAGATTCATAGTCACCAATAGGAAATGAATAAACGACAAAACAATCTCCAGCATTAGTTAAGTTGAACTAAACGCCAGAATTCGTGATAGTTAGACTAAATAAACATTAAGATCAGGAGTCATATAAAAAGCGGTTCTCAACAATAAAAAAAAATCTATGCCCATTAGAATCAATGGCGTTCTCAATATTTTGTATAGAAATCCAAAAATCGATCAAACTTATGTGGCACTTTACTGCCCATATAGGAAATAACGAAGTAACATAAAATATCCGTTCGTCGATCGGCAGTATGACCGCTATTAATGCAGATGTAAAGTAACGTCTGCATCGGTAAAGTAAATCATGCATAACAAGGTTCAGGGGGAAGGTTAAAGACTTTATCGTGTTGTGGTACTTTCTTCAGATTAAGTGTGTCAGCTGACGTCAGATACTCGTATCACTGCGGAATATCCTGTTTCTCCACCGGTCATTTCTCTCTCTCTTCTCGATTGGTCATGATTCGTAAACAAAACGGTATTGCCATGCGATCCGCTAACAGGCCATTAGTATTTTAGTATTCACGAAAAGATAATATCATTCAATTAACATTTAGATGAACAACTTGATTGCAACTAGGTATTTTTATATTCAATTTGGAGGTATAGACAATCATAGTACTTTATAGCCTCTATTTGTTCCTGTGAGGTGTTGGAAATTTGAAATGAATAGTTGGCTGTGTAAATAATAATAAGCTTAATAATCCGTACCATTCTATTCGCAACAATATTGTCTGTCAAAAATTCCGGGTTACTCGTCCGATTCCATTTAAAAACATCGATACTTTTAGAACTAAAACATATAGAATTTAATACCAAGCCTTATTGGTCGTTTGGTTTCGGGTATAAGCTGCCGACGAAATTCGTTATTAGTATACAGGCTCGTTCCGGAAGAATTATATTTATATAATCATTGGGTTAATAAAGGCTAATAATAATTAACAACGACAATGGCAATGCGTACCTGCTACCTAGTGATTCAGTGGAAGTGAAAGAAGAAACTTTCCCATCTTTTTAGCAAATGCAACAATTGCTTCCCATATACCCATCGATGAAGTAAAACCTACAAAACGTTAAAATATTATCAATTAAAGGGAGCTGAACTAAATTAATGACTAACTAAGTGCTCTGAAACTTAAACAGGGTAAAGTATGGAATAATTGTTGTAACTTTTCTAATTCTTGTTTTATAAACATATTTTAATCACAAATGTTTTGGGTAATTCTGCTTCTTTTCAAATTTTGCGAAGGTTTTTTGTTCATTCAACATGTTGGATTTTGGAACACTTTAGTTCATTATCGAAAAGCTTCTTATGAACCATTTGATCATCGTAGAATTCAAAAGAAATTAAATATTTATATTAAACAGAGAAAGACATTAGGAAGCCATTAGAAAAAAAGGTGTACGTTACAAAGGAATACGTTACAAATGAAACAAAAATGTTAAAATTAGTAAAATTCCCCAAAATAGTTTTATTTCATGTTTGCTAAACCAAAAAATATTAATAGTTATTTAACCAACAAGGATATTAAAAAGCGATTAGTGATCAAGACTGTTTAACGCACGAGCGATCAGCGAGTGCGTTAATTGTCGAGATCATTAATCGCCATTTAATATTCGAGTGGTAACAAAATTTTTTCGTCGATCGTTTTCTTCTGCCGGTCTCTACACAAATTTTATTCGTCGGTGAAACTAATACCTACACATTTAAAATTGCAAAACAAGTTCAACAAAGGTAAATTATATATTTCAGAGGTAGCAATCGCATGCAGATAAACAACTTTCAGTGCGATAAGAACATACTATAGCCATACAATTAATTGCTTCCTGCACCTATACCATCAATACCCATAACACGTCCGTACATGTGCAATTTATCAGCAAGAGTATATAAATTTCTTACTACAGCTATGACAGGAGTCAGTTTTCCAATGCCGAAGCGCTTTTTAGTAAACGTCTAATAGCTAACAGAGTTTATTTTATCGATTTTTATCTAAGGGTTCACGGTAAGCATTAAAACATTGACTACCGTTAAGATACGTCTAGTTTAGTTTTTCCGCAACTGCAACGATTGAAGAAAGAGGTCGCTTTATGGCTTGTCGAGGTAATTAGATAAATGTCATCAATAAAATACAATAAGAAACTTTCAATCGAGTATACATAGGTAGAGTACTAGAATGGTGTACAAAATAAACGATATATTAAATATTGGCCATTCGCATATACTACAAACAACACATAAATAAAATAATATACTATATATATATATATATATATATATATATACAATAGGCTTCTATGAATATAAAATACCAGAGACTGAGAAAGAAGAAAGCTTAGTAAATATTACCAAATGAAAAATAAATAGCATCTGAGATGTGTCAAACTAAAGAATGTATCAAATCAAGTCAATCCTTCAGTTTGCTCAGATTCAGTTTATATATCTTGTTCAGTATGCAGCTATTGTCATTTTTTGGCTCACAGCATTGGTTTTATTATTAATAATATTATTTGGTTTGGACATTATCGTTATCAGTGCTTAAAGTACACCTACCAAAATCTTTTCGGGATTTCAGGGTTTTAACTAAAAGTGCAACGTTTAAAGTATCGTTTGGGATATTATGAGGGTACAGGTCATTGATTCGATCATTTCTGGAAAATAATTGTGAAGGAGTATCAACAGTACATGTCTAATGTAAACCTTAGGCATTACATTTTTGAAAGTGTTTTCACAAGAGTTCTTGAATTAGATGGAAAACAGACAAATTACCTTTTTTCTTGAATTAGGTACTGACAACGTTTTTATGTGGTAAAAGCAACTGATATTTTATTCAGTTCTAACAGTATTAGTACTAACAAAAATGCGTTGTGATTAATTCTTTAATAAGTAAGATGAATGGATTGATGCCTGAACCGTTATCTGTAGGTTATGAAGGAAAAATGTAGTGACAGGACGTTTCCCTGGGCGCGTGAAAATGTTTTTGTTTTATTTGCCAGTAATGAAAAACCACTTACCAAAGATATCACATGGTGGTTTTTTCATGTCTAACTGAATATTAAAGCTTGAGGTTTTATTTCAACGCAAAGAATTCTGCGTTATTGTTTTCGGTATCAAAATATTTTTCCTTTATTTCAAAAATATGACGAACGTATTTCCTGACTACGAAGAAATTTTCAGAAATTTCCACCACAAAATGATGTATCTGAAGATAGCAAGTGTCAATTAAAGATCTATGCGGGAGTGGATGGGAGTGAAGGGATGATACCTAAAGTATAACCTCGCAGTAGTTTTGGATTTCCCCTCAGACAAAACTGATTTTTTAAATGTTATTTAGTGTTAGAAATGCTTCTGGGTTATCTTGAACTTAAAACTTAACATGCAAATCTTAGAATGTACTTAATTATCTGCTTGAATGTACCGTGTCTTGCCAAATCTATGTAAAACTCTAAGGGAGTAAAGAAAAGAGTAAAGTACCTTCATGTTCAAAGCTACGCAAAAATTTTATTTGAAAAAAGTATTTAGAAATATTAGAGGTGATCAAATCTGAAATTATAATCACTTACTCCATGGCATATACCGGGTGTTTTTATTAACAAATTACATTTTTATTAGATATTAGTTCCTGATGAAATGAGGGACAATTCACAAGCATCGTAAATTAACTATAAAATAAATCAGAATTACATAAAAATACCTAGTAGATTTACTAATCAAATCATTAAATTTAAACAATATGTGGACTGATATAGTAACTTCAGGATATTACAGTACCTACCTACTTAGCATACTTACTAACATGTAACATAACAAACAAAACAAGTTTTGGTTTACATACATAATAGAATACCCAAGTATTTCAGAAATATTCGCAGTCTTCAACAAAATTCGCACGAGAACTGCTCGATTACTGACTCTTCGTTGTTTTTATCATTTATTTATTATGTCCATTATGGCTTCGCGGACCACTTCGGGTGCTTTCAGGGACCACCAGTGGTCCGCGGACCACCGGTTAAGAACCACTGCTCTAGTAGATGAACCGCTATCTATGTCCTTGTTTTTGTTGAAAAATATCGAAACCAAAACAACACAAGTTCTATAGCTACTAAAATCGTTATAAATGGGCACTTTACTCGGTTGGGTCAATTCTTTTACCGAACCTTCATTAAAAACACACAGTTTTTACTTTTTACCACGCCACGTATCAAAAATGTTGTTACGGTTGCATCTCCATAAACAAACATGAAGAATGTGAATATAGTGCAGAAGTTATCTTTTATGGCTGCAATTAGAAAATTAGCATGCTACAGGATAGCACGGGCTGTATCTCATTACCGGAGGGATTTAAAATACCGAGCAACATTTTCAGCTTTATTACGAGTAAATTTATAACGCGTTCGGCTCGTAGCACGTATTCCGCTCCGGGAATGAGTAATAATCTAGAGGTCCGTGACGTCCGTATTCCGTGCACTGGCAAAAATTGACGCGCCCAACACGCGCCAGCTAACCCAGAGATACTTCCTGTTCGTCGTTCTTCCCATTATTGATTGCCTCGTATTCTTGAATTTATGCAGAATTTAGTGCAATATTTATAACTACATAAGTATAACTCCAGATTAGAACCTGTCTGGATGTAGCCAATTACAGCGACAACGTATGTGTTCAATTAGCGCCACATCTGTGTGGGTTGAGCTGAACACCATTTTAAACTTACGTGCAATTTTGTTATGTAATTTGTACAAATTGTGAATACTATAATCCATTTTAAAAGAGACAATTTTTGCTTTGTTTTTACATATGGTGGTGGTTTCACTATTTTTCATATAATTTACAGAAAGAAAGTAAAGCAAACAATGATAAATACGTGACATTATGTATTCGTTAGTCATAAACCGCGACAATGTGCTGGTAAAGCACTACTTTCTCCTCGTGCAAGAAAATCAAATAACATCTGTCTGAATGTATGTGAGTATTTATTAACTGAAAGCCCTGTAGTTATAAACAGGGTGTTTTTGAAATAACTGCTAACCTTGAAGGAGCATATTTGCCAGGGTCAGAGAAAAAAATTTGAATTAAATTCGAATTCAGTGTTTTAGATATTTAACAATATACGTTCATTAATAGTATATTATTTGACGAGCACATAAATTAGTATAGGTATAAATCGCGAACATCAAGTATATTCGCAAGCAGCAGGCGAGCGTGTAAACGTGCGAGCGATTTATATCCGTTGTGTGCGAGTCAAACACGACGTTTTACCTACGACTCATAAATTTCATTTTATATCATCTATTTTAAATGTGTTTGAGAAGTCGTTTGAATAATGAAGTCATTATTCAAACCAACTGTCATTGTTATGCAAAGCTACTGTTATCATAATCATCGGTGTGTACCGTGGTAGGGATTATATAGGTAGTCATTGCAGATACGTATGCAATGAACTTATTATTAGTGAATCGTAGATAAAAAATATTATTTCACATATAGCCAGCAAATCTAGCATTTGGAGGATTTATTCCTTAATACACAATAGGCGCATTACCATAGTGTTGACTTGAAATTTTTCGCTCAACACGATCAGTATTTGAATAAATGTGAGACTACAATATGCCTTCAGATGGCTCCTACTTATTCCTATAATGGACAAACATTTTAATTTCCTGGTCATTGTTTTTAAAGATATATTATACATCGCTATTATCAGAATCTTTGATTTACCAATATGCAGGTAGCAAAACAAGTATATACAGACAGCAACACAAGTTTTTCACAATTAAATTTGAAATGCTATAGGGAAAAGCCGTTCTAAATTTAATTTTGACATTTAATCTTACTATATGTTCTTAAGTCAAGATTTATGATTAAATGCGAATTTAATAATGGCTTATTCCTGCTATTAAGTAATAACAATAATAATTGCGCTTTCTAAGCTTGTTAATTCACTTAATTAAATTTGATGGAGATCTGAATTTTTGAAATCGGACATTAGAATGGAATTACATCAAGACTATCATAAATATAACTCTCCACTCTTAAAAAAGTGAAAAACTCTAAAATAATTTTTTTAAATTAAAAATAATTTGATTATTGATAAATGACATCTCTGATATTAAACGACGCCTATAAAATCAAACTAAATACGCCTTAAAATATATTTATTTACAAGAATAAGTTTTTGTGTGTATGTATTTTTGCCTAAGTTATTTTTAATTTATAGCCAGGATTTTAAGACAATTTTCGCTACCACATTTTTAATTTAATTGTAAAAATCTTTACTCTTGCCCAAATTTAACAAAATATTTTGTTTTCTGACCAACCACTATGTTAAATAAAAAATTCTACTTACTGTTAGAGAACATCCAAACATTCCAAACCTCTTCCAACATTTTTCGTGAAATTAAAATTTAGGTTTGTTATACTGGCGTGTTAAGCTGTATCTAAGTATGTGAAACACGACAGTATATATTATGTATAGTTAGGTCCGTCTTACGACACGCTGTATTTATTTGAATTAAACAAAAGTATCTTTCTCTGTACTCATTTATTTCTAGCATGGCCCAGACAATCAAATATACATTAGCATTATATAAAAGAAGATAATTTAATAGTCCGTTTTAACAACAGCGCCGTTCGACCTTGGAAAGTTTGTTAATCTCCGATTGAAAATTTCAAGACGAGTATTTTTAGCACTTTGCTTACAGTTATTTGCTTGGAATTTCTCTGGTGGCAATCAGTTGTTGGCGTACCATAAAGCACACTTATAGTACGTACTTTAATCTGTCTATAGCTATTATTGTGGTGCTGTTATAAAGCACTTATCTTTGTAATATGTTACTACCTATTTTAATAGCAAAAGCAGACTCTTCTAGTGTATATTAGATTAAAAATTACACAAGACACGAATTAAACGTGTTCATTCATCAAACTGGCAAGCCAAACTGCCAATTATGTATATTAAAAAGCTAATTAGATGTTACAATAATTTAGTAATAGTAAAATTATTTGTAATGGGCTACAATACCTGTAACATTAAGTTAGTACATACCTACTGCTAAGAGCGGTAAAATAGAAAAGGAAAAAAAAAGATCCGAGATTAATGTATGTCTTCTACCCAGTCATTGATATCTTCGATACGCACAATAAAGTAAGAATAAGGTTGCACACATGGTGAAATATTCAGCAAAACAGTGATATCGATGAAGAGAGTCGGTTAGAGATCACATTACTGCTACAATAAGAAAAATCAAATTAACGTTAAAAAAAAATCTGATGTGGCCAGGCACATGACTTTATCATACAATATATAAAATTAATAGTTTAGCTGCATGATAATCTATTCTATTGAGATAAATCGTAGGTATTGTCAAAGCATCAGCATTTCACACTACCTACACTACGTCATTAGAATAATAGTTATTTATTATGTCACAAATGCCGAAAGTACGGAATAGCGCGACGAGCGGTGATACGGCGCGTCACCGAAGGCGGAGTGTCGCCTTCGCATATGAGCGAGTCGCGCTATCTAGTTTTTGGCAGGAGCGACATCAACGTTTATTGTGTTGCTTTTTAAGAAATACGTATTTAAAAAAAAAATAAATGATTTCTGTATAGTAAATGCTAGGTTGGTACCACTTTGACGAAACGTCAAGTTTAAAGGTGCGTTCCGATTGGTAGGTAATAGTATCTAATGGCGGTGGTAGAATACGAAATTATAGTATTTCTTACATTCGTGATAATGACACATATTAGTTTGCATGTACATAAGCATGAGTCACTAGCAATTTTCTATTGGAAATACTATAACGGCGTCTGCTACCACTGCCATTATCACTAATGAAAACGCACCTTAAAAAGGTAATTCAAATTCGGACAGATTTATATTTGTTCATGAGACATCCCTACCAACATACTAAAATAAAACTACACTCATCGCTATACTTTATTTATAATTTTGTCAATGTATCGTTTTTAGAATTAGATATAAAGGCGGGTTGATATTTCTTATCAACAAACAATCAAATTGGTGATCTTATTTTATTTGAAATTTGTATTTTATAATTTGCCGCACTACAGCGGCAACGTTTCATAGTGGTTCTCCAACCTCTGATGAGATCAGCTGTTTTCGAATGTGACAAAACAAAAAAATATTTGTCAAAATCCTGGCTACTTTGTAATTTTATATCAATGCAGATGCGACCGATCTCGATCAAATAGAATTTGCTCTTGAAGCTAAACTATTAATTTTACCAAAAAATATTATAGGCATAAATTATTCAAAATTTCCTGTACTTTAATTTATTAATTAACTATTTTGTCGAAATTACAGAAATGGCGGCTCATTTCCAAAATCCTTGAAAAAGGCTTAGAATAAACTAAAAAGCTAAACTATTAATTTTACCAAAAAATGTCATAGGCATAAATTATTCAAAATTTCCTCTACTTTAATTTATTAATTAACTATTTTGTCGAAATTACAGAAATGGCGACTCATTTCCAAAATCCTTCAAAAAGGCTTAGAATAAACTACCAGTTCCTTTGGACCCTTTTCAACCAAAAGCTTTTCAGCTCTAAGTTTGGTAACAAAACTTCTAAATATGAACTTTCGTTCCGATGCCTTTAGTAGTTTCTCCGGAATCGTCGCCACAAAAATCGTTTACACACACACATACACACATACACACACACAGACATTTTTTTGTACCTTGGTCAAAAATGTTCAGGGGACCCATAAAGACCTATTTCCGCTAAAATCTCAATTTTTTTTTTCGGCACGATTACAATACTTCATCATACTGCGTATGATAAAGTAATAAGAGATTTGTTTAAATAGATATTTTATTTCTGAATTTATATTTTATGATTTTAATTTTTAGTTTAATGCGGCATTAAACATTTGTTATGCCATTATCTCTTAGTTAGCGCAATAATTATATTGAAAGGTTGCACTAACGGTTAAGATATTTAATACTAAGACTGCAAAGCGTAAAATCCCATTTTTAATAATTATCGTATTTGATGAGAACGTAATGGTCATAAATGTACCTTAGGCAACTGTATAATTAAGCGAATAAGGCAAATACGCGACGTTTTATCTACAACTTACACAAGATTTTTGATTCTAAGTTTCTTAAGACCTAGTTCTGCCGCTCTAAAACGCGTTTTCAAATAAAATCGTTATTTATTGTTCAAAGTTTATGAAATTTTCAGTGTAACTTCTTTGATAAATAATGAGTTGGGCTATTTGAAAAATAATTTTTTTAAAGGTAAAAATTAATTTTACTTCTACATCTTTGGTTTTTTTTTCAAATATATATCATCTAGCCCAACTCATGATACAAAAATAGAATTTTTTATTTAAGTACAATTTTAATCCAAACATTATAATTACGATAATAAAGTGTAATTGCAAGAAATGCACTTATTTGCCCATATTACTGCTGCTCGGTGTAGACAGCCTCCTCATTTGTTTAACATATAGGTACATTTCAGACACCCCTAAATTAAGAAACACAAAATTAACATTTTACGTGGATGACACGGCGATCTATTAGCGGAATTTCCACCCCTTAATAGCATCCCGTATGATACAAATTCACGTTAATGTTTTACGGAAATGTTATGCAAAATGGAAGCTTCGGTTAAATGCTGCCAAGTCGGAGCTTATAATCTTTAGTAAACTATGCCGCCCAATACGCCTTCCCTATCCTGTCAAAATTAATGACGTTCCGGTACCTCATAAACAGTGTATAAAGTATCTGGGCGTGTATCTTGATCAAAGGTTAACCTTCAGGAACCATATCGCCAAAATTGTCCAAAAAACCAGTGGGAACATTCGGACTATGTACCTCACTCATTGCTAGAAACAGTGTTCTAAATTTCGCGAATAAAAGGCTCGTGTATTATTCTATAATTAGACCGGGCATGCTATACGGGGCGCCTGTGTGGGCCAACGCGGCGCGAACAAATTTTAAACGTGTTCAGGTACAACAAAATAAAATTTTACGTGTTATTTTGAATGCCAGCCGATACGATCGTACAATAGATTTGCATAATCGCTCCGGGTGTCCATTTATTAAAGATATTTTGGCAAAACACGTTACTAAATTTTATGATAAAACTCTTTGGAATGAAAACCCGCTCATACGTGACATCACTGATAAACTGAGGATGAGAAAGCATCGCTATCCATTTGAACTTCACAATCTCTTGCCACCACCGCGCCAGAGGAACCCGCGCCGGAACCGCCTACGCTACCTGGGGATGATGCACATGAAGAGGACGTTATGAAGATGGTGCCGAAGATGCAAAGAATAGGCAGAGGAGGCGTAGAAGGCGACCTCCTCGTGTGTAGAGTGCGCTAGTGTTCGTGTGTTTTTGAATTTTATATGATAATTTTTCGCTCATAACGTTTTTATCTATTTTATTCTATTCGGTAAGACATTATATCGTTTGGTCGTTGTTTATTTTAATAAGTTACCCGCCAAGCTGCTAACTCGCTGGCGGGTAAATCGAAGTATTTTATTTTATGTTATATTTTCGGATAAATCCAGGTTGTGGCTGTAATTTTTAATTTATTTTAAATTTACATCCCGTCTGTATATCACCATTTAATATATATACATTAATCATTACGGTAAGTCCGGAAAGATACGGGATGTCCGTATATTCATATCTAGTTATATTTCACGTTCAGTAATTAACATTAAATTACATTTCTGGTGTGAGACCTACGTCATGTAGATGGCATTTGATAGGTGTCATGATAGGTTAGGTTTGCTAGCGTTGGTTACTTCCTTTCCTTGATATGACAATGTTCCCTAATAGTTGTCATAGGCCTCAATAGCTCAGTTGGTGTAGTAGTGTGCTAGCGACACAAAGGTCACTGGTTCGAATCCAGGTTGTGGCTGTAATTTTTAATTTATTTTAAATTTACATCCCGCCTGTATATCACCATTTTTCTATATATATACAATAATAGTTGTTGAGAATTAGATAAAATTGAGTGGTTATACCCAGAAAATTAGATATTGTATAAATGGTATGAGGAACCGTGGCTCATCATCTAAAAGTTATTTAAATTAAAATTAAATTATTAAATCTATACTGACGGACACAATGAAATACTTTAGTAAAATATTTTGTTGTGTTTAAGATTGGATTATAAAAAAATTTATTGTAGTTTTCCTATGTATCCTATAAAATAAAAAGAAACATTATGCGTATTTTTAGATTTAATTATAAACACGTTGTTTATTATGTATACGTTTTTGTATTCGTAATATAATGTTGTCTGCACACCAGCAGCGAAGCTAGTGAACGGTTAATTTTCAACAGTTGATATGCAAAATTATTCGTACAAAAAATGCGTCGTCATAAATTATATTATTTCACGAGTGGCTTTTGATGTCTGTGACAGATAACTGTACATTGTACAACCATGAAATGCTGTATAATACCCAACAGTAACTGCTTAAACATGTGCTAATGCTGATATTAGGATATACGACAACAGTTGTTAGTAAAGTGCTTCAATTATTGCAATATGTTGTTTTAATGCTAAAATTGACCCTTTACCTACCACATATACATATACAGAATAAATATAGTTGGTGTAAATAAACCTTTTACAGTTTTAGATCGTTGGTATCTATACGAACAGAACAAAATCTTATTCAGATGCAAAATTTCACATAAAGTAGAACTATGTCAGGTTATGTAAATCTCATCGCCCGATTGTGTATAAAAGCATTGGCGGATTCAGCTTCAGAATATTATTGCTATTGTTTTATTCTATGTCCAACTGACACATGTATCTATTGAAAGCTCGATACCCATGAAGGAAGTTATGCCATGGAGAATTATTGTAATTGCCATGCTTTGCTCCGTAGAGAGTATAATACATTTTCTACTCGAACAAAGACCTTTGAGACGTGCAACGACAGAGTCTGCAGGACAATTGATTTCACTGTACGCAGCCTACAATAACATTGCAATAGGAAAACTAGCTCTGTCGTGTTTTCAATTTGTGATGAATGCTGTTCTTAATGCGGTTACTTTGTGGATTGATTAATAGCAAGTTTCAAAAATCAGGTTTATGCTGAGTGGGTCATTACACTATTAAACTGTATCCAGCTAAACGATAAGTTTTTGTTGTTTATGTCTATGTGTAATTGTTAGATACTTCAAACTCCGTAAAGTATAAGGAGGTAAGAATTATAATTATAAAGTATTATGATGAAGTATCATGACTCCGACGAGGTATCGGGTATTAACATAGAGGAAATCAACTTGGTGCTAGCAAAGAAAACAATAGGGCAAATTTCTTTTCAGATTGATAGACTTAGTTTACGCCATTAAATAGTTTGGTTCGGTAGGCATGCACTAAGTAGGTGGGGATAGTTAGTGGTTCATGTGTGTTTAAATCGCTTTTGTTTTTCCGCAATTCGTGAACATAAATTTAAACTGAACTGTTAAATATGTTGTAGATGGGGAACATTAATGTTTAATATAATTGTTACAAGAACGTTCTTATTTCTTGATCTGACCAATTTGGCCCCTCTGCTTCATCATATTCAAGGACATCTTTTCCAAACAATCATATATATTATTGAGGAATACAATTGTAAGGGTAATTATAAGTATACATACCCGATACGTCTGATTCTTTATTGTTTATCTCTGGTTTATCACTAAAACTTTGCCTGTCAAATAATATACTTCAAAGCATGCTTCAAAGCCAAACATAACCTAAAATTACAAAATTGCGCGGCAGCTCACAGATGCTCACAGTCGACAAGAGTTTACATCGACATATACGCATTGCATCGAACCAAGTATATAATGTACTAAATTCGGTTTGGTATTTTCTGAGAGGAGTAGTATCAGACCAAAGGTAAACCGGATTAGGTCACTAGTGTTTACAGCGATCAGACAATAAATATGGTACAAATATAGTCCCAGCGTTTGACATGACTGTATAATGTGTCCACAACAGATTTTTTCAATTATATGTATGTGGAGAAAACACCAAATGCTAAGGAGACCCAAAAGTATAATGACCCAAGTATAGTGTAAGTAAACAATGGCTTTCTACAAAAGTTGTTCAACATGTTTCTTAGTCAAATTTCTATATTTCCGTGTGTGACTTGCTATTGGTATTATCTTGATCAGGTCGATCTAGCGTTTCTTTTTGCTTAGTTGTTTACGCTGGAACAAGGAACAACGCACACTTATATTAGCATGTTTTATACCATTACCATATTCTGTATTTTCATTATATTTTTATTTTCTCACAAAAAGTAGAACATTATTTCGTCATTCAATTAGGCAACAGACCTTTGATATTCCATGTACGCAAACATCTGTTGTTTGGGGCAGATATAAGATTATAACGGACTGACCCGGATTTATTTTTGTATTGTGCGTAAAGTATACTTTGCCCAATTTAAAATTACTGCTAACTAATGTGTGATGCAAGTGATGCCTATCACTCAATCAGTAGAACTTTCAACAACTGGCAGATGGTAATTCATTTCACTCATTTCAGTGGTAATTCTGTTCGAACATGTAGGATTTTGTATTTTTTTGTCGGAAATTACCTTTCCCTTGGAACTGGAGCAGCGCAGTATGGTAAACTTTTGATTGATTTTGTTATTGCTTTTCTGTTTTTTTTTTTTTACAGGAAGAGCCGAATATACGAAATGTATTTTTGACAATTTCTGCGAAAATCAGCGAACATCTTTACTATGAACATTATAATGAAACATCCGGTATAAAGATTGTTATTGCAGTCTTTTTCAAACGTTTGATTCAGATTATAATCAACGTCTTTGAAAATCGCTGGCTCACGTCTCATGTAAATCAAATTTCTTTGTATTTATTTCCTTATCTCCCGCCATAATGGGTTTGCCATTTTTATTGGAAAATATTCGAATTTGGATTCATGATTATGGAAAACACATCAACATCGGTATTTAGGCGAACTATTTGCAATTTGGGACGACACGAGAAATGCGTTTGTAAAATGTATTTTCACAGTATATTTTGTGAAAGCCACAGCCAAAGGCAAATTTACAGTAATGTTCCTGAAGAACTTTGTCTCGATACATTGTAGATGCACATATATTCGCAATGCAATTATTTTTCTTCAAAGCTAAAAGGCTGGTAATTTGTTACCTGTATCTTTACTGTAAAAAAATATATACAATATTAAACACAACAGATTTTATAACCATTTACGTTTTGATTCCTTTTTTTTACTATTCACCAGTTTTTTTGGCATTTATTAAAGCTTGACCCTCTCAATTTGTTCCTCTATATTCATTTATATAAGCATTGTTGCTTATATCAGCTTACCAGCGACCAGTTTTTCTATGTGCACTGAAGAATAACAAACTTTTAAAACTGAAAACATACAATAACCAATATTTGACGTTTTCATCATCTGCATACCAATATACGTAGAAATTGGAAATACCTACGTCTAGCGCAGATTATTTATCAGTCAATCGGCCTTCTTAAAACAGAACCGTACAGTCAGTAATGGCGCTTTCGTTTGCCAGATGTTAATGTGAAGAAGCACAATAGACATGCAATCGACTATATGATTACTCGAAATGCTTTTCAGTACCGTTGCCTACTGCATTCATTAGATAAAACGTGCGTAGAGGAGATACGAACGAATGTAGAAAGTATGCGTTCAGTCCAGCATACAGTGAGATATCTGAGAAAATGGGTAAATCGTGTTAGACTTGATTTTACAATGACCTCTTTTAGTTTTTTTTTATAATTTTTTGTAGTTATAACACTAAAGTAAATTCACAGAGTTATTATTGAAACATGTATTTTCGCTCCTAGGGTTCCATATCTCATATCGTCTTTCATATGCCACAGTCTAATTTATCTGAGCTAAAACTAAATGTATCAAACAAAAAAAAAAAACAAAAACTTCATTGTGAAAAAACTCTCGTCAATATTTTGACGAAACTATGACTATGACGGAAACTATTTTCATACGGTTGGTGTTAATTCTACCATACAGATAGAAAATTTTGTTTAATTCAGATAAATATGCATTGATTGAAAGAAATCTGTTACTTCAATAGAGGCAAAGCAATATGCTGGTTAAAATGTATTTGTTTGGTAGAAAGAATGTTTGACACCGCGGTGGTCAGTTTTCCCAAAGAATGTGGGACTATCTCGGCTGTATTACCAGTACATATAAGCAGGTTAGATGCAAAGTGTACTTTGATTCGGAATCGGAACTTCAACCTGTACGCTCTATAATGCCGAACACATTTAAACCAAAGCAAAAATATTACTTTAATTTAAAGGAAAGAAACTCTTCTTGTACCTATTCAAATATATTAGTTTGGATCCAAATTATATTTCTTTGACGAAAGAAAACGTATTTTTAAAATAAAACAAAATTATTACTAATTTTTCTTTGTATCAAAATATATTTACTTTACTTAAAATAAATATTCCAAATAAATTAATCTCTACAAGCAAATAAACTCGAGTGAAGTAAATATTTTTTGAGTCAAAGAATATTTATGTTTTATAAATGATATGTTTTGATCAGCAATAATAAATTCAAAATATTTGTCTTAAAAACAAAAAATTCGTTTCTCTCTGTGCACTAACATTGACGGATTTGTTTGAAACAACATTTAAACTGCAATCTAATAGTTTACTTGTGGGCATATTTAAACAGTTGTAGTTGCCCTAAAACCTGCCATACAATGTTTCATGAAAATTAATTCACGAAATTAAAAAAAAAATGCTATGAAGTCGTATCTTTCAACAATTATGTACTAACTTCATCAAAAAAATGGTAAACGTTTGAGTGCAGATGTTAACACAACGGCAGGTTTCCAATTACTCAATTTATCAAAAATACAGAAAGCGAAAACAAATTAACAGCAAACTCTGTCTCAATAACAAAAACATATGACAATCGATTCTGGTATGCTTTTCCCATAGAATCTGAAGACAGAAATCGTAAATTAGTTTAGTTTTTGAAAAAACCACATAAAGAACGCGTTTTGTGCATTATGACACTGATTTTCTTAAAAACTAGACATAATTCAGAATTTCTCCCTTCAAATTGCATACACTCATACTTTGTAATTTATTCTTATTATCGTCATTTATTTTCTTTTTTCGACAGCTATTATACCAATGTTTTTGTTGGCATTAACTAAGAATTCATATAATAATTTAAACACCTTAATTGTGGTTCAATTTGGAAGATAATTGTGATGTATATTAAAGAAAATTTCAATCGTTCTAAGAATATTCCAAAAAAGCACGATACAATTATTGTTGTATTAAAAAATGATTTCCGATTACGATTAAGAATTATTGTATGTATTACTGCTCCTTGAATCTTTCGATATAGGATAATAAAGAAAATATTTGCATGGACAAAGTAAAACTCATACATCAATATTTATCTATATGTTATCTCAATTTTCTAAATCTATTGATCTAAAACTATGTTTGTAATATCTATGGTTAGATACACAGTAAAATCACTTCTTCTAACTGTTTGTTATTTTGTTTTTTATTCAGGTTCAGAAATATTTTTTAAGAAATTTTCAACAAAAACCAATACTTATCGATTACAATTATAACAAAAGAAGCATCACTGTTATATCAATTTATTTCCATTAACGGGTCCGCAAGTATTGTGGTTCAAGTTGGAAGATAATTGTATAATAAAGAAAATTTCAATCGTTCTAAGAATATACCAAAAAAGCACGATACAATTATTATTGTTGTATTAAAAAATGATTTCCGATTACGATTAAGAATTATTGTATGTACTATTGCTCTTTGAATCTTTCTGCGATATAGAATAATAAAGGAAATATTTGCATGGACAAAGTAAAACTCGTACTACAAATTTTATCTAAATGATATCTCAGTTTTTAAGTCTATTGATCTAAAACTATGTTTGTAATATCTACTATGGTTGGACAGACAGTAAAATCTCTTCTCCTAACTGTTTGTCATTCTGATTTTTATTCAGGTTCAGAAAATTGTTATTGTTTAAGAAATTTTCAATAAAAAATAAAACTTATCGATTATAATGAGAAGAAAAGAAGCATCACTGTTATATCAATTTATTTCGATTAATGGGTCCGTACGTATTGTGGTTCAATTTGGAAGGAAGATAATTGTAATGTACCTATATTAAAGAAAATCTCAATCGTTCTAAAAATATTCCAAAGAAGCGCGATACAATTATTGTTGTATTAAAAAATGATTTCTGATTAGGATTAAGAATTATTGCATGTATTATTGCTCCTTGAATCTTTCTGCGATATAGAATAATAAAGAAAATATTTGCATGGACAAAGTAAAACTCGTACTACAAATTTTATCTAAATGATATCTCAGTTTTTAAGACTATTGATCTAAAACTATGTTTGTAATATCTACTATCGTTGGACACACACTAAAATCACTTCTCCTTACTGTTTGTCATTCTGTTTTTTATTCAGGTTCAGAAAATTGTTATTTTTTAAGAAATTTTCAACAAAAAATAAAACTTATCGATTACAATTATGTAGGTATAAGAAAGAAGCATCACCCTTATATCAATTTATTTCCATTAATGGGTCCGTAAGCACCTGCTATTATTTAATATACTTGATTTTGAATGCATTATTGTCGTTAATTATTTATGAAGAATTAAGTTGTCAGAGACCCCAAATCACCGACACATATGATTGACATTTACTATTCTGAGACATCAGCTTTATTGTTCGTCCGCTTTAATTCATAAGTTTAATGTTCGACTGTCGATATAAAAAATACAACGGTTCTATCGAAACACATTTATACCGCAATTTCATCGAGCTGACAGAGCTCAGAAATGGCTGGGATCTGGTCGGGATCGACAACTTCTTGATTTGCGCTGACGTTGCGGTGCTGGGACGACAACGTTCTGTAACTGTAATATCACATGTGCGTCGAATGCGAATCTAATGCAGGTTCGTGTACGGGCAGTTAATTGATTTTCATGGGTACTGTGCGGGTCGATCGGGAAAAATCTAACGCCGGCATGCAATAAACACCGCTCCGGCGAGAACTAAACGGGCTCCGATGCGTCGTTGTCCATATTTGAAAGCGGCCGGTACGGTTTTCCACGTTCAGCTCTTCCAGTCGACCAGGAGTTGCACAGATCTAGTTATTGTATCGTTTCATTAAAAAACATTATATTTCATAAAATTTCAGTGTTGTATTGCAGTGATGTCAAATCTGCGGCCCGCGGGCCGCATGCTGCCCGCAACACCCAATTGTGCGGTCAGCGAGCCCTCGCTAAAATTGTATTACAAGGCAATAAAATTTAAAAAATACATAACTGATTTGTAACATTTTTTACTTTATCATACGCAGTATGGTAAAGTATTGTAATCATGCCGAAAAAAAAAATTGAGATTTTAGCGGAAATAGGTCTTTTTGGGTCCCCTGAACATTTTTGAACAAGGTACAAAAAAATGTCTGTGTGTGTGTGTGTGTGTGTGTGTATGTGTGTGTGTGTGTGTGTGTGTGTGTGTGTGTGTGTGCGTATGTGTGTACTCGATTTTTGTGGAGACGATTCCGGAGAAACTACTAAAGGTATCGGGACGAAAGTTCATATTTGGAAGTTTTATGACCAAACTTAGAGCTGAAAAGCTTTTGGTTCAAAGGGTCCAAAGGAACTGGTAGTTTATTCTAAGCCTTTTTCAAGGATTTTAGAAATGAGCCGCCATTTCTGTAATTTCGTCAAAATAGTTAAATAATAAATTAAAGCAGAGGAAATTTTGAATAATTTATGCCTATGACATTTTTTGGTAAAATTAATAGTTTAGCTGCAAGAGCAAATTCTATTTGATCGAGATCGGTCGCATCTGCATTGATATGCTACATAGTAGCCAGGATTTTGACAAATATTTTTTTGTGCTGTCACCACAGAAATGTCTATGGCTGTCACCACGCTGTCACACTCGGAGAACCATCGACTATAAATCTGTCAGAATTTGAATTAGCTTTTTAAACTTGACATTTCGTAGAAGTGGTATCAACCTAACATTTTCTATACCGAAATATAACCATTTTTGATTTTTTTTTAAATACGTATTTCTCAAAAAGCAATACAAAAAACGTTGATGTCACTCCTGCCGAAAACTACATAGCGCGACTCGCTCACATGCGACGACGACGCTCCGCCATCGGTGACGCGCCGCATCACCGCTCGTTGTGCTATTCCTTACTTTCGGCACTTGTGAGATAAACAACTATTATTCTGATGACAGTAGGTAGTGTCAAATGCTGATGCTTTGACAATACCTTCGATTGATACTATTGACTATCAAAATATCTGTCAAATGCTGGCTAACTAGTTTAATTTTAATGCAGACACGATTTATCTCAGTCAAATAGATTCTCATGCAGCTAAACTATTAATTTTACATATTGTATGATAAAGTCATGTGCCTGGCCACATCAGATTTTTAATTACTACGTTTGCAATGAGCTTGGAAGACGCAGTTGCTCGACAATACCTTTCCCGTTCGGAGCAGGGACACTAGTTATTACTTATTTAGCAGAGCAGTAACCATTTTTATTTGGGTATTTCTACATTATTGGGCTTATTATATGAGAAAGTAAAAATTTAAAGGTGAAATTTTCGTAAATATATCGTTCAAGTGCAATTTTCACATATTTCATGCATATCACAAGGAGTTTTCGGAACATTTTAAGCGCTAAATGTGAACCTTGTGTTTAAAGTTCCCTATTATGTCATCCACCGAAAACTTCAGCCCATGCGTCCACTTATGTTGTTCATCGTCGCGAAATTTTACTCTCAAATATGAAACTAAAGACATTTTACGACTTGTTATGCAACTGCACCCATGACGAGAATAACACCATTTCAATCTTTTACTAAAAAATTTACTAGTAATAGTCCAAAAACAACATGAACAGAATGCCCGAAATACTGTAAAATCAGAAACCAAAAAAAATCGAAATTTTCTTAAAATATTTTCGTAAATATCATTTGAATGATGTCGTTATCATTCATTTTTAATGTTCATCATTCTGTATTTAGAGTGTGGGTAATTCTGAACTAAACTGGTCAAAAGATTTAGGGGTTAATGAAAAATATGTTAAAAATTGAAAGTTGATTTTTTCCCCAACCATTTTTATGGTACTTTCACTTACTACTGGTAGCCTAAATCTTCAGATGTACGGATGAAGAATTTTTAACATGTTGATTTTCGATTTTCTTCATTATCTTTGTTTTTAAAGGCCATACAACAAGAACAGTAGATAATAATAAAATGGCACGATCTCAAAATTGATTTTCTCTAGACCCGATTAACTGGTTTTGATGATTTTTTATTCACATGTGAGTTGATTCCTCAGTTTTAAACATATACGGGGAGAAAGAATTAGTCCGGATATTTTTTTTACAGCAAAACATTACAAATTGATTTTTTTTTTCAATATTTTAGTTCATATCATTTGAATGGGGGTTTGAGATTGAAAGCGTACTGTAGTAATTGTTTTTAAACATGAAAGGTGATGGTGTAGTCAACATTATAAGCTATTTTGAATAAATTCAAGGGAAAATAGTTACTACGTAAAGTCGTACGTAATGTAGTGTCAATTAAAGAAGCGAATGACTATTAATCCAGGTGAGGATACATTTTTGGAAAAAAAAAACACCTCCACCTAGATTTGAACCAGAAACCCTCATTTATCCTCTCCTGTATTAATTATCATAACTAAACCTAACCGAAACATAGTCGTCAGTAATGTAGGATCAACTAAAGAAGCGAATGATAATTAATCCAGGTGAGGATACATTTTTGGAAAAAAGCACCTCCGCCTGGATTTTAACCAAGAACCCTCCACTATCCTCACCTGGATTTAATTATCATTCTCTTCTTTAGTTGATGTTACTTTCTATGATTTTCGTTAAATTGTAAAAAAGGAACATTATTTTTTAATGCTCATGGTGCTATTCTTAGGTAATTTTAATTTTGAAATGAATAATGTTTGATTAAAAATACTTATTGAAATTTTATTTATTTTGTTACCTCCGAACTTGTTCTCGCATGCGCACGCATAGATAAATGCAAAATATTGATCTGAGTCACAAAACATCAAAAATTTACATACTGATGAAATTGATCTAACATGGTATTGGCAACATGGTATAAGAATCATTAAAATGAAAAAAAAAACAAATGAGACAAAAAGAATTGGTTACCAGTTAGTAACTTTTGAGAGTCTTTTTTGAATGCGGCCCGCCGAAATTCAGATCAGAATTTTGTGGCCCGCGCCCACGAATGAGTTTGACACCACTGTTGTATTTTATCAGTCTCTACTCTCTACCAGTCTTCCTCTGTACACTGTAGACTAGTGTAGAGGTAATAGTCCACACTTAGCGATACTTTTTATATTTCTGGCTCTACCAGGCTTGTTTTTCGAATACCAAATTCCTAATACCAAAAGATAAAGGAATATTGCGCTCAAACGGTCTTCTCGGTTGTTTTGAGACTTTAGAACATGAATGACGTAAGTAAACGCAATACAATAAATAAATACCCGCCTGATTAACACTTGACACTAATATGTGATTAATAGCAGAGCGAATGTGTGCAAAGAGAAATTTCTGCAACTTTGTATATTCCGGACTATTTGTCATAGGAAAGTCAATATTAATATGACACATCTCGTTAACGTCATTCATTAGCGCATCGTCACGGTTTCTCGCCACGTGACCATATCACGGCTTCTTTTGAATTTGTCGGAAAAGTCGCGTTAACAATAGATTTTAATCAATGCCTCTTATTACCGATTCTTTACAAAAGAACCGTGTATAGAAGAAGACCTGGATTCGTGAACCAAATAATTTTTATTCGCGCTAATATTATGGGAATTTGTATTGTCTACACAGCGCTCTCCACTCTTCTTGGCATGTTTATATAATTACAAAATGTTCTCCTTAAATGAAGCAATAAATTAATTTATTTTTATCATTGCATATGTGTATATTAGGTATTTATTATTGTATCGTTCAGGCAGATGGTACAAGCAAATTTATAATTATCGATGTCATTTCCGATTCAAAATTAATTTTCTTGTATATTTTTGACCTTATTTCAAATTTTATAACCTTACCGCAATATGTAATAGTAAAACAAAACAGTTAGAATTTTGCCCAATCACAAAAGTTGCACTGATTATCCATAGGGGACGCTGCTTAATCAAGAAATACTTAAATACATTTATTGTTATCATCTATTTGTTTAGCGGTATCGGCATGAATGCCACGAAAAGATTCAACGCTTGTTAAGGTCACACAATTCTACGACAACAATTTAAAACTATCAATTTGATCATTTTATCTTATCACTTTATTTTATACACAGATCGGTACAATTATAGAAACTCAAATACATATTAACTTTGATAATAACGTTTAAAAGTTTAATAATAACTTTTTTTAATATTTTTAAGATATTCAATATGTTTTGGGATATCGTAAATTGTAAATTGTTAGAACTGAAAAAATACATTGTTACAACCAAAATTGTGCTTCGTTGTTACCATATGAGAAAAATTACTTTTGGCGGATTCGCAACATCTTGTTTTTAGATTTATTTCAATATCTGACCTTTTGTGGAGACTAAAAATATGATAATAATGACCAGAAATTAACAAATATTCCTATAAGTGCATAATTTGATGTTAGTAAAACTTGTGAATGTACGTGTTACTTTAATTCCACCTCGATTATTTCCAAAAACGTTCTAATCCTCTCAGTGTTATGCATAATTGGAAACAAAAAGGAAATGATGTAGAGATGCGTATTGAACGTTCAAAGGTATATCAAAATCGCCCATCATTTCAAAAACTACATACAAACCAGTGTTTTCCTTAAACGTTGATATTTTTACAAATTTTCATGCTTATTTTTATTACCATTTCTAACAAAAACAACATTCAATTCCAACCTGTACACCATACAGTTTAGATTGCATGACTATTTATTACGTATGACTTAAGGATAATTCTGACGATAGAATGGTACGTGACAAAACTCGAAACTGAATGCCCGTATTGCAGCTTTCAACTTTCAAACGTATATCAACTTTAAGCAACATCCCAATAAATATAGTTCGTGCTATCAGCCCAGTGCTCAATAATTAAATGCGGACGGCTTATCTGCAAACGTAGGAGCAAATGTTACTTCCATGGGTTTATTGCTTGCATTTACTGTGGATGGCGGTCTCAGGCGTGCTGGTTCTTTCGAGGCGCATATTTTACACTGATAATGTCATTAGTTCCCCGTAATTATAAGCTGTTTGCGAACGTTATAGATTCACGCAAATAGTTCCTACATTCCTGCTGATGTCACTGACCGTTCGAGAGTAAAGCTTGTCTCTAATTATCGCAATGCGGAGCAACGAGAGTGCAGCACAACGCTTCTGGAACACGAGCGCAATGATATATTTGCTCATTGGTGTAAGAGGTGGTATTGTTATATTGTATGTAATTAAAATACTTACGCAATGCATTTCATATTTTTGTTTATTATGGGGAAGTAATGGCAATCAATCTGTACTGTATATGTCGCTTACAGGAATTGAAAGTTATCGATAAATATGGTAATTATTTGTTGATTGAAATGATCTTCCTGTATATTTTATGTAACTGTAACTGAAAACTATATTTCCATATGAAAGCTATCATGTATTAAGTGATGGATTTATACAGAAATGAGAAGATACTTTTTCATGCAAGAAACAAGTATTGTTTTTATGGCTTAGTTCATCTCTCTCTCTGGATGGTGTATATTGCATATTTATACTGAGTCAAATTATAAAAATTGTAATAAAGTCTAAATTATAATATCTCAGAGTTCAATAACGTTGTCAAATCAAGAAGTTGATTAAGTTGTCTTGTCAAGGTGATGATTGTGAAGATTTATTTTAAACAAACTAACTTACTTCATCAACAAGAGTCTTTCCGAAACTCCGAAACTAATTTTCTGTTAGCACTCATTCTCAAAAAGTTACCCAAGATATTAATATTATATTAATTTAATTAATTAATATAATTAATTAATATAATTAATTAATATATTCGTGTAAGCATTTAAAATATAAATGAACCTCACAATTGCTGAAATTTGACTAATATAGAGCGCATATTCTGGAATAAAAACTATGCGTTGTTGTATGTATATCAATAATACTAAATATTTTAAAATATTACGAATTCGGATTGTAAATAAAAATAAATTGAAAAAATAATAAATTTTATTTGGAAACAGTTGCCCAAGTCCTAATTACTTTACGTTTTAAATATTATTTAAAAAAATCTGATGTGGCCAGGCACATGACTTTATCATACAATATATAAAATTAATAGTTTAGCTGCATGAGAATCTATTCTATTCAGATAAATCGTAGGTATTGTCAAAGCATCAGCATTTGCCACTACCTACACTACGTTATTAGAATAATAGTTATTTATGTCACAAATGCCGAAAGTACGGAATAGCGCGATGAGCGGTGATGCGGCGCGTCACCGAAGGCGGAGTGTCGCCGTCGCCTGTGAGCGAGTCGCGCTATCTACTTTTTGGCAGGAGCGACATCAACGTTTATTGTGTTGCTTTTTAAGAAATACGTATTTAAAAAAAACTTAAATAAAAAATTTTTGTATAGTAAATGCTAGGTTGGTACCACTTTGACGAAACGTCAAGTTTAAAGGTGCGTTCCGATTGGTAGGTAATGGTAGCTAATGGCGGTGGTAGAATACGAAATTATAGTATTTCTTACATATCGTGATAATGACACATATTAGTTTGCATGTACATAAACATGAGTCACTAGCAATTTTCTATTGGAAATACTATAATGACGTCTGCTACCACTGCCAATATCACTATTACGCACCTTAAAAAGGTAATTCAAATTCTGACATTTTTATATTTGTTCATGACACATCCCTCACCAACATACTAAAATAAAACTACACTGATCACTGTACTTTATTTATAATTTTCTCAATTTATCGTTTTTAGAATTAGATATAAAGACGGGTTGATATTTCTTATCAACAAACAATCAAATTGGTGATCTTATTTTATTTGAAATTTGTATTTTATAATTTGCCGCACTAGAGTGGCAACGTTCCATAGTGGTTCTCCAACCTCTGATGAGATCAGCTGTTTTCGAATGTAACAACACATAAAAATATTTGTCAAAATCCTGGCTACTATGTAGTTTCATATTAATGCAGATGCGACCGATCTCGATCAAATATAATTTGCTCTTGCAGCTAAACTATGAATTTTACCAAAAAATGTCATAAACATAAATTATTCAAAATTTCCTCTAGATTAATTTATTATTTAACTATTTTGACGAAATTACAGAAATGGCGGCTCATTTGCAAAATCCTTGAAAAAGGCTTAGAATAAACTACCAGTTCCTTTGGACCCTTGTGAACCAAAAGCTTTTCAGCTCTAAGTTAGGTCATGAAACTTCTAAATATGAACTTTCGTTCCGATACCTTCAGTAGTTTCTCCGGAATCGTCTCCACAAAAATCGTTTACACACGCACACACACACACAGACACACACACACAGACATTTTTTTGTACCTTGGTCAAAAATGTTCAGGGGACCCAAAAAGACCTATTTCCGCTAAAATCTCAATTTTTTTTTCGGCACGATTACAATACTTTACATACTGCGTATGATAAAGTAAAAATATATTATGAACAAATTTGCCAGCTAATTGGGTCGTTAGAAAAACTACGTGATCTAATCATGGTATTTTGTACTATCATATAATAGACATTAAAAATTATCGCCAATTTATTTATTTATCTCGCACAACTTTAGAGTAAGAAATTAATGAAAATACCGAATTTCTGTTGAGTTTGGCAGTTCGAATATCACGCGATTTTACTACTGTCTTCGCATCATTATCTTTAACTGACGCCTTACTACTCTTTTTCTTATGGGACAGGTGGTTGCCCTTATATTACCAGTAACTAATAAAAATTAATTTTAGTTGCAATTTCCTCCCTTTAAAAACTGACGTATAGGACCGCCGCCCAAGAGAACATAGGATACACAGGTTGGTGTCTAATAAAATAAATTCTAGCAAAACTGTTGAACATAACCTAAGATGTTTTTAATATTTTACCTAACATTTTAAGGTTAGTGAAACATTTTCAACATTAATAATTACGGTATGTTTACATTTCTTCTTATTTAAAAACACGGCATTTGGTGTGTCTTTTGACCAAATATCAACAGTTTTGTAAAGGGTTCCTATCGGAATACTGATCAAATTTTATTAGAAAATCCAATAAACGTCTGCAAATGTTTGTACTTTCTAAAGCCAATAGGGTCGAGATATTAAAGGGAGTAAATAAACCTAATGAAGCAAGCTTTTTGTAGGGAATTTAGACTTCAAAAAATACCACACTATAGGCCGGAGAATTGGACAGACCATATAAGCCGAGAAAGGATCAAGTCTAATTCTTAGAATAACGTTTATGAAGTACTTGGAGTCGACTAATTTGACGATTGATTTACATTAAGAGAAAATTAGGATTGATATACAAGAAAATCAGGTATCGATCTTAAAACTTAAACAATGTTGCCAACCAAAAGAAGAAATTCTCGAGACTACTTTCAGCTAGATACTTCACACTCTGGCTTCACATGTTCAATAATTGCGGCTTGCAATAATTAAATTTTCAACTGTAAGGTATGAAAACTATTTTTAATGCTCACATTGAGTTATATCACCCCTTAAAATTAACACGCTTGTTTCGGATACAACCCGAATAATAAATTGTGTAAAAGAATCAAAATAAAAAATCTATGTTTCAGTGTGTTGTGATGTGTTATAACACGCTTATAATACGTATTACAAGTTTTTCTAATCTTATGATGTGTTTGAGTATTCTACTGATAATTTCGTTCTGGTTTGTGAAGTGAAATATATTATTTTCAAGTATTTTACCGCAATTTTTTATCGAAAAATTGTTTAAGAACATCTATATATTTACGTGTCTGCTAGGTGTGGTTTTCTTATTTGTATTAAACCATTGACAAGATATCTCCGTCTTCGCCATAAGATATTCATGATGGAACTTTTGTTTTAGCATATTTGCATATTCCGAACGTAGGAAATACCACGGCAGAAAATTATACCCGACAAAAAGCAGAAATGTGATTTAGCTTAGTACATTTAAACATGAAGCAATAACTTATCCGTTACTATAACTTTATAAGTATTTATAGGTGAACGATCTCTTGCATATTAACTAACGCTTCCACTCATTTGACATATGCTTTCATTATTTACGAGAGATGGCTACAAATCAAATACACGTTTCCTTCACTTATTTCTATACCGCTAATGCAAGTAGTATAATAGCAGTTTTGACTGACGTACCATACACCTATCTATAAATTAATTACTTATAAAATGTTGGTTGTCGATTTAAGCCTTTATGACGTTATTGTGTTATTATGTGTCAATAAATATTTCCGAATGTGTCCTATCATAAAACAAATTAACAAACAACGAACTTAGAGCGAGGCATGACTTTCTTCCCACCCTGTATAATTTACAACGGTCTCTGACCGAATTATCTTCGTTAAGAGTACCGTTGATTGTTATTTTTTTCAGTTGGAACTTGGAGTACGTCTTGATATAACATTAAATTATGCCAATCGGATTATATTTAAGAAATAAGTAAGTCAAGTCAATTTGAGGTGGGTAATATATAAATGTCTCATGATATCCGCGTAATCGCCATTCGACGCGTCATTTATTTTCATTTCTTTAGACGGGTTTACCGGTGAATTGCGGAAAGCACTCGGCGTGCACAAAAAAGGCAATAAATTGAGCAACTGAGGCAGACGCATGCTGATTGGGATAACGGACGATTAATGTATAATTGGTGTACTTTCGCGAACGCGTATTAATCGCATTAACCCGGCACAACGTAAACATATTAATTGAATATAATTAATTGGTCACAATCACGCAACTTGATCACGATAGAGTCTGCTAATTCCTATGACGGATCGAAGGATTTCAAATGTAACACCCACTTTCACCTCGAATAAGAAAATATCAACCGTGATTTATAGGAGGTTCAATTAACACATAGTTGTGAAGCGCAGTGAAATTAATGCAAATATTGCAGGAAGGTCGTTGGAATGTGCGAAATATTTCTGTTCGTGTGTGTTGTTTGTTGTATACTAATTTTCAACTTTATCATAAACATAAAAAAATTTAGTTTTGAAGATGAAGAAGTAATATAGTATTTTGATTTTTACTTTATCATACGCAGTATAATAAAGTATTGTAATCATGCAAAAAAAAAAATTGAGTTTTTAGCGGAAATAGGTCTTTTTGGGTCCCCTGAACATTTTTGACCAAGGTACAAAAAAATGTCTGTGTGTGTGTGTGTGTGTCTGTGTGTGTGTGCGTGTGTGTGTGTGTGTGTGTAAACGATTTTTGTGACGACGATTCCGGAGAAACTACTAAAGGTATCGGGACGAAAGTTCATGGGTCAATCCATCTGAAGTGGTCCAGAGGTGGTCGCTTGACCATTTCAGAAAAAAATCATTTTTTTGTAATGAATTTGCCTATGTTCTGGGAGTACAAAACCATATTTATTTTAAAATTATTTTACTCCGTTCAGAAATGGCGCCCAGTTTTGTGTCAGCGAATCCGACATTTTTGCGATTGGTATGTGTTTGCGTTAAACGAAATAACTTTCTTTGAAATTGTCACAGAGAGTTGAAATAAAAACCACTCGATTAAGCACATTCCAAGCTATCTGTTAGGTATATAATGCATAGAGTTTACGCTTAATTTCCGTTTAAAAAAATATCTTAAAATTTACTGACGATAGTCCATTTGGAGGCGTTTTCATGATTTTTTTTAGACATGAAGGGGTACTTAATTTGTTCATTCAATATTTTTTACTTATAACCTTGTATGCAAAGGGCTTATAACAAAAAAATATAGCTTTCTTACTCCTTCTCCATAGTGATGACAGGCTATTGAAATATTAAAATTTCTTATTTTTACGATGTTTAATGTCAAATATCTCTGATGGGACCATGCCAAAAAATCTGAAACTTTCAAAATTAATTCATCGTTTTATAAGGTTTAATAATAAATAAAAACATTCTTGTGTATTGCAGTGTGTTTGGAATAATAATGAGAGAAAAATCACATGACGGTAAAACAAATTTTATTAAAAATTCTCAGTAAATACAAAACAAAGCATACTATTCATAACAATTATGTCATTTTTTACAAAAGAGACATAGGCTAAGTGAACTTCATACGTTTCTGAAGTTGATGTGATGTATCGTTGAGGAGAGAATTTGTGAAAACTTCTAGTTTCTTTTATCTGTTTGGATCTCTGAAATCCATCATAAAAAGGGGTTTTGTGTTCTGAAACCTCTTCTTTTGCCACTAAGATGTAGTTTACCCCTGGTAGGTGTCCATTACAAAAGAAGAACATATCTTCTACATTAAGGATTTGGCTATTAAGTGGTCTTTGAAGACTGGCTTTAGCCACTAGTCGCTTCGTTGTCCCCCTATACTGTCGCATGCGTTTTTTCCAGGTGCACATCAAAAAAAATGCTGTTATGCTTTACAGATTTTGTTTTACATAATCAGTTAAATGTTTCTGAAAACAGTCACATACACCTGGCTTCTGGCTCAGCTCATTAGTTAGCCTGTTAGAACAGGCTCACAACTAAGGGAGCGGTGGGGACAGTCCAGTAGTGGCCCAGTAGTGGCCAACATTAACATATTGAACACATCTAAGCCTACTGGAACTGTTTATTTATTTACATTATATTTTTATAGAAGCAGTAATATAACATATTCTTACTGATATTATGTGTATAGTAATATTTATAAATATTGTACAATTAAGTAATTATTCTATTATAATTATTTTAAGCTGAATAAAGTTAATAACATGTATGTGACTGTTTTCACATTTAACTGAATATATAAAACAAAATCTGTCAAGCATATCAAAACTTATATATTTCTCGGATGGTGCAGCAAGTCAATACAAAAGAGCAAAAAAAAACTTATCGTATCATAAAAAAGATTTTGGGTTAGATACAGAATAGCTTTTTTTGGATCTGCACATGGAAAAAACGCTTGCGACGGTATAGGGGGGACAACGAAGCGACTAGTGGCTAAAGCCAGTCTTCAAAGACCACTTAATAGCCAAATCCTTAATGTAGAAGATATGTTCTTCTTTTGTAATGGACACCTACCAGGGGTAAACTACATCTTAGTGGCAAAAGAAGAGGTTTCAGAACACAAAACCCCTTTTTATGATAGATTTCAGAGATCCAAACAGATAAAAGAAACTAGAAGTTTTCACAAATTCTCTCCTCAACCAACAGAAGGTATAATAATATGTTACATCACATCAACTTCAGAAACGTGTGAAGTTCACTTAGCCTATGTCTCTTTTGTAAAAAATGACATAATTGTTATGAATAGTATGCTTTGTTTTGTATTTACTGAGAATTTTTAATAAAATTTGTTTTACCGTCATGTGATTTTTCTCTCATTATTATTCCAAACACACTGCAATACACAAGAATGTTTTTATTTATTATTAAACCTTATAAAACGATGAATTAATTTTGAAAGTTTCAGATTTTTTGGCATGGTCCCATCAGAGATATTTGACATTAAACATCGTAAAAATAAGAAATTTTGATATTTCAATAGCCTGTCATCACTATGGAGAAGGAGTAAGAAAGCTATATTTTTTGTTATAAGCCCTTTGCATACAAGGTTATAAGTAAAAAATATTGAATGAACAAATTAAGTACCCCTTCATGTCTAAAAAAAATCATGAAAACGCCTCCAAATGGACTATCGTCAGTAAATTTTAAGATATTTTTTTAAACGGAAATTAAGCGTAAACTCTATGCATTACATACCTAACAGATAGCTTGGAATGTGCTTAATCGAGTGGTTTTTATTTCAACTCTCTATGACAATTTCAAAGAAAGTTATTTCGTTTAACGCAAACACATACCAATCTCAAAAATGTCGGATTCGCTGACACAAAACTGGGCGCCATTTCTGAACGGAGTAAAATAATTTTTAAAAAAATATGGTTTTGTACTCCCAGAACATAGGCGAATTCAATAACAAAAAATGATTTTTTTCCAAAATCGTCAAGCGACCAACTTATCTTTTTCTGGACCATTTCAGATGGATTGACCCTCATATTAGAAGTTTCATGACCTAACTTAGAGCTGAAAAGCTTTTGGTTCAAAAGGGTCCAAAGGAACTGGTAGTTTATTCTAAGCCTTTTTCAAGGATTTTGCAAATGAGCCGCCATTTCTGTAATTTCGTCAAAATAGTTAAATAATAAATTAAAGTAGAGGAAATTTTGAATAATTTATGCCTATGACATTTTTTGGTAAAATTAATAGTTTAGCTGCAAGAGCAAATTCTATTCGATCGAGATAGGTCGCATCTGCACTGATATGAAAATACATAGTAGCCAGAATTTTGACTTATATTTTTTTCTGCTGTCACCACAGAAATGTCTATGGCTGTCACACTCGAAAACAGCTGATTTCATCAGAGGTTGGAGAACCGCTATGGAACGTTGCCGCTCTAGTGCGGCAAAGCACAAAATACAAAATTCAAATAAAATAAGATCACCAATTTGATTGTTTGTTGATAAGATATATCAACCCGTTGTTATATCTAATTGTAAAAGCGATAAATTGCGAAAGTAAATAATGTATAGCGATTGAGTGTAGTTATATTTTAGTATGTTGGTACGGATGTGACATCTACAGTGTCATGAATGAATATAAATCTGTCAGAATTTGAATTAACTTTTTAAACTTGACGTTTCGTAGAAGTGGTATAAACCTAACATTTTCTATTCAGAAAAATAACCATTTTTGATTTTTTTAAATACCTATTTCTCAATAAGCAACACAAAAAACGTTGATGTCACTCCTGCCGAAAACTACATGACCCGCTCACATGCGACGGCGACGCTCCGCCATCAGTGACGCGCCGCATCACTGCTCGTCGCGCTATTCCGTACTTTCGGCACTTGTGAGATAAACAATTATTATTCTGATGACAGTAGGTAGTGTCAAATGCTGATGCTTTGACAATACCTTCTATTGATACTATTGACTATCAAAATATCTGTCAAATCCTGGCTAACTAGTTTAATTTTAATGCAGACACGATTTATCTCAGTCAAATAGATTCTTGTGCAGCTAAACTGTTAATTTTATATTTTGTATGATAAAGTCATGTGCCTGGCCACATCAGATTTTTTACTTTATCATACGCAGTATGTAAAGTATTGTAATCATGCCGAAAAAAAAAATTGAGATTTTAGCGGAAATAGGTCTTTATGGGTCCCCTGAACATTTTTGACCAAGGTACAAAAAAATGTCTGTGTGTGTGTGTGTGTGTGTGTGTGTGTGTGTGTGTGTGTGTGTGTGTGTAAACGATTTTTGTGACGACGATTCCGGAGAAACTACTAAAGGTATAGGGACGAAAGTGTATATTTAGTAGTTTTATGACAAAACTTAGAGCTGAAAAGCTTTTGGTTCAAAAAGGTTGAAAGTAACTGGTAGTTTATTCCAAGCCTTTTTCAATGATTTTCCAAATGAGCCGCCATTTCTGTAATTTCGACAAAATAGTTAAATAATAAATTAAAGTAGAGGAAATTTTGAATAATTTATGCCTATGGCTTTTTTTGGTAAAATTAATAGTTTAGCTTCAAGAGCAAATTCTATTTGATCGAGATCGATCGCATCTGCATTGATATGAAATTACATAGTAGCCTGGATTTGACAAATATTTTTTTGTGCTGTCACCACCGATTAAGAAATATCAAGATACGACACTTGCGGCGGCACCTTTGATGTCGGTGTTCCAAGTTTTACGAAACTAGCAGGCGCGACTGCCGTGAATCGAAAAAGTCCGCTAGATGGCGCCACTGCAAAAGAGGCAAATTTATTACTTCAAACTGACACGGACACTGTCACATTGACAGAAAAATGTAAACTGTCACTCTGACAGGAAAGTGTAGTAGTATATTGCCGCCTGCTGTCACCACAGAAATGTCTATGGTTGTCACACTCGAAAACAGCTGATTTCATCAGAGGTTGGAGAACCGCTATGTGCGGCAATGTACAAAATACAAAATTCAAATAAAATAAGATCACCAATTTGATTGTTTGTTGATAAGAAATATCAACCCGTTGTCATATCTAATTGTAAAAGTGATAAATTGAGAAAATTGTAAATAAAGTATAGCGATGAGTGTAGTTAAATTTCAGTATGTTGGTACGGATGTGACATCTGCAGTGTCATGAACGAATATAAATCTGTCAGAATTTGAATTATCTTTTTAAACTTGACGTTTCGTAGAAGCGGTATCAACCTAACATTTCCTATACAGAAATATAACCATTATAGATTTTTTTTTAAAATACGTATTTCGCAAAAAGCAACACAAAAACGTTGATATCACTCCTGCCGAAAATACATAGCGCGACTCGCTCACATGCGACGGCAATGCTCCGCCATCGGTGACGCGCGATCACGCGCCCCAATCACCGCTCGTTGCGCTATTCCGTACTTTCGGCACTTGTGAGATAAATAACTATTATTCTGATGACAGTAGATAGTGTCAAATGCTGATGCTTTGACAATACCTGCTATTGATACTATGGACTATTAAAATATCTGTCAAATCCTGGCTAACTAGTTTAATTTTAATGCAGACACGATTTATCTCAATCAAATAGATTCTCATGCAGCTAAAACGATTAATTTTATATTTTGTATGATAAAGTCATGTGCCTGGCCACATCAGATTTTTTTACTTTATCATACGCAGTATAATAAAGTATTGTAATCATGCAAAAAAAAAAAATTGAGTTTTTAGCGGAAATAGGTCTTTTTGGGTCCCCTGAACATTTTTGACCAAGGTACAAAAAAATGTCTGTGTGTGTGTGTGTGTGTGTCTGTGTGTGTGTGCGTGTGTGTGTGTGTGTGTAAACGATTTTTGTGACGACGATTCCGGAGAAACTACTAAAGGTATCGGGACGAAAGTTCATATTAGAAGTTTCATGACCTAACTTAGAGCTGAAAAGCTTTTGGTTCAAAAGGGTCCAAAGGAACTGGTAGTTTATTCTAAGCCTTTTTCAAGGATTTTGCAAATGAGCCGCCATTTCTGTAATTTCGTCAAAATAGTTAAATAATAAATTAAAGTAGAGGAAATTTTGAATAATTTATGCCTATGGCATTTTTTGGTAAAATTAATAGTTTAGCTGCAAGAGCAAATTCTATTCGATCGAGATAGGTCGCATCTGCACTGATATGAAAATACATAGTAGCCAGAATTTTGACTTATATTTTTTTCTGCTGTCACCACAGAAATGTCTATGGCTGTCACACTCGAAAACAGCTGATTTCATCAGAGGTTGGAGAACCGCTATGGAACGTTGCCGCTCTAGTGCGGCAAAGCACAAAATACAAAATTCAAATAAAATAAGATCACCAATTTGATTGTTTGTTGATAAGATATATCAACCCGTTGTTATATCTAATTGTAAAAGCGATAAATTGCGAAAGTAAATAATGTATAGCGATTGAGTGTAGTTATATTTTAGTATGTTGGTACGGATGTGACATCTACAGTGTCATGAATGAATATAAATCTGTCAGAATTTGAATTAACTTTTTAAACTTGACGTTTCGTAGAAGTGGTATAAACCTAACATTTTCTATTCAGAAAAATAACCATTTTTGATTTTTTTAAATACCTATTTCTCAATAAGCAACACAAAAAACGTTGATGTCACTCCTGCCGAAAACTACATGACCCGCTCACATGCGACGGCGACGCTCCGCCATCAGTGACGCGCCGCATCACTGCTCGTCGCGCTATTCCGTACTTTCGGCACTTGTGAGATAAACAATTATTATTCTGATGACAGTAGGTAGTGTCAAATGCTGATGCTTTGACAATACCTTCTATTGATACTATTGACTATCAAAATATCTGTCAAATCCTGGCTAACTAGTTTAATTTTAATGCAGACACGATTTATCTCAGTCAAATAGATTCTCGTGCAGCTAAACTGTTAATTTTATATTTTGTATGATAAAGTCATGTGCCTGGCCACATCAGATTTTTTAATTTTGGGGACAAAACCTCAAACATCCAAAATTTAGATAGACTAAAAACGGCAGAGCTAACCCTAGTTTTCTTTATGCCCCCTGACTATTCATCATCGGCATTTCTTTATTTTATAATTCCTATAATCAAGTTTTATATGGAACGGTATGTTAATATAATTTTTATATTTCTATTGTGCCTGTGGAGTAAGGTAACGACAAAAAAATCTGATGTGGCCAGGCACATGACTTTATCATACAATATATAAAATTTATAGTTTAGATGCATAGATTATATTTGATCGAGATCGATCGTGTTTGCATTAAAATAAAACGAATTAGCCAAGATTTGACAGATATTGACAGTAGGTATTAGTAAAGAACCAACCTTTGACGCAACCTAGTGTGATTAGAATAAAAATATCTGGCAAATCCTGGCTAACTTTATATATTAATATTAATATTAATGCAGACACGACCTCGATCAAATAGAATTTACTCCTACAGCTAAACTATTAATTTTACCAAAAAATGTCAGACATAAATAATACAAAATTTCCGCTATTTTAATTTATTATTTAAGTATTTTGGCGAAATTGCAGATTAGGCGGCTCATTTGCAAAATCCTTGAAAAATGCATAACAACATTGCTATCCGCAGTCGAAATACACATTGATTTTGTAAACACCATGTTTCAATATTGTTTCAGATAGCGGACGTGCGCGCGTGTTTCTCCTCCTCATCGCATTCTCCATGCATTTGCGTGTTGAATTGACGTTTCGCAACCGCTGACGTTCTGAATACTGTCAAAAGTTTCAAAATATCCTGGCTACCTACTATTAATGCAGACACGATTTCAATCACATAGAATTTGCTCCTGCAGCTAAACTATTAATTTTACCAAAAAATATTATAAGCATAAATTATACAAAAGTTCCTTCTTTGCAAAAATTTAAAATGCTAAGAGAAAATACCCAGTTCCTTTGGACCCTTTTGAAGTTTGAGTTTCCATTCTACTTGTTTCCTTTTTTGGTGAAAATAGTCATAAACAATCCAAGAACAAAATAAAATACTGGAAATGCGTCAGTTACAGACGGTGTTGCCAGTCGCTTCATAGAGCAAGATGTTATTATTATTAATTCCGTAAAAAAGGGGATTCCCAAGTTTGGGTACAGAATAAGTAATCAACAATTCCGTGCTCATTTCAATCGGCCCCAATCTTACGTGCGACACAGATATGAAATGAAATCGTTCATTTTCTTTAGATGAAATTTTGCCGCCCCCTAAAAGTGCCGCCCGGGTTGCCCCCCCCCCCTCGCTCCTACTACGCTACGCCGCTGTGTAGACTTTACAATTTTTTAACACATATGTATTAAACAAACTTTTGCCGATTGATAGCACTGTGTTACAAAAACAAACAAACGAAATATACTTTTCACGAGACATACCGGAAGTTGTTGAGCTGGTAGAACTTAACATAATGGCATATACGAATTTTTCCAAAAACCTCCAAATCTAGTATTTTTTTCAAAAAAGCGTTTTTGGGTACTTGCACGTTTATAAAAGTTCATAACTCCGCCATTTTCTATTCGATTTCCAAAATAAAAATGAAAGAAGAAGCATATACCATTATAAATATATATTGTTCGGTCAGATCTAATAACAAAACGAAAAGTTATGAACGTTCAAGTACAGAAGTTTCCAATTATTTTCAGATTTTTTCAACTTTAACAGCAATTTGATGACCTGTTTCAATCCGTAATATTTTTTAGCTATTTTTTATTGATAGCCCATTTAAATTTGCGTATAATGCGCGTTTGTTGATTAGAATAGGTTAAAATTTAACAGAATTATCAAATTTTATTGACCGGATAGACACATCACACTACGGAGAAGAAATATACTGGCCGACTGTAATAAATCCGTAGTGTTTATACACTTTAATTAGACAGTACTAGCACTTATATTTACAATGTTACTATAAAATTAAGACACTGTTTTTATCCTTTTCTTTTTTGTAGTTACCTGCCAGACTACCACAAAATGTTACTAAGTACATTAGAGTTTACGTTCATTACATTTCCAGGTATATTTGGGTTCAAAGTAAATTGCACCAACAGTAAAATTTTCACTTGTTGATTGGAACAGTACTGACTTACTACCGTGATTTACGAAAAAAAAAACAAGAAATACAACAAAACTTAAAAATGTTTATTCGATCTCCGTCGTTTATCCAATACATCATCATCTGTTTCGCGTTTAAGTGGCCAGCAGTAGTCGGCGCTCATATTGATGGCGTTTTTTCCTTGAAAACGGTTTTCAATAGCTTCCATTTCATGATGAAATCGTTCACCTTGTTCGTCACTGAGTTGGCCAAGACTGTCCGGAAAGAAATTCAAATGAGAAGTTTGATGATGCCATATCCTCGGAGTAGAAAAGGCCATTCCAGTTCTTCAGTTATCGACATTTTTTGATTTCCAAACTACAGTTTTGACGAACAAACTACACACAAGTATTCTGGTTCATACCAGCGACTTACGGTGTAAACACGGTCAGAAAATTTAGTATGCCTCTACCACTGATTTGTTTTTTACAAATTGTAGCCGATGCTGTTTCTGCACAAACATTCCGCAGACAACAAAATTTATTGCGATTGTCACACATTCAACTTTTTTTATATTTGCACTGAAGCATGCACTAAAGCTGATTTCTTACTGCTTATGGATCAGTTCGATTGTAATTTTATATGAAATTTGGTGATACTAAAGACCTACATCCTCCTAATAGTAAACACAATTGTAATAGGTTAAGATTATCGACTAATGATTTTACGATATTTGGGCACAAGTCGAATAGTACTTAATAACATATTAGATAGACTAAAATACAATAAAACAAGGTAAAAAACAACCAAAATAATGTCTAGTTAATGTAAATCAATAGTACGGATTTATTACGGTAGGGCCGTAGGTATATTCCTTCTACCTAGTGTGAATGTCAAGACGGTGATTAAACTTCGATAACTCAGTCAAGTTTCAACCGATTCCAATAAACAAACTCGTATTAAACGCAAATTTAAATAGGCTTTCAATAAATAAATAGACATAAAATATTATGTATTGAGGCCATATACAGGTCGTATACAGGTCATCAAACTATTGTTAAAGTTCAGAAAATCTGAAAATAATGGGAAACTTCTGAATTTGAACGTCCATAACTTTTCGACTGTGTGTTGTGTACCGAACAGTATATCCTTATAATGGTCTGTGTTCCCTCTTTTAATTGCATTTTTATTTTGGAAATGGAAAATGAAGGAGTTCTGTATTTTTATACACATGCAAGTACCCAAAAACAGTTTTTCGTATATGTTCAGTTCTACCAGCTCAACAACTTACACTATGTCTCATGAAAAGTATATTTTCTTGTCAGGGATGCTAATTTAGGTTTTTCTTTAGAACTTTAGATTTATCTACTATGCCCAACTAATTCGAGCAATTTGTTCGAATTCAAAGCACTATTTTATAGCGTATCTGGTTTAAAGAAAACTTTTAGCTTTTGTTGGGCCGATCTGTATTTTACATTTACTAGTACGTTTTTTTTTTTTGAAATTTTGTTAAACTTATTAATCGATTGTAACTAGTGTAATTGCTCAACAAGAATACAGAAATGAAACATAGTGTTGATAAAATAAATGCTACAAACCAACTACCCGATCTAATTCTGTAATGTTTTAAATTATTAAAAAACAAATACGTAATCATCTCACATATTAGCAGTTAACCCAAACTATTCACGCTCTGTAACACGGGAATGAAAACCACCAAAACAACACCGTTAAATGTTTACAGCAATTTTCCTAAACGTAATGACTTCCTAAACCTCCAAATTCTAAAATTGAGAATTATCTCACTACTTTCATATTTGCAGTTATCAAAAATGGACCTTTAAATCTTATTTGAATCGCCATCGCACACCAAAATCCGACGTCTCGGGTCGTTACCGACGTTTAGACTTCCATCTAGGGTCGTCATCTCAAAGTTGCCGACCTAAATTTGACGCCTGTCACACCGATGTGTCCATTTAAATCTCGTTAGATTCGTAATTTACTTCAATAAATAAAAACTAATGTATTTGATGTATGATGTTGATGTATGACAAGTTATTTACACAGGCTCCTCATTTAGCACGCATTCCGGCCCTGCCTAATCCTACGAGAAGATGGGCGAGATTATAGAATCTGGCGGAGAAAGATCATTCTACTTGTTTCCATTTTTGTGTGAGAGAAGTCATAAACAGCACAAAATAAAATACGGGAAATCCGTACAAGTCAGTTAGAGACGGTGTTGCCAGCCGCGTCATAGAGCAAGATGCCATTATTATTCATTCCGTTAAAAAAGGGGATTCCCCAGTTTGGTTACAGAATAAGTAATGAACAATTCCGTGCTCATTTCAATTGGCCCCAATCTTACGTGCGACAAAGATATGAAATGGAAATTTTGCCGCCCCCTAAAAGTCACCAACAGTAAAATTTTCACGTGTTTATTGGAACAGTACTGAGTTACTACCGTGATTTACGAAAAATAAAAAAATAAAACAAGAAATATAATATAACTTAAAAATATTTATTCGATATCCGTCGTTTATCCAATACATCATCTGTTTCGCGTTTAAGTGACCAGCAGTAGTCTGCGATCATATTGATGGTGTTTTTTCCTTGAAAAAGTTTTTCAATAGCTTCCATTTCATGCTGAAATCGTTCACCTTGTTTGGCACTGAGTTGGCCAAGACTGTCCGGAGAGAAATTCAAATGAGAAGTTTGATCATATCCTCTGAGCAGAAAAGGCCATTCCAGTTCTTGAGTTTTGGAGAAATTTTTTTGATTTCCATAACTTCAATTTTGACGAACAAACTACACACACGTATTCTGGTTCATACCAGCGACTTACGGTGTAAACAAGGTCAGAAAATTTGGTTATGCCTCTACCACTCATTTAATTTTTAGAAATTGTAGCCGATGCTGTTTCTGCACAAACAATCCGCAGACGTAACAAAACTTGTTGCGATTGTCACACATTTTACTTTTTTATATTTGCACTGAAGCATTCACTAAAGCTGATTTCTTACTGCTTATGGATCAGTTTGATTGTTATTTTATACGAAATTTGGTGATACTAAAAACCTACATCGTCCTAATAGTAAACACACCTGTTTTGTAGAATGTCCGTCGCCCGGACATCTAAAACTATCATACTGCGTATGATAAAGTAAAAATAGAAATCAAATATTATGTATTTAAAGATGTCATCAAACTGTTGTTAAAGTTCAGAAAATCTGAAAATAATGGGAAACATCTGAACGTCCATAACTTTTCGACTGTGTGTTGGATCTAACCGAACAGTACATCCTTATAATGGTCTGTGTTTCCTCTTTCAATTGCATTTTTTATTTTGGAAATCGAATGGAAAATGAAGGAGTTCTGCATTTTTATACACATGCAAGTACCCAAAAACAGTTTTTCTGAAAAAAATCGAGATTTTGGGGTGTTTGGAAAATTTCGTATATGTTCAGTTCTACCAGCTCAACAACTTACACTATATCTCGTGAAAAGTATATTTTCACTGTAACAGTGTAGTTTACGAGTTGTGGTAGGGCCTGAGTCAAGTGTAAAGTCTTGTGGCAAGATATTGGAAATATTCGGGTGCTTGTTTTGGCAGACATTTTTCCCAAGAATAAGGGATTACCGGAGCTTGTCAGGGATGGTATTTAGGTTTTTCTTTAGAACTTTACATTTATCTACTATGCCCAATTAATTCGAGCAATTTGTTCGAATTCAAAGCACTATTTCATAGAGTATCTCGTTTAAAGAGAACTTGTAGCTTTTGTTGGGCTGATCTGTATTTTACATTTACAAGTACGTTTTTTTTCTAATTTTGTTACCCTTATTAAATGATTGTAACTAGTGTAATTGCTCAACAAGAACACAGAAATGAAACATAGTGTTGATAAAATAAATGGTACAAACCAACTACCCGATCTAATTCTGTCATGTTTTAGATTATTAAAAACAAATAGGTAATGATCTCACATATTAGCAGTTAACCTAAACTATTCACGCTCTGTAACACGGGAATGAAAACCACCAAAACAGCACCGTTAAATGTTATTATTACAGCAATTTTCCTAAACGTAATGACTTCCTAAACCTCCAAATTCTAAAATTGAAAATTATCTCACTACTTTCATATTTGCAGTTATCAAAAATGGACCTTTAAATCTTATTTGAATCGCCATCGCACACCAAAATCCGACGTCTCGGGTCGTTACCGACGTTTAAACTTCCATCTAGGGTCGTCATCTCAATTTTGCCGACCTAAATTTGACGCTTGTCACACCGATGTGTCCGTGGATAAGCAGAGACACCGACTCAGTCTGATTGTTTAAAATTCGGAAATTGCCCATAATAGTTCCGTAATAGTTGCAATTAAAGCAGTGAATTTGATCGTTTCAGCTCGTCTGTATGACAGAGGAAACCCGTACGTCTATCTCACTGCTGGCCTACATCCGTCGTAGTCATATTTGGGTTATGAGTTAGATCAATGACCACGGCCAAGGTTCGAGCGGCAGAGATCGCCGTATATAAGATTAGAAAACGTCAACGTCCGTTAATCTGAATCACGAACAGCATGTTATTATGTTTGCCTCACAGGTGCTAGAAGTCTATCTGCTAGGTGTGCTAACACCTAATTGTTCTGTCAACATTGGCGTACGATGGACTTTATCAATTATGGATTTGAATACTTGTTCTACTGTTGACCAGCGCCGGATTTAAGGGAGGCCGGAGGGCAGACTGGGCGGCAGCCCAAGGGCTCCACCAAAATGAAAGAAAACAAACAATGGAAAAAATACATTTGAAATAACAAGCAGCGCAGTATAACACTTTTATTGAAACTGAAGTACATACAACTAATGTAACCATAAATTTCATGCCGAAAGTTTTCTACCAGTTATTGTCTCGTTGTGTCAAAGGCTTTCCGTATATGAATTGATTTATTTCCGATCTGTGTTTTTGGGTAGCTGGAATACCTCAATGCCAAAGAAATAAGTGATTAGGGAATTAAGCTTGACAACACATAAACTACCTACATGAACGCACTGACATTGAAAATGAGAACTGACTCATTTTTTTTTTTCAAAGAGTTATCCGCAGAGAGGAAGGAAAGAGTAATTATCGTAATTAATGATAATTTACGGATTTTTAATTACCGTAATTTACAGCTTAAGTTACCAATGGTAATTTACCGATATTTATAATAAATTCAAAGGTCTAAAAAATGTTTAACTCACTTGCCGACTGATATTATTTGTGAAAATATAGCTAATCTTTTTGTATTGAATGAATAGAGTGTGGAAAGGGGGAGATCGATTCAGCGAAGACAAAACTGTTGTAAACCCGAGGGTTGTTGTTTTGTTTCGTTTTCCTTTTATACATTACTTACTGGTATAAACATTATTTTTCGTGTAATCCTTGTTTTCATTTTAATAATGAATTAATACTGTTAAATCAGTGATTGGTGGTTATCTACAAAATCATGACGTTTAAGGTTATACCCGACATTATTTTGACGTAACTTACTGTCATTTTTAATTTCTAATTACTTAATTAACATTTCAAATTAATAATTTTAATTTAAACGGTTTGCTTACAAAAATTATTACTGGAACACTCCTAGAGATAGATAGTTATCTATAAAATAATGACTTATTTATGAAACATTTTTATTAACATAAGTAGCGATCATAACTTACAGTGGTCGGTTAACGCCGGCTTAATTTACCATTTGTTATTACCCGGTAATTTAAACCAATTTAGCATTTTGAATTTTTAATTACCCGGTAAATTAAGCCAACGTAATTTACCAACGTAATTAATAATTAAGTAAAGAATACTTTCCTGATGTGGAAGTAGCGCTTCGAATGTACCTTGTCCGTATGATAACAAACAGCAGGAGCAAATGGTGCTTTTAAAAACTAAGGCATACAAAAATAGACTGCCCACCACACTGACTAAGGAACAACTCAACTACCACACATGCGTTTTCGAAGTGATATTAAAAAGAATCATTGACGTCGTTGAGGACTTTGCACACCGTGAATCTAGATAGCTCCTAATAACTACTATAGTATAATATAATATTTTTATTGTACTTTCAAATTTGTTTAGGTTTAAATTAATAAAAATTTATTTATTTATTTAATTATTTATTCAAATTATAAAAAAAGCTAATTCAATGTACTCTACTGGATATATACTGTGGCCCAAAAAAACGGTACAAATTTTCAATTAGGTACTCATATTTTCAAATATATTAAGTAAATTAAAGCATTACTTTGAAAAACTAATTGCTTCTAGTGAAGAGGACTGAAATGTGTATTACATTTAGTAGGCAATGACATTTGTTTTCTTTTGGTCAAATAGAACAGTAGAGACTTTATAGCATAGTATACAGGCTGAAATTTTGAAATATCGTTTTTTGTTGTTTTTATTGAAAAAAAAAACAGTATTGTTTGACCTTTGCAACGATAAAATTGCATAGGCACGACAAATCCAATTGTGTACTTGTTATCTTTAAAAACTATAAAGAAATTATGGCCAGTTCACCCAACTTTTAGTTTTCTTATCGGCGCCATGTTTGATTTGGAAATTTTTGAACGATTTTGTTACCTGTTTTACATATTGTATTACACTTATTGTGCTGTAGGGCCCCCACAGCTTTTCTGCTCAGGGGCCCCACAGCTATTCTGCCCAGGGGCCCATAGTTTTTCTGCCCAGAGGCCCCCGCAGTCCTAAATCGGCGCTGCTATTGTATGTTGGTAATCCTGGAATTTGAATCTAAAATAGTGCTCACACAACCCTATTAATCAGGGTTGCGTTTCGGTATGGGCCTTATGGGCTGCAGCCCGGTGCCCCGTTCAAATAAAAATAATTTATATAAAAAATGGCAAAATGCCATTTTTTTCTGAAATGAAATAGTAGATATTTTCATCAGCACAAGAAAAGAAGAAAACATGTGCGTTTATACGCAAGAAATAATTGACTTCAATTAAGAATTTGGACTTTTTGGGATAATTGCTTGATTTAAGGTCTTAATCAGTTGCGGTAAGTAAATAGTCCTCAATAAAGTATATATTGTTATTCGCAGTAAATATGTTGAGCCTCTAGAACACGGGAAGTTATTTTTTGTTATTAAGAAGCTTCTAGCTTCTAGCTTCTAGTAAGTTTGTACTATTATTGTTAATACTAGTGTATGTATATAGTTATATAGTGTATGACATATAGTTATGTCATACGCACATCCAGTACCATAAATTTGTTGTGGAATTACCAGCTATATGATTTTTACCAAAACGGGAAAACCATTTAAAATAATGTGGTCGCGCAGTCAGGTATGAGCTACGGGACTATTGTACAGAAATAAATCATAGTTGGGCGCGATTACGTGTCGCCCACGCAATCGTTTTTATGCACTTTAGTTCTCAACCAAAAGTTGAGCTGTTGATTGTTTGTCGGTCATAAGTATTTACGATAACAGGACAATCAAAGATAAATTGGACAGGTATCCCCGCCTATCCAATGAAGGTACATTTTATTTTACGATCAGGCAACTAATGCGACAGCTATTAGTATTCTTCATCCTATTTTCACAATATTCTTGTGAGATATTATTCCATCAAGAAAGAAGTTTATTTCTTTGGAATAACAACTTCTTTGGAATCCACCTTGTTAAAGTAAATAGATGTGCGTAATTCAATAAGCAATTCTTACTAATGTTAAATCTTTAATGAAAAATTACAAAATTGCTTTTGGTCCTAACTCGATAAACGACTCGTTTCCAGACATGGGTTTATTGATCAAAATTGTGTATTTATAACCGCCATCAATTGGTCGGTGTAATTATGAGACATCTTGTAGATTTGTCATGAAGATCCTGCAGGAACAAGCGAAGGTATCTGTATATTGTTTCATTTGGAGGAAGCTGTATATTCCATACACAAATATACAACATACAAATGCTATGCAATCCACATGCGTCCTCAAGTGTTAAAGCGACACTTCATTTTTGGTGTTCAACGTAAAATTCCATTCGACAGAAAACTTCTAGTAGAAATGGGGCATTCAAGAACAATTACGGAACTTGAATAGAGTGAACAGCCTCAACTATAAACATATCTACATCCAACAGTTGCCTGTCTTTTTATTTTTAAAATTTGTAAAAGTACGTTTTGTGTTTTATAAAAAATATAACTAACAATATCATATATACATTTATAATATCAACATATCATCTCCTATATGTCTTTTACTGTTATTAGTTATTAATTAATTTCCAAAGTATTAAAGTGGGGTGGAAAAATTAGTGTCCAAAAATTATAGAGTAAATTCGATGGCAAAAACACCACGTCTGACTTTCCTGCTTAATTGTCCAGGGAAAAAATACGGGAAAATATCCCTTTCTTTAACCTTTGCTAGTCCAATTAAGGAATTAACGATACAATATGTATCGAAGCAAAATATGACCGATAGTGTAGCAATACGTTGGAGGCGCTATGATTTATTCGAAATGGACTAATTACATTTTTACTTTATCATACGCAGTATGTAAAGTATTGTAATCATGCCGAAAAAAAAAATTGATATTTTAGCGGAAATAGGTCTTTATGGGTCCCCTGAACATTTTTGACCAAGGTACAAAAAAATGTCTGTGTGTGTGTGTGTGTGTGTGTGTGTACCCGATTTTTGTGACGACGGTTCCGGAGAAACTACTAAAGGTATCGGGACGAAAGTGCGTATTTAGTAGTTTTATGACCAAACTTAGAGCTGAAAAGCTTTTGGTTCAAAATGGTCCAAAGGAACTGGCTATTTACTCTTAGCATTTTTCAACGATTTTGGTCATTTCTGTAATTTCGTCAAAATAGATAAATAATAAATTAAAGTAGACGAAATTTTGAATAATTTATGCCTATGACATTTTTTGGTAAAATTAATAGTTTAGCTGCAAGAGCAAATTCTATTTGATCGAGATCGGTCGCATCTGCATTGATATGAAGCTACATAGTAGCCAGGATTTTGACAAATATTTTTTGTGCTGTCACCACAGAAATGTCTATGGCTGTCACACTCGAAAGCTGATTTCATCAGAGGTTGGAGAACCGCTATGGAACGTTGCCTCTCTAGTGCAGCAAAGTACAAAATACAAAATTCAAATAAAATAAGATCACCAATTTGATTGTTTGTTGATAAGAAATATCAACCCGTTGTTATATCTAATTGTAAAAATGATAAATTGAGAAAATTGTAAATAAAGTATAGCGATGAGTGTAGTTATATTTTAGTATGTTGGTACGGATGTGACATTTACAGTGACATGAACGAATATAAATCTGTCAGAATTTGAAATAGCTTTTTAAACTTGACGTTTCGTGGTATCAGTGGTATCAACCTAACATTTCCTATACAGAAATATAACCATTTTAGATTTTTTTAAATACGTATTTCTCAAAAAGCGACACAAAAAACGTTGATGTCACTCCTGCCGAAAGCGCCGGATCACCGCTCGTCGCTCTATTCCGTATTTTCGGCACTTGTGAGATAAATAACTATTATTCTGATGACAGTAGTAGTGACGGTAGTGTCAAATGCTGATGCTTTGACAATACCTACTATTGATACTATTGACTATCAAAATATCTGTCAAACCCCGGCCAACTAGTTTATATTTAATGCAGACACGATTTATCTCAATCAAATAGATTCTCATGCAGCTAAACTATTAATTTTATATTTTGTATGATAAAGTCATGTGCCTGGCCACATCAGATTTTTTAATATAAATTTATCATTTCTTTAGCTTAATTTATTTTCAATTTGGTCAATTTGGTCAATTTGTCATTTTGTTGAGACGTATCTATTTCTTCAATTTTTAATTTTGTTATGTAATTTTTATCGTGATATATTAATGTATCGCTTATACATTGAAAAAATGTCGACTCGAAAATATATTCGAAAATTAAATTCGATAACAAAATCATTTATATTTAGAACATAAATAATAATGGACTTCTTCTAGAAATTTTTTAATTCACCGTTGTGATTTTGTTGTTTCAATATTGAATAGTTTAGTCCAGAGACTACCATTGTAGGCAAAGCTGAACAAGTCCCTCGCCGAAGGCGTGAGTCTCAACTAGGGCTTCCAGTCTCGGGATTACGGGATCCCGGGATACCGACAAATAATGTTTTTTTTCGGGATCCCGGGATTATAAATGTAAATCCCGTGATCCTAAAAAAGTTAACTTTAAATTATTTTCGTATTTCTTGTTAATTAACGAAATGTGGGCACTGACCTACAATAAATCAATTGAGCTGCTACTTTTTAAAAGTGAACATCAGTCTATAATAACACCCTTTCTGATTAAATTAAGTATCAAGCATAAAATGTTCGTTTATACCAACATGTTGCTATAATAGGAAGATTAGATTTTGCAAGCACTAGATATAATTCAATATAAAAGCAAACATGAACCTTTTCAACTTGTTTCAGTCTTTTTAGTTACTTTACCATCAACAACAGGAAAACAACTTAAACGTAAAAATAAAGAAATTTCTGGCGGATTTCTTTACCTGGATTCAGTGTACAAAATAAAAAATCCAGCTTAAAGATTTTACCATAAACTAAAAATGCAATATTTTGGTACGAAACATCTCGAGTTTGTGATGAGCTGTGACAGCGGTAATATGGTCACTTCTGACATTTCTTTATCGCACAATTATCTCTTTCTTTAGTGAAATAGTTTTGTCAGAAAGGGCACTTAGCTAAAAAAAATCTATAATGTAGGCTGGGCTATTATTACCTGTATTTGAGAAAACTGAAAGACGTACAAGTATCTAATATTAACTTTTTCACAACAAGAAATTGAATATTTAATATTATAAGAATTTGTACTGAATATTTCATCAATTTTGAACAATAAATAACGTCTTCACATGAATAAACATCCATGATGTATGAATTTTAAAGTTATCCAATGGTATCTTAAAGAAGAAAACAAAAATACGTCAAAATGTTTTATTGGCAGTAATATGGAAAATTGAAAATTTGGCTCGATCAAACAAGTTCTTTTGCCGAGACTATTTTTGAAACATTTTACAAAAATGCAAAAGTTTAGAACTTATTTAATATGTAAGAGCAAGTTATTATCTAATACAGTATATATTTTGTTTATTATTGATGTCAATACGCACACTTTGATACCTTTTACCTTTTAAACCGCCAATTTTGGTTTTCTACTTGTAAAATTTGAAAACGTTGATCAAGTTTCAGGGTAAAAGATATTATCCAATAAAATATATTGTAGGCGTTTCTTACTGACTGGATTTGTCATCCCAGGCGTTTTGGTGCGGCAATTTTCGTTTTTCTCATGAATCCCGAGATCCCGGGATTACAAACTCTTTAATCCCGAAATTCCGGGGTCAGTATATTGTCTGGGATTAGAAGCCCTAGTCTCAACCGACTGTGAGGTTTCTGGTAGCTCAAATGTAATAATGTATGCGCGAATGTGAGTGAATATCCGACTACATAGTGCTATTTGCCGTCTCTCGCCGAGTCATAACGTGAGTAGGGGAGATGTATATTATTAATTTGATTAAAGAAAATAACAAGAAGTTGATGATTGTGAAACTAACTAGCAACATTTTAAACACGGTCTATGTAAAAACAATGATTACACCCATACATAAAGGAGGAGGAGCGAACCAATGCGCATATTATCGACAGATAACCGTAACAACTAGGTTCAACAAAGTAATTGAAAAAGTCATACTTAGAAGACTAAATCAAACCACCAACATTATAAATGTCAACGAATATGCATTCCAAACGAACTCTGGCACTTACAAATAATTGCATTACTAACCATATAAGTGAGAACAAAACGGAATATGTAATATTCTCTAACAAAACCGCAAAAAACAGGGAACGGAGAAAACAGGGAACTGCAATTAAACAAAAAAGCAGATCAAATATCTGTTGTGGAACTCGCATATTAAAAAACTAGCAAACATCAACACTAGAACAATAGCGGCAATTCATAAAATATAAAGCATAATTTCTGAATACCTGACAGCAGCCATATGCTACAGCCTGGACACATATGTATACATATGGACCAACACATCAAAGACCAACTTAAGTAGACTACAAAGACAAAAACAAAATACTAAATATTCGGGTCCTACCAAGTGAACATAAAAACACCAAAGGAAGACATACGCAAGATAATCATGGACGTACCCTAACAGGACGAATAACAGTAAATAAAGTACTACCATTATTATCTATCAAATACAAAACAAACAAATAAACAACCAAAATGAAGCTTACCAAAACAAACAATATCCACGAACTGCGTTTTCTGTTTCACATGAATTTGTATATAGTACTTACCACAATAATAATTCCTAATTACTTGTTTTAAAAAAGAGACCACTTTCAAATAATACCCACCTGACTGAATTCAACGTCTCTTTTTTGGGTGGACAAACAAGTGATTCCATAAATATTCCGATTTGTTTTTGTTTTCTTTTTAAAGTAGAGAACCATAAACATAATAAAATGAGACATAAAAGGAAGTTACTTTAATAATAAAGCGACTTAAACCAAGCAACCAATGCGCCAGGCACAATTAGTTCGTAAGAGTTCGTAACTGACATTCAATTAATTACGAGGAGTTTCCTAACAGGACGCACTGCGAAATACCTAATCTGAAATTCCTCCCGTCAGACATTAAATCTAAGTTATTACTTAACAGTACTTTGAGCCGCCAAGCCTACCACCACATCGCGGCATTGGAAGCATAAAGAATGATCACTGGGGTGGTGTTAATAGGTAATAACATTCCTAAACCGGAGTGAGGTTTTTTCAATAAAAGATACCTCGATATGAACAGTTGCGCTGGTATTATTATTTAATGGCGCCATATTTCGATCCCGTCATGCAAAGCGCATCGTAACAAAACGTAATCGATCGGTTAGTTGTTGGAGATATGCGACGACATCTTTGGTAGGTCAGGAAGTAGGTCGGTTGGTCGTCAGTTATTCCAAGAAGCGAGACCTACGCACACTTGACGCACATTCCAACGGCCGTTCTCGGACGGACTCGTACAAGTTGAACGACTCTTCTTCGAATAATTGGCCACTCAAGGCTGAATAAAATTATAATGGTTGTATTCTCAAGTTTATTTGATGATGCTATGTTACCGTTTTATATGCTTGCATTACGTATGATGACTGTAATAATTACAATAATTCTGTTTGTTACAATTATAGTAATAAAAATATCGTTAGTTTTCCTTTTGGCTTGTGTAATGGGGTTGTATATGTACATACATATTTTGTAGATAAATTACAACATAGACTTATTATAGCTAAAGTACGGGGTGGCCAGTGATTACTACGGAACTACTTACGTAATTGTTTTTCTAGCAGATTTTAAATAAAATTAGAAAATCTTTGGAATTATCAATTGATATTGCGTGTCAAAATATATTTATCATTAAGCATTTGTACCAATTTTAATATTGATTTTTTCTAGAACAATTGTATATACCTAGCTGGATTCCTCCGAAACGATACCTACTATAGTTTTGAGCATATGCGGGGTGCAGCAGTGACGACCTTTTTTTTCTAGCACTATGTAATCAGAAACCGTAGCCCAATGTTTCGTAATCATTTTTCCTTAGATTCTCTTCATTATCTTTTCAATAATCGAGATGCCATAAGAAGATACACACGGAAAAAAGATTACTTGAAACCAGAACACATAATAATTAATTTTATTTATCATTCCATAAGTATCACATATTTATAGCAAAATAACATACTACTAAATTCTAGTATGTACGTAGATACTTAACCCACGAAAATATTTGATATTTAACATAAATGTATCTGTCCAAGAAACGATGAATAGGGAAAACTAACCTCATCAACCGCCGGTGGGAAGTTCGAAGTTACCGAAAAGCGGGAGACACGTGGGCATTTTTTCTTTATTTTATACAGTTGGAACCCTCCGAAAAGTCCACATCTTGATTTTATTCATACCTAATTCTTGATTTTCGTACCTACAATATCTATTCATTTAAAGACATAGTGGCAATTTAAATTAAATACCTCATTATTTTTATATTTTAATTGTAATTGTAAACTTGTATCTAAACCAGCTTGTTTAAGTATAAAACCCGGTTTTCGAATGTCACAAATAACTGTTTTAAAGAAAATGAATAACCCAAATTGCAACCCTAAAAATATCGCATATAAACTCAAATAATTCAAAAATCATAATTCTTTCACTTAACGCTATAATTTATTGAACTACATGAACATTGTGCCTTATAATATAAATTGTTGATTTTTGTCCAAAACAAAAAATAATCTGATGTGGACAGACATAAAAAATTAATAGTTTAGCTGCATGAGATCCATTTGATGGAGATCGGCTATGTCTGCATTAAAATAAAACGAGTAGAACTAGACAGATATGTCGAAAAAGCTGCGAAAAAGGTATATTGACAGAAGGTATTGTCAAAACATTAACCTTAGACACTACCTACTGTCATTAGAATCAAAATATCTGACATATCCTGGCTACTAGTTTTAATGCGGTACAACCGATCTCGATCTCAAAAAATGTCATAGTCATAAAGTATTCAGAATTTCCTCTACTTTAATTTATTATTTAACTATTTCGACAAAATTCTAGAAATGGCGGCCTATTTGCACAATCTTTCAAAAATGCTAAGACTAAACCTCCAGTTCCTTTGGACCCTTTTCAACAGAAAACTTTTCAGCTTTGGTTATGAAACTTCTAAATATGAAGTTTCGTCCCGATATCTTTAGTAGTTTCTCCGGAATCGTCTCCACGAAAATCTGGTACACACATACACACATACACACACACAGACATTTTTTTGTACCTTGGTCAAAAATGATCAGGAGACCCAAAAAACCTATTTCTGCTAAAATCTCAATTTTGTTTTTCGGCACGATTACAATACTTTATCATACTGCGTTTGATAAAGTAAAAAGTTGGTCTACTATATCCATGTATAGTATATGGTATATACTATATACCCTGAGTAGGGACCTACCTATGATTTCATTCCCATTTAAAGTTCTGCGCTTGATGGTGCATTGAAATCTTTATGTAAAGTATTAGTCGGAAAGGTTTGCCAGTGTGTTTGCCATAGGCATACGACATTGTTTCCACAAAAATAAATGAAATACGGATAATTACACAACAAAAATGCGTCCATTTTCGGTACCGGCACATCCGCCCAGCGGCGTACCTAGAGCTCGTCCCACCTGGGGCGGTCACCAATTTGCCGCCCTTTCTAACCCAAACAAAATTAAGTGTTGGTGGTTATTAACATTACTGGACATCAACACAAACTAATAAACACATTTTTTTTTCTTAAATAGATTGTACCTCTGGATTGTACAAATACAATATGTATACCTCTTACATATAATAATGTATGTATATAACAAGTAAGCGTGTTTATAAATTTATCTTTCTTGCTTTTTATTAGAAAATTCTTGCAGAACATAATCAAAACTTATTAGTAGGTGTAATCTGTTAGCTGTATCTCTATAGAAGGTATCGCTAGATTTCGCCATCTTAAATCGCTCATTGTTGAACGAAGATAGTTTTTTATCTATTTTAGTTTGGAAAAGCTGCTTTCACAACTGACGACACTTACGGCTATTGTTAAAAAATTCTTTGCAACATTACTATGTTTGGAATAGAGTTCCCCAGCCTGTATTTCTGGATGAATATTAAAAGTTTAAGAGCCTTTGCCCGCTGTTCCAACTGCCCATCGTCAATGACAAGAAAGTTATTCACGTGATATTCAAAATTTGTGTTTAGAAGATTACATGATATTAGGAAAGAATATTTTTCTGCAAGGACATGTTGTTTTTCAAAGCGAACTGTTATTTTTTGGAGAATTCTGTCCAGTTACAAAGCATTTCCCGTTGTATCTCCTCTTCTAAAATAAATCCCCAGGTCTCGCGAATTTTCACCACTGATAATATTTTCCTTCTAACTCAACGCTCATCGGAAAACTCTAACTCTTCACACATTTTTTTGCTACTATAACTGCGTTTTGCATTAGCGTGACCCTTTATCCACTAAAATACATTTGTAAAAAAATTGTTTTAAGACACATTGATGGATATTTTACCCCTTTGTTTGGAGGTATTGCTGTGGGTCGTTAACTTCCAAAAGGACAGATTCGCATTAAATTGATCTAGCACAGAACAGAAACAGATTCAAATAAGTGGAGTAATATTCCAGCGTCTGTACGTGTTTTAATATTTTTTCCTCAGATATCAGTTTGTCCAACGCACTTAAAATATTTAAGAGATTTTTACAATTATTGTTACTGCTTCTACTCTTGCGTTCTAACGGTTTTCTACACTGTGCTTAACACCTCCAAGACTAAAAAACGAAAACCAGTGTTAGATAGTCCCAAGAAATGTTGTGGAATTTACTGTAGCAGAAGCTGCATGTACATATGCCAAGTTTAAAGAATGATTTGTACATGTATATCCACATGCAGAATTTTCTTTTATTGCAACGACCTTGACCGATAGAGTCGCTGTTTGCAGCAAAAAAAACAAAGTCGCTAAAGAAATTATAAGCAGCTGAGTTGTTTATAATTATTTATTCTGTTGATAACAACATTATAATAGTATTTGTATTTTTTAACTTAGTCAGAAATATAAAAAAATGCCGCCCCAAAATATGAGCCGCCCGGAGCGGACCGCCCTCCCCCCCCCCCTAGATACGCCACTGCATCCGCCTGAAAACTGAACACCATTGTACAGTTAAGTTGCACCTACACGAGAAGCAAAAACCGCAAACCAAAGTTATATTAAAAGCACATGACGAATTTCAATTAATAAAGAGACATTAAATTGCAGTAAATTGTTGTTCCTAACGTCTGAGATACCTAGGTACGTCATATATAAATTATAACCACAGAATACTTCGCAGGCATACCGTACGACGATACAAAAGCAACGGTATAATTTTCGAATCCAGACAATTAAACTTTTGACACTATTGAAAAAAAAACTTAAATTATGATCGAATTTTCACGGCGCCTCCGCCTCTTTAAATCGGGCTTAACTTAGGTCATATTCTAGAAATAGGTACTTATGCAGGGTCCTGCAACTCAGCTCCCGTCTTCTGTAGCTCAGTTACTAATAAGCTAAGAGAGTAACAATTTGCAGGCTTACCCTGTACTTCAAGGTAAATTTCAAGAAATTATTTTTGATTATTCAGGCTGTTCCAAAAATGTGCAACGCCATATTTTTTTTTCTAAATTGCATGTTATTGAATCTTTTATACGTTTGGAAGCCTTTTATGGTTGCCTACATACCGCCAAAATTTTATTGAAAACGGTTGACTGCAGCGCAAAAAAAGTAAAAACAAAAAAAAAATTATTTTGCATCGTTGTTGGCTTTAATAATCAATAAAAACCACAAAATGCACCTCGTTAATAAACTATTGCGACGTGCTTATTAAGTTAGGTCTAGTAGGCTCGTTAACCAAGTGTCATTGATTCTAATTATACAGGGTGACCAAAATCTGCTATCAAACTTGTCAAACTTCAAAGCGTGTTATTGTTCTTATTTTAAATTGGAACCCATATATTTTTAATGTGAAACGATGCGGAATTAAAAAATAAACATTGTTGCTAACTACAATTCATCACAATATCCAATATATTAAAAGTTATTCGCCAAAAACTCATTTTTCGAAGTTTACAACTGCAATTTTGGGTAATAAATATCGTACGTGGCGTTGAAAAACAATTTATTTCAGAAAATATAACGCAGGGAAGTGTTTTAGATTTGAGTGTACTTAATTAAGTAGTTGTTCGAAATGTCTTCAGTGCTCTTCGAGGCACAAACGAAGACGAGTATGAAATCACTTCGCCACTGCTCTTAATAGGCCGGGCGTAATAGTTTGACATGCGCCCCGGATTCTGTCTTGCATGTTTTCTGGTGTTGTTGGAGGTTCAGCATAAACGATGTCCTTAACGTAGCCCCACAGTAAAAAATCCAGTTTCGTTCAGTAACGATTTGGGAAGATTTCGTTGAGCAGGTCCCTGACATGTATCGAGTAAAGTGCTAGACCTCCATCAGGTTGCAGCTACATTTTCGCCCTTACCGCTATAGGTAAATTTTGCAGTAAATTTGGCAATTCAACAACTACTTAATTAAATACACTCAAATCTAAAATACCTCTCTGGGTTATATTTTTTGACATAAATTGTTTTTCAACGCCACGTACAATATTAATTACCTAAAATCGCCGTTGGAAACGTTGGAAAATAAGTTTTGGCGAATAACTTGTAAAATATTTGGTATTGTGATAGGGTTGTATTGACAAACAACGCTTATTTTTGAATTGTGTTTCACATAACAAAATGTATGGGTACCAATTTAAAATAAGAACAATAACACGCTTTGAAGTTTGACAAGTTTGACACTAGATTTTGGTCATCCTGTATAATTTGGATCAATGACACTTGGTTAACGAGACTACTAGATTTAACTTAATAAGCACGTCGCAAAATTTTATAAACGACGAGCAATTTGTGGTTTTTATTGATTTTTATAGCCAACGATGCAAAATCAGTTTTCTGGTTTTTATTTTTTTTGCACAGCAGTCACTCAACCGATTTCAATAAATTTTTGGTGGTATGTAGGCAAGCGGTAAAGGCTTCCAAATGTGTAAAAAAATTTATAGCATGCAATTTATTTATATTACCATGGCGTTGCACATTTTTTGGGATAGCCTGTATAATGAAAAATACTTTCTTGAAATGTACCTTGAACTACAGGGTAAGCCTGCAAATTGTCGGACGGGAGCTGAGTTGCAGGACCCTGTATAAAGCAACCCAAGAAATGCTGGTACTACCACCCAAAAGCGAAGTAGGTAATTGCTTATTTTATTACATATAGCTATAAAATATAATAGAATGTTGTTTAGTGTTGATGGACAATAAATGATGCAGGTTTAATCGCCAGTAGTGTCTATTGTCCTAAATGTCACAAAACGTGTTTGTAACTAATCGAAGTCATTATAAGATGAAATAGCTAACTGTATTTTATGATCTCATGTGTAACCTAACTGTAATAGCCACCCATACAGGCAACTTTTAAAGTCATACCGTTACTACAACCAAAATTAAAAACAAATCGCAACGAAACGGCAGCACAGTTTGCAATACTGACTTACCAACCTACTCATCGGTATAGTAAATTCAATTAACCCTACTGACCCGGTTCCTTAGCTTCAATTTTAATAAAATATAAATACAATAGTTTCCTCTGAGAAGTTACGACCTTTTAAATGAGCCTGCCGATTGAGCACTCTCGACTGACTGAATATCTGCCTCGGCATCGCGAGCGCAAACAATACCGCGGGAATGTGACTTGATTAATGAGTAATAATGACGGGGAAAAGAAAGTAGTCGCCGGTGCACAACAACCTGCGATGCGCCGACATTTGACCGTAAAAACAACGACGGTAGGCGTGTGGTGTTACTCATCGTGACCTACTCAGTACGGATTCTACGGAACTATGCGCTCTTTTGCTCTAGGTAAATCCAAAGTGAGAATACGGAAATACCATGACATTGGCGCTCAATATTATTTAATACCCATCTTTTATAGAATTACTATCAAGAATTGCTTGTATATTATACAAAATAACTTATTTTTTTTTGGGCCGAAGCCGATGTTCGACTTTTCCGAAACCTTCGGCCAAAGCCGAAGCTGAGGGAAATTGATAAATGCTAAAGATGTTACGAAATTAAAAGTGACATTAAAGTAAAATTCTTTTACTTTACTATTTATGAAAAATTTTACTGCAAATTAGATATAAAGACTATATTTGTATTGCTTCATAATGACTTTGCGTGGACAAGGCGCACCAGACAAAATTATTAAAAACTTATGCGTTTTTTAGGAATGAGGCTGAACTTAAATTAATAAATTAAATTATTCAATTGAAACCTTCGGCTTCGGCTAAACGTTCGGCCTAATTTTGGCCGAAGCCTCATCGGTTACGGCCAAAATTAGGCAACACATCGTTACCGTAAGGTGCAATTTTTCGGATCTCCAATTTTTGGCCGAAGGTAGCCGAACGTGGCCGAAACGTTATGAAATTGTTTTTCACTCGCACATTCATTTATCAGCGACAATACATAATTAAAAAATAATTAGTTTTTCGTTCAAGATGTACGTATTTCAAAAGGAGATTTATCCGATCGTGTAAGCGCGGATTAAATACTGGTAAAAGTCAAATAAAATATCACGTAATGATATAAATATTTTTGTATTAATACATAAATGTATCAATAGCAAAATACAAAATTCTAATGTCTAAATTAAATACTAATTCTTCATCGTTTTCTTTGTTTCTCGATTCTTTTAATATATCGTTAACTTGTAAAGGGGTCTCCTTCAAACCACTTAGGCTTCAAATAGCCATCCAAAAACTAATCACAATCTTCAGGATTTTAACGCAGCATGTATCGGTTGCATGAAGCCACATTGAATTGGCATATATGGTGCGCAAAATTTTCTGTTTCAGCGAGATCCAGCACGCCGGAATCAGATTGTAGTTGATGGCTTTGATCTTCTTTATGAAATGTCTTTGTCTTTGTTCGTTGAGTATGTTTTTGGCAGTTTTCTTCATTTCTCTAGAAACTTCGTATTGTTGAAAAGAAAAGCTTACACTTTTATCTACTTTTTCGGTACATTTTGTCCTTGAATCATAGATATAGTTTCTTGGCGCTGAGCTGGTATGTGCACTCGCAGAAACAAAATGAAAGAAAACTTGAAATGTTTACAGACATTGAGCAAAAAACGCAAAAAGTTATTGCTTTCCATTGTCACATACAAAATATGACCAAATTTCTAGATCGACAAATCCATAAAGATTTTAAGTAAAAATACGACTTTTAAGGTTTAATTTCCACTTTTCAGAACTTTTACATTTACAATTCACTTACAGAAGAGAAAAAGAGGATTTTAAAGTATTTTCACCGGCTGAATTCATAAATTTATATAAATTATCTACTGACTGCTCATTTAAAATTTACCCTCCCGCAATACATTTAGATGTTCAAGTCGTCATTTGTAGAGTTTAGACGTCATGATGTAGAAAAACATTTTTTATCGGAAACTCCAAAGTGTTGATTGAATTTTGTATTCCACTACATAATGACTGTAGGTAATAGGTAACTTTAGAGATTGAAATTATATTTTCCTCTTCTATTGTATTACGTGTTATGTATGTATTCTAAGTAAAAATGTCTTGTAATATGACTATATTGATAGATTTATGCGCTTATTATCCCGAAAATTTTATTTTTTCGTTGTCTTTTATTTTTTTGTAGGTATTATATATTTAATTGTTCTTCTCGTCGTTGCACAAAATCTTCAGATTTTTATGATAAACTATTTCGACCAGCAATTTCTTGATATTGAGTAAATTATGGATTTGGATATTAACTTTTCTTTTGTTTTCAGTGCTTAATGTGGCCGCAGGAAAAGCTCCCATGCAAATCAGTACAGACAATGGCGGAATTCCGCAGAAAGCCATAGACGGAAGCACCAGCGCTTTTTTCAACGCAGAAACGTGCACTCTTACCAAACCTGAACGCACCCCATGGTGGTATGTTAATCTACTAGAACCATATATGGTGCAGTTGGTGCGACTGGACTTTGGAAAACCATGTTGTGGTATGTATACGCATATTTTTTTATGGTTAACGTGCCATAATATTGTGACGTTTTCTGTATGGCTACTAACACCGATGTAAGTCTGCCTACAACACAAAATGGTAATCATTTATAGTGAGCTCTCGAAGGTACTGGGCGGTAGCCGACCTTCCTGGTGCCGACTTATGTTTGTTGTTTTATCGCTGCACATTCCTAGAACAAGGTTCTCAAAACACAAACTAACCTCGCGACTGTTGTGTTTTATGCCCCGAATGACTCTATGTGACATTCCCCTTTCTAAAAAAAAGACATTTCCCTCAATGTCAGTAAAATGGGATGACGGATGACTTTGATATCTGGGAACATACTATAAAAGAGAGGACATGCACATAAGAAAAACAGTATTGTTATTGTGATTTCTAGGACTTGGCGTACTTACATTAATTACTTTGAGATTATTTCGGAGGTAATTCTTAATTGGCTGCCTTTGAGGGGTGATAATGTAAGGCGGCGTCCAGGTCAAGCATGATTTTCTTATGCGGCCAACTTTATGGAGCGGAGCGTATTTACGACAGGGATTAACTAGAGCCTGTTCTTTGGATATAAATGTACAGCTTGATAGATTTGTGCATCTTTCCGGGAAAGTAGTGTTGCGTACTTGTTGGGATTTCACAGTTCTTGATCGTTGGTTAGGTGTCTGCAATAATCTGATTAGTTTGATTCTACGCTTTTGATCGTCGTGGAGATTTTCTTCTATGACTTGCGTTTCGAGTTATTCCTGAGGCATTGGTACTCCAAATGGTGTAATTGCTGGTTCAGGTACCGGTGTAGAAACTTAAGTTTTGTATCCAGATCGATGAGCCCACGATTCTTTATTTTTATCTCTGCATTTAGACCTTTCATCTAGGTTTTAATGTTTTACCTCCTTAAGATGTACATGAAGCGTACACACAAACCGTATCAATGACACGAGTCTTCAGTACACTATAGCATGACGCCGCTCCATGTTGATTTCGCAGATTATTTTGGCATTTCAACTTGATCGACTGTGAGTGACTTGGTTGTGACTTGATGATGGTCTAATGACCGACATTGATCGCTAGTAACTACAAAATTTGACATTCACAAATAAACAGTTGTTTTATTTATCGAATATATTTATACTTCCATACTTCTATAAACACTTCTCATTTTTGTACATACATAAATACATCAATAGGTTTATTCGCATGTTTAAAGTCCGTGTTCTGTTACTTATAGCCTCAATTATCTGCTCCTGACATTTTACGTGTATCCGCATTTCTCTTATATGCTTTTCAACTAAGTATTTTCCATAATTCTCCTACTTATTTCATCATCTCCTGATTAATTTTTTGATTAATCAGTACCATTATCATTTCATAGCCGCCCAGGCCATGAAGATATCTGCAAACGCCATTATCCAAAATGTCGATGCAAACTCAAGAAACTTTAAAACATTCATAAAATTATCAGAGCAGACTTTTTTTCACGATAAACACTGCCCTCTATTTGTAAATGAAGTGATTAAAAAGTTTTATCAAGTAACTCCGTTCTACGGTACTGAATGTTAATGTTGCATTCAAATACTATCTGGAACTAGACATCTGCAATCCAAACATTGTTTTGTCCATTTATTTGGGTTTAAATATGCGGTAGTTATTCCCATTCAAATGATGTATCACACCTACTGATGGCTGTAGGTAGTTTCATTCAATTACACGATCAAATTTAATGATAAATCATTCGTATTTTAATCTTAATATTTTTGCAAAAAATGTCATATTATTGACACCTGAAGATAGCTAAATAAATTTTAAGGATTAATATATGTAGGATGATGATAGAGAAAAGAAAAGTTACAGACAATCCGAATTGACAGTTACATTGACTTGATAAAACTGTATGTAAAACAATATGTGTGCCTGGATATGAAAAGGGACCAGTTGTCCGAAATTGAGTTATATGTGTTTTTGGATAGAATAAGTTATGGCAAAGGTGTTCCAACATGACGCTTCAAACTTTTGCAAAGTTTAAAAGTTAATAACTTCGCGCATATTTGCAAGTTACGCCGACTCCACCATTTTTATAACAATTTCGATATTAGTTTTAAGATTTTTAGTAGAATTTATTATTTCGTTTGGGTTTTATAGGTTTTTTAATCTATAGCGCCACGACAAATTTTCAACATTTTTGCAAATTTGGAAAAGTATTCAATTTGTTTAATGCTTTGTCACCGGAAGTCTGCCCACATGCAAAATTTCAACTCGATTGGACAAATTTTCAAAATATTCAAAATTTTTGAAAATTTTGGACAAGTTTCAAGTTTGTTTATTGATTTATGCATTGTCACCAGAAATCTGGCCATATGCAAAATTTCAACTCGATTGCGCTCTGGGAAGTAGGTAAAATATGGTAATGCGCAAGAGCGTAGCGTGATATCGACAAAAACAAAACGCATTTTTTCATGCGTTTCCAACCGCAGACGGGTTTCAGACAAACACATCTGATAAAAAAATAAAGAGACTAATTAGCGAATAAAACAAAAATGTGTATTTTGAACCAGTTTCACTTTCTTTGCGATTATCTGCGTAACTAGAAACGGACACATATGATTTAACCTTAACGTAACCTCAAATATTCAGCATTATGCACTCCCATTGCAAGTTAACGTATTTATCACGTACCTTTACCTTTACGTGAGTGTAGAAAGAAATGTAAAATAAAATGTAAAGGTATGTTGGTTTCTTTGGTTTGCTAGTGTTTTGACTTTAGTACGTCATCACTCATCTGTAACATGCCCTAACAATAATTGCGAATTTAGTATTAAGGTGAGCTTTTCTTCTTTTATTTGGTTTTATCTCCGGACTATTTATTGGAGCAAATATCCACAGCTTTGTCCTTATTAAACCGACTTTGTATCTCTTACCATAAGCGAAGTACCCACTACCCATGGTGACGTCAAAATCCGAAGAAACCCAAAGAAATTGAAGACAAAATATATATAATTAGCTACTTATTTTGATAAATTTAAGTTTCGGCATAATTAAAGCAAATATGATATTTTTTATAGAGTGTCTAAAATATTTAAATATAATTACAAAGATTTACAAAGTGTTTACTATATTCATATGGCGCGTATGCTAATAAGTTGTGACTAATTTACATAAGTTAGATAATTTAGACAGAAAACAGGATATAATTTGCAGTCATTAGGCGTGATTCAGTATAAATGCTTCCTCGTCCACGCAATACCGTTAAAGTGAAAACGATATCTGTCTTTATCGAAATTTTGCCGATACAACAGTGTTTCAGTGTCTAATAACTGTGGCAAATTAATCCAAATTAGAGACTTCCTCCACCGAACTGATACCACGGTAAAAACCTCGACAATTTCTCTTTGATAAGCTATTAGCGGCTACTTTACCACTTGTTGTCCATGTTAGAGAAAGTAGAAGTACTAGAATGATACAAATAAGAAGAATAGAGCGGCACACGAGATAGAGTTGCTCGAGATATGATGGTTAATATTCATCTGGTATTGTGAAGTGTAAGTGAAAGTCATTGGTTTGTTGACTAGATCTATTATACAAACTTAATGTGGTGTAGATGAAAAGAAAAAGTATGAAAATTACATTAACAGGTGGAAATTGCACGTTAAATTGCACATTCAAAAGATATACATCTAAAATGTTCTACCTAATGGTTTTCTATGGAGATTTGCAGAATAAATTAAGAAACTCGAGATTTGAACGTCTGGTAATTTTTTTCACTAATGCATATTTTTCTCATTACTCCTTGCACTTAAAACCGAATTGCATACGTATATTGTATTCACAACATTGTATCACACTGTATCGCAAAGACATAATTTGTGGATACAACCTAAAGCGGTTATAACGTCAAATATCGGCATGCACAGCTACCTCGTCACTATCAAATTTCCATCGCGTGTATATCAAATATCGTCTATAGACCGGCTTTTGTGTTTATTTTTTATTCTTTGCAATAAAGGCTGTGAATTAGGATATTAAAAACATGTGTACTTATTTATTGAGGATAGTTTTAGTCAAGATACGTCGAATGCTGTCGCAGCAGGTGTTGTTATCACGTTTCATCATCTTTTCACTACTGTCTCAAACAAAAATGTTTAATGTTCCATCTGTATATCACGCATGTGAAAGGGCCTAATTACCCTAATTAATTAATTACGCCTAATTCGCAATACTGGTGGAAAAGAAACGCGTGTATAAAATCACTGTAAAATTGCGTATCCTTTCTTGTGAAATTGCAGACATATTCTAGAAAAATGCTATCACAGGCTGTCCACAAGGATGTAGCGTAAAAAGAATACAACAATATTGCTGGTATCAAATATCCAGCGGCGATGAAATAACCATATTTATGCTGATTCTAAAGTTCTGAACTGCCATCTTTTGGCTTTCTTTATCGCAGTAACTTCTCGACGGCACGGCGCGCTTCTGGATTTCTTGTTATTTTAGTTGAATTCACTTGTATATTGGACCAAGATAAATTACAGCGTGTCAAAAAATTATTTTGGATAAGAATTGCGTTTACTTACGTCAGCCGACAAGTAATATAATGAAAAAGATTTTTAAAAAACCTGATGTGGCCAGGTTCATGACTTTATCATACTGTAGTGTATAGTTTCTGTCAAATCCAGGCAAACTAGTTTTAATGCAGATACGAGCGATCTCGATCAAATAGAATGTTCGATGAGTCTTAACTATTTATTGTAGACAACATAATGCTAGCGCGCTGAGCGAGTAACAAAGTAAACTGCTAGGGCATGATTTTCAAAGTTTATATTTGTTCATGCCGCTGAACTATTAATTTTACCAAAAAATGTCAGACATAAATTATACAAAATTTCCTCTACTTTAATTTATTATTTAACTGTTTCGACGAAATTACAGAAAAATGCTAACAGTAAACCTCCAGTTTTCTGTGCCCTTTTGAATAAAACTTCTTTCAGCTCTAAGTTTATTCTAAATATGAAGTTTCATCCTGATACCTTTAGTAGTTTGTCCGGAATCGTCGCGTCGCCACAAAAACAGGTAGGTGCATATAGGGTGATTCAATTTAGAGCCTCACCATGGGGATCTCTCTTATTAGTGGAGATTGAGCCTATGTTAAAACTTGGCAGTTTCGTATTTTTGTGTTGATCAAATATCTGAAAAGAAATTTAAGCTATCATTTTTCGTTTTGAAGATATCCGCAAAAAACTGAAATGTTAAGATATCGTTTTTAGTTTTTTTATTCAAAGCCAAGACTAGCTACACATTTGAAGCAAAAGCATTCTACAGCTACTTATTAACAAGGAAGGGAGTGTAATTTCTTATTTGAAATAACATCAAAGATGGCGGTGTAACCATGGCCAACTTTTGCTTTTCTTATGGGCGCCATGTTGAATTTTGGCATTTTCCGATAGTCCTGTGTTTTCTCATTTCCGCAATGTATAACATGTTGACATTAGTTTTTAAAACAATGGTGCAATAATAAAAAAAAAACTTTCTCCTTTTTCTCGTTGTTTGGCGTACTGCTTCTTCTATTCTATAAAGTGATCTCACATTTTAATCTGGATATATTGTTTAACCCTTATTAGCATAACACCTGCAGCATGAAATACACAGTTTGCCGGTAAAACGATCTATCGCATTTTGGCACTCGTTAACTCGTTAAAGTCTTGTAATTACTTCACGGTTCGTCAAAGTGAACAATAATGTGAAAATAGCAAGATAAATGTTTGGGAAGATTGTAAATGGTAGCGGATATAATAGAAGATGATGTTTCTTTTGATTGATGAATGTATGTATAATTACAAAATTAGTATAGAGTAGAGATCAGAAACGATTAAGTTCTTCTTATTCTAATAGATTGGCTATTGTATTAAAGATGAATGTCCTTAGTTTAGTTTACAATGTACTCTGTACAGTAATATTATTTATACATTTTTAAGGTTGTCCAATTCCTCCTACTGTGCTTTTATTTATGTTATTTATTTGAGCGGCTGCATCAATTGTATATTTATTTAATTACCGTGTATGTACCGTGAATACGGAAGTATATAGTAGTGTGCACACGGACCAGCCTGATAACGGTGAGTGCACTCGGACATTACTTCTCGGACGGTGCTTAGTAAATTGGAAGAATAAACATAGTAATTGAGAATTTTCTAATTCATTTAACGCTTTTAAAATAAAAACGATCCCATAACCAATCTGTATAAACGCTAACCAACCAATAGTAAATCATTTCCCCATAGTCGGTTTCATTTGTCTCGACACCACAAAGTCGTTATGTTTCATTATGTGGGTAGACGATACTGGTAGGAAGTAAAACTGAAATTTGCTTGTGGTTTTATTTTACTCTACTTTCCCGTATCATAAATTCAAAATGAGATAACGTTGATGCTGCACTATTCCAATATCAGTCAAATAGCTATAAATGATGGAAAAGACAATTTTACCATTGTCTGTTGTTGGAGGTGAAATCTCATTTGGTACCGTGGTTTAATGTAGACATTGCTGATTTTCAATTATAGTATTTGGTAAATATTTAACCAAGCTAAATGATTAGCGTGATCAGCAATAGATACAGTGCCTCGCGGGATGTTGGATTGTACTTTTGTTATTATTAGAGAAGAAAGTCGGTTAAATAGACAAAGTACTTCAAATTTGTGTGCTTTCAAATAATTCGAGTAAACATTCCTAATGGTTTCAGAGATATTTTGAAAAAACGTCATTTTTTGTGCACCAATGAAGACGCCGTTTTGACATCTTACAGGCACTGTCATTTACAATGACATTATCTCAGTTTGCAATATTTTTCGCCAGTGAATTCGCTTGAAACAAATGATACTTTTGTTTTTTTGTTGGTTTTATACATATTCCGGTTTAGATTATTTTCTGAATAATTTGATATCTCAGAAGCCGTATGCGTAACAATCGGAAGGCTAAATTGATTAACATTAGTATTCTTTAAGAATCTGTGAAAACCGCATGGTGCCACGAAAAAAACCCATGGTGCAAATTGTAAAACAATGACAAAGGTATATACCCATATGTCAAGTGACAGTCATTTTACAGAACTTACTTGTGGTTGTGTTACGTCTTTTTGTTGAAATGTATGATTGCATTTTAATCCATGGAAATAATCATTTTAATTCATGAAGTTTAAAAACGGTCTAAAAATCAATTGTTGAATTTTTTCTAGACTAAACGTTCTTTAAACTTTTATAATGTTGAAAATGAATATTATGTCATTTTTTACTATTCAACTAAGCGCCAAACAAATACAAACTACCAATAAGTAAACAAAATAAAAAAACATAAGTGTTCATATGTGCTAAGACGCCTTCCTTACACGAGTGGAAATGATAAACTTCTGAAAATTTACTGTCGCGTGATATATGAGTTAATTTGTTTTACAATTTGTATTTTCCATGGTACCATGAAATTTTACAGAGATTCTACAAAATATTAAGTTTCAGTTAATTTAGTAATTTAATTTTATCATTAATCAGAAAAAATGCTTAACGCGGACATGTATAAAACAAATATGTGTACCTACGTAAGAAAAACAAAAGTTCTATTTGTTTCATCGAATCCTTTAGCAAAAAAATCAAACAGGCTATATTTTACAATACATGCTGTAAATAAGAAAGTCGTTTTGTTTTTTTTTGTAAAATATCTCTGCAACTATTAGAAATTCAACACTTGTCTCAACGGATTATTTGATTATTGATTATTGATTATTGATTATTGATTATTTGTATTACCACGTCTCACGAAATACTGCATACCGAGAAATTGTGAATTATATTAGGTTTTGGGAAAACAATTCCAAAAAACTTTTTTTTTTCTTGCAAACTGCACTCAATTCACATTTTTTATCATCTTATTAGCTTCTACGGTAGAAAGCATTCCAGAATCAGTTGTCATTTGTTCGATTTAGTTTTTTGTTGGTCACGATAGTTTAGTAGTCACGGTTGCTTCATCTACACTCTGAAGTTACTACTCATTGCTGGATGAATGGTGGCCGCTTAAGCCCCAGTTCTACCTCTCCTAAAACGCGTTTTCTAATAAAAGCGTTATTTATTGTTCAAAGTTTATGAAATTTTCAGTCTTAGATAAATAACGAGTTGGACTGGATGTAAATTTTTTTTCTGGGAAATTAAAATTAATTTTACTTCTACATCTTTGGCTTTTTTCAAATATAAAACACCTAGCCCAACGCCTCATACAAAAATAGATTTTTTATTTCAGTATAATTTTAACCCAAACATTATAATTGCGATAATAAAGCGTCATAGCCAGAAATGTACTTATTTGCCCATATTACTGCTGCCCGGTGTAGACAGCAGACGTCAGGAGCTTTAAACACCGCAAATAACTGGTGACTATGGATTGACGTTGGTGCGGGACAGGCTGACCTCTCCCAGAAAAAAAAAACGTCGGTACGAAATGTTTCGTTTCGGAGTTGCGATATTTTCCGAATGGAGCCTTAAACAAGCTCTCTAGATTCAAAATGTGTACAGTGAATCACTCACGGTGTTCATCTTTTGTGTTTTTTGTTTCATGTTCTTTTTATTTTTTTATGTACATTTATATCCTAGTTGAAAATCATTAGTAGGTACCTACATAATTTTCCGATATATTCAATTATTTTATTTTATTTTAGATGAATTTACTTGGAGATGAATTTGGCATTGATAATTAACTCAACTAAAACAAAATATATGCCATAGAAAACTTCAAATTTCAACAAAATTGAACTTCAAATGTGAAAACTCCAAATAGACGAAAGTCAGATAGCGTTCGTGCACGAGTATATTGCTTGTTGTTGAAAAAAATGACACAACCATCGAGATTAACCACTAGCCATTCACTAACAAGGAATGCTATTTTTAGACACAATCTGATGATCATAAAAGACGTAGTAGAAGAAGTAATAGAAAACAGTTACTGATGAATTTGAATCTGTTTTGTGACAAAATAAAATGGTAACCTATTCGAGAATTTTCTCGATTGTTTTAACCAATTAAACATAGCCCTCTAAATTAACTAGATTTCTTGGCACGTATTTCATATCCGCAATAGAACACAAAGAGTTATACAAACGAGAACAATTTACATGCACCAGTGACAAGGTGGTCAAAGAAGCATATAATGTCCCATCATAGTAGAACGTGGTGTGCCATTTCCGGAAACGCGGAAATTGGCGAGTAAAAGTAAAATGATTTTAATCGGCTCCTGCGCTTTGGCATACCAACCATCTCTTTAATTTGTTACGACTGTGGTGAGCGGTCCGAGTAAAGCACGTCTCTATTTATTAAAATTCACGTGTCATCCGAACCAAGACGGCCATGTCGAAATCGGCAAATTGTTCACATCCGCGCACGCAGTCGGTGAAAACAGAAGACAAATGTTCTCGAAAATAATGAAAAAATAGGAGGACTAGAAAGTTGAAACCTCTGGAGGGTATAATAATACATATATCTTTTACTCGTATATGTAGTGCGACAAATTATAATATTAGATCGACGTGACTCTAGGGCAAAAGAAGAAAGTCGCGAACTAATTTCGCATTCGAAATTTGGTCTAGTTAAAATTGTTAAACACGTGTTCCCTTTTCTTCTGCTCCTCTAATGACGACTGTCGTTTCTGGTACATCTATGTTGCAATTATTACGGCACAATGGATATTGCAGAATTTGCGACTAACATTAACTGCCTCATATACACAACATAATAACTAATCTACATGATGACATTTGCAAATGCATAGCATGCGTAGCAAACTGCATCTTCTATTACGCCACTGCCATCATTATCATTACTTTTTTACTATTAATTAGGAAGAACACAAAGAGAAATATTTGTATAAAAACTCGTTGGGCAACTTGTTGACCAGTAAACAGTACAATCTAAATTAAAATAATTTAGATTCCCATTTAAAAACAATGAACCACGAGATTTACGTTCGACAAATCAAATTTTAGGGTGAAAGTTATGGTGGTTATTTTAAATGACGATCCGAATGTAGTAGAAGCCGACGATGTTGTATACCTAAAGTTGTAAAACCCAGTTTAAATCCAAAACAGTAATTTTCTCATGAACGTATAAGCTTTTAATATAGACATTGTATGTACTTACACTTTCTCAAAATAAAGAAAAACGTGATTTACTATTTTCCGAACATTCAGTCAAAATTCAGTCAAGGGTGATTTGTTTTATACAACAATACATGTCTTATATCTCAGGAACAGAAGATAAATTGGAACATAAATTGGTATTTTGATTGTAATCTCGACTGTAATAAGTTAAATGATTTTCCAAAACCCCAGTTAAGGAGTTGAAAAAAATACTAATAATAATAATAATAATAAAGTTATTAAACAATTAATTAGGGATACTTCTGGTAAGTCAATAATTAGTAAACATAAACTAATTTTAGAAAAATTTCAGGTCGAAGAACTAGAAAATTACGGAAATAAAACTTCGGTGGCGAGTTTAAAGCGGGAAATTAAGTTACGAATGAATCGGAAAATGAGGGAGGATTATGTTAGTAAGCCAATGCATGGTCAATTTTTAAGAATTGTGGAGGCTGATGGCATTTCAAAGTCTGGGTCTTTATCTTGGCTTTGTCATGGGAACATTAAGGCTGAAACGGAATCCTCTATTGTTGCGGCGCAAGATCAGGCAATTCGTACCAGATATCATGAACAGAAGATTATGAAAGTTGCTCATGATGGGAGTTGTAGATAGTGTCATCAGGCTCCGGAACATGTCTACCACTTATTGGCGGCTTGTCCAGTCTTAGCTGAGTCGCATTACATTGCTAGGCATGATAGGGTGGGAACATATATACATTATAATTTATGTTCCCAACTAGGTTTAGCAATGGATGTGTCTCGGTGGTATGACCACATCCCATCTTCTGTTGTGAGTAATGATCATATTACCATATTATGGAACATGCCTGTTGTCACTGATAGAATGCTTGATGCTAATAAGCCAGATATCGTGGTAAAGGATTTCCAGAGGAAGGTGTGCACGTTCATAGAAATCTCGGTACCTGCTGATGCGAATGTTGTAAGGAAGGAGCTTGAAAAACAACTTAAATATAAGGATCTCGCAATAGAAGTTGGACGTATGTGGGGAATGAAAGTGAACATTGTTCCGGTGATTGTAGGTGCATTGGGAGCAGTTAGTCTAAATTATAGTAAGCATGTTAAAGAGTTGCCGTGCAAAATTTCGCCCTGGGAAATTCAAGAAATTGCGGTTTTGGGAAGCGCGAATATTTTGAGGAGAGTTTTATCATAAAGAACCCTAAATTTGCTGCTTAATATTTCATCTTTACCTTCTTTTAATGTATATTGTCTATTAATAAATGTGTGTCTGTGTGTGTGTGTATGTATGTGTGTGTGTTTTTAATGACCTTTGCACAAGGCTGCAAGGGTTTTCTGCAGTTTTCCTTTGCTTTGCAAAGAAAAATGAAAATTTTCTTTGCAAAGCATAAATGGCCTTGTGTTTTTCCAAATTGGGTAGAGCTGCAGTGATACCCGCAAAGGGAGTACCCTAGGCTTCAGCGAAGCGCGGTACTACCAATTTGCCCTGATCCTCTTAATTAGTTTTCAAAATTATTAGTGTAATTTTAGTATTTATATGTTGTATCTAAATTATATTATCTAGGTTTCAAATATTTAATGAGATGTATCAGAGATTTTCAATAAATAATAATAATAGAATGTTGGTAATAAGCAATATATACTCATTACGATAACACGCCATATACCATACTATTGTCGAAAGAAAAACTATTCAGAGTAGGACCATAGAGGTTAACAAAACAAGTGATTGGAAATTCATTGACGTTGCCTAATGACCATTAATTGGATATATTATGACAGTAGTTCAGATTTAGTCCGGCTTTACTTCTGTCTTGCCATTTCCATCGTACGTGGCATGTTCCATAGTATTACATATTTTAAAAAAATCTGATGTGGCTGCATGAGAATCTATTTGATTGAGATAAATAGTGTGTGCATTAAAATTAATATAGCTAGCCACGATTTGACAAATATTTTGATACTATTGACAGTAGTTTTTCGAGAATATTTATTTTATATAACCTTTGTCGCCATGGACACTATCCATATTAGAATAATAGTTCATCATACTGCGTATGATAAAGTAAAAAACAAAAACTAGTACTAAGCCCGGTTTTGAACTTCACATACGTTGGCATCTCACTGTTATATCTCAAACTCAAAAGAACGATCAGCAAGCAACAAAATAATCGATAAATAATGTATGTTCTGTACATATTCTTAGTAGTTTTTCTGTTTTAGGTTTTATCCCATTTCAGTAATTTTTCTCTTTTGTTAATATGGAACACGTAAATAAACGGAAAATCAAGATATCATATTCAGTTTTTTTTATCGAAATTGTATATAGAATTATATTAATTAATAGTTAAAGTATTAAATAAAAGGCTTGAGTATTAGTAGTATTACTTTATTAAAATATCCAATGGAATGGAAGTATTTATCTCATTAATTAATAGTTGCTTTCAGAATGGACCAAAGCCCTTAAATCCCAAGTTTCTAGAAATTTAAAATATATTGATATTATGTTTTAAACTCTAATCTAGTAAACAGGTTGTTTTCGAAAAAGCGTAAAAGCGAAAAAGCGTACTGTGGAAATTGTTTCCCATAAAATTTGATGTAAAATTTGCTGCTGCTGTCACTTTGTTTCATTTGCCAGTACCTACATTTATTTAAAACTACCATTTTGTATGAAACTTTGTATTTAAGAGCCTTTTGCAACAACTATGACAGTAAAATGATAAATTTTGACTAATCGTTTGTTTTAATATCGCAGGAGGATATAGCTTTGAAGAAGAGAAATGTATATTTTTAAATAAGTAGACACACTCTGTTTTATTATTGAGAAAGGAAAAAATGGAAATCGCAAACTGAAATATATAAGTGAAGTTACTTACTTGTTTGTGCTGACATTAACATTCCAGTTTCACAACCCAGGACCACAAATGTTCTAGTAACAAAAAATAATCATTGTTTTCAAAACCTGGTGCATATCCAGATAAAAATTTATATAAACGTGTTTATTTTATGTTTTATGTTTTGATGTTTAGAACCGTCCGCAAATTTATGACGTCTATTTTTAGTAATGTATTTTACATTTAAATGCAAAAGATCAATCAACGTTCTGTTTCAGGTGTTAACAAGCAAGCTACAATTGTAGTCCGTGTAGGAAATAACCGCCCGGATCTAGGAACGAATCCAATTTGCAATCGCTTTACCGGATATCTTGAGGAAGGCCAACCGCTATTCCTCCCATGCAATCCACCAATGCCTGGCGCTTTTGTAAGCGTCCACCTAGAAGCACCAGGACCAACGCAACTATCCATCTGCGAAGCTTTCGTGTATACCGATCAAGCCCTACCAATCGAAAGGTGTCCGCAATTCAGAGATCAACCTCCAGGTAGCACTGCCACATACAACGGAAAATGTTACATATTCTACAACCGCCAGCCATTAAAATTCCGAGATGCAATGGCATTTTGCAAAAATCGAGGCGGTACTTTAGTAAATGAAAGTAATCCAGCCCTACAAGGTTTCATCAGTTGGGAATTATGGAGAAGACATAGGACTGATGCTACCGGTCATTATTGGATGGCTGCTGTCAAGGACCAACTTCAAGGAAATTGGCAATGGTTGGGTGGTGAAGAGGTTGCGGTTTCTTTCTGGAATGGTAAACTGGGCACCGGTAATTGTGCTCGATATGACGGAGCTAAAGGATGGTTATGGTCCGACACGGATTGCAATATCCCATTGAATTATATTTGCCAACATCGTAAGCATGGTCTATATCTTAATGCATTTGAAACAATCTAATTACGTATTATTCCAGAACCCAAGGCATGTGGTCGTCCAGAGCAACCACCAAACTCGACAATGATTGCTGAAGACTTTATTGTGGGTGCTAACGTCGAGTATGCTTGTGATGAAGGTCATCTATTAGTTGGGCCATCAGTAAGAACGTGTCTTGACACTGGTTTCTATAATGAGTTTCCTCCCGTTTGCAAAAGAATATATTGCGGGTATCCAGCTGATATTGCCAATGGTGAATATACTTTAGTCAATGATAGCGTTGGATATTTGAGTAGAGTAGTTTATACATGTGATGAAGGATATAAAATGATTGGTAGAGCACAATTGGCGTGTGATATTGATGAACGCTGGAATGGACCACCACCAAAATGTGAACGTAAGATCCAACATTTCAATATTCTTTCTTTAGCTAATAACGTATAATAATGTTTCAGCTGTTGAATGTGGACCTCCTCAACCAATTGAAAATGGAGTATTTACCCCTTCCCTCCCTAACCAAGACTACGTATTTGGTACAATAATTGAATATGTATGCAAACCTGGATATACCTTAATAGGCGATAGCAAAACAATGTGTTTGGCGAATGGACAATACGACAATGCTCCACCATTTTGTCAAGGTGAGTGCAAACGCCAGAACCTTTACAGAATCTGTAGACTCATTATAAATCTTTATGGTATTTCAGTTATCGAAACAGAGACAACGACAACCACCAAACCGACAGTTATCACAATATCTGCAAGACCAACAACCGTTCGGACGAGAAGACCAACCAAACCCATGCCAACGACTATTACAGCTGACACCGAAATTGTAAGGACCACCGAAAGAACAAGGAAACCAGTAATTAAGACCACGACAAACGTTCCGAAAGAAGAGACTTCCCTACCACCAATCATCTTAGCTGGTCACCCACAAGACAATGAAATTGCTGGTAGCTCAAATGTCCAGCATGGAGAATCTCCAAACGCCAATGTTCCACTTTCTATTGATGGCGAAAGAAGAGAAACGTACAGTGCAAAATTAAACCTGGGAGCCATCATTGCCCTAGGTGCTTTTGGCGGATTCATCTTCCTAGCGGCAATTATAACTACGATTGTAGTGTTAGTCAGAAGGTGAGTTTACGTTCAACAGACTATGGGCGACATGGGATAATAAGAGCATATATTAAATATTTTACAGTAGGTATACAGGATATAGCATATAGTATACAATGTGTAATAGATCAGCCGCCCAGGTGTTTTCTTGGGTATCCGACGTCATAGAAGTTTAGGGAATGTTAATAATTCCTCGTGTGTTAATTGGAACCTATCCTCAAGATGCCGGCATGAATGCTTATGGGAAATGGCTGCGGAGTATTTATTTGGTATACGTAATGATGAGACGGTATATTTACAAGTTTTTTTTATTTAAGATTATTAAGTGAAATTTTGTGGAAGAATAGGATCAAAATGTTTTTTCGACGTTTTTAATCTGGTAACCATACTCTGTAACCAAGTCTCCTACAGACTAAAAGCATTGGCCCAGACTGACAAATAATCTCTAAGAAGGTGCAAATGCACTCATTTGAGGTATGAAGCTAAAATCCGGGCGGCTCTAAATTTTGATCGCGAATTTCACTGTGAGGTCAGGTTACGTTATACTAAAGTATGCCATCTTGTGATACAATTCTTTGAGTAGGCTTAAATGAATGTTTGAACCTTAAACATTAATGCTATGATAAAGAAAAACAAATCTTTGAAGCAGCACTGTCTAACGCGTGACCAAAACTGGCACGCGTTCGGAAAAAAATCTGTATCAAGTAAATATTTCATTTGAACTTAAAAAATTCACATCATAATTTTGAAAAACTCTTTTATAATTGAATACCAAAACATAAGGCAACCTGTCAGAATATTCTAAGTAGGATAAAACGAAATCTCTGTGACCGTCATCAAAAGTAAAAAGGAAATATAATCATATGGTTTATTTCGCAAATATTTACTAATTGTCGGTATTCCCACAAAATACAATGTTCTTGGAAAGTATTGGTTAACGACTGTGTGTGCTTCTATAAGTAAATTTAACGCTTTTCAGTCTTGGATAAGTCTATTTCTCTAGTTACATGTGCATGTTGCCGATCTTTCGCTGGCTGCTCTCCAGCTTCTTCAGGGCCTATAGAACAATAACAATAGATACTTGTCCAAGACTGAAAAACGTTAGTGATATTGTACTTCTTAAAAAGCCTATCCAAAGATACACATGGCCTAGGTTCTACTTTGAAATATCGAGCCTGAGTGCTTTTGTGACTACTTCCGGTATTTACCGGAACGCAAAACTGCATTCAATTCGTCACGTGTGGCATGTTTTTTTTTCTTGAACTTCTATGAAGTCATTACCAAGAAAGTGCGTGCCTAAACTGTGTCGACATTTGAATACAACAAACGACATCATCGTCCCAAACAAATATTTGGTGGGGAAAATGTTTAATACTGAAAGTTCGATGAAGTCTCGTTCACGTAATAGACGAGCGAGTACTCAGGTTGTATGATATTTGATTGGGTTATGATATAATTTGTGATTGGATTATATGCTAACAACTAAAAACTGGGTTCATACATTTTCTGCAACAGCATGTTCAGCATCTTGCATCCAATTGTTAGATACTACAAAATCTATATAAAGCACTGTTGGAGAATTCGGAATGCATTAATGTATATTGCTTCTAAAGTCATACCGAAAATAATGCTGGCTCTTAAATTCCCTGTGCAGTTTCTCTTCATAATGTATATTGCATATGCCTTATCAACTAGCCCCTTCTTATAGTTTAGAAGCAGTCGATCTTTCACATTGCTATAATTTGTAACACTTTTGTATTCTGTTATTTTTGCGCTTGCGGTCGCAGTGCGGGTGATTCGAGCAGGCGGTCAAAACACCGTCTTCCCGATGCCAGCGCGATGCCCTCACGATGGTACACGCTTCTGGCCCTACCCTTTCCTGACCAGCAGATCGGAAGACGAGAATTCACACGCAACTACAGATCGCACCGAGCTGGATATTTCTCGAACCCTATCTAACAAATCCCGCTAAGACCCCGAAGATCCAACCACGACCGCCTGTAACCAAGTACAACGCCCAGGTACGCCAACCGCTTCCGCAAATACGAGCGAAAGATAACTCCGCACTGCACCGCAGATCTCGAAGAGAATTAGCAACAGATCGACGGCACTTTTCTCACCTTTCTCCTTGGTATTCGCGACTCTTCTTCTTCGTCTCATCTCTTGACCTTGACACGCTTTCTTCTTCCGTCCTGTTAGGATATTGCTCAATACGCACCGTACCCACATCGATTACTGTTTTCAATTAAAACTCACAACTATGAAAATGTATAGATGAACAGATAATTTTAATTGTTGCAATGCTCCAGTGCGAAATACCAACAAGTTTCGAAAACAAACAAACCTGAGTCATGCCAACAAATACTTTATTAATTTCGACAACAAACAGGAACAGCTTACTTATCCAATTTATAGTTGGTTTATATCAGAATCTATATACACTAGTGAAAGTGTGTTTCCTAAAACCAGGAAAACATTTGTTTGAGAATGTGTTGTCTAACTACCATGTTACCAAGATTTCTAATCTTGTCTCAAAATTTGATATTGAGAATCATTGTACTTTAATGGAAAATGCGTGTTGGGCTTGCAACGTCGCTCAGCAAAAAATGCGATGATACGTGTCTTATACTGGGGACTAGGTACCTACTAGGAAACATAAGTCATTTCATTCAATCTGTTTCACAACATTGTAATGAGAAGTCACGTATTTTACCGGATACTTTCAATGGACAAGCTTCGGGTACTATGCTTATTTCTTTGGGCAGAACGCGTACGAAATAGTAAAAAGAACAAATATTTATTTAGGGAATGTGCTACATGTTTTTCCCGCGTCATAGCTTTAATGTTCAAAATTCAGGTTGCACTTGAGATGAATTTCGTAAATGTGAATTTGCGGACGAAAATTCAAATTTCCAAAATTCAGCTGCTGATAGCAATGGATAATAGACAATAATGGTTCAAAAACGCATTGCAAAAATTTTTGTGATGATAGGAGGTAACGGTCCCCCCAAATCGTTTCCAACTTAAAAAAAATGGACACGTAATTTTTTTTCTTCGAAATTTTGATTCTTAATGGTGCCTGTTGAGGCCTCAAATTTACATAAGAAAATAGAAGGGAAAAAGACATTTTTTGGTATTTTTCGAATAATTGGGAAAACTTAAGACACTAAAGTTATAGAACTTGTAGATGACTTTCCAAAGAAGAATTTAACCTATCATACATATGGATTTGATGCCCCCAACCCACCCCCACAGTGCCCTGAAAACTACCCTAAAATGAAAAATTGTCCGTTCTAAATGTCCGTCACCCCAGAACGCCACTTTTCGCAAATTGACTTGAAACTTTCCAAATAATTAGTACCCAATTAGTACCAATTGGTACCACCAACCGCGGAATTGGTACCTCAAGGGAACCCCCTTATATTATGAGTAGTTCTTTTAAACGTCACCTCAAAACGCCACTTGTCGTAAAATAACTCGAATCACTTCGAACTTTTGCAAGGATTTAGTACCCAATTAGTACCCTCAGAAAACACTAAACCCCAAATTAGTACCTCAGAGGAACCCCCCGATATCGGGGGGCAAAGACAGCGCGCGTCACCTCAGAACGCCACTTGTCGAAAAACAAGTCGAATCTATTCTAACTTTTGTAAGGAATTAGTACCCAATTAGTACCCACAGAAAACACCAACAACTAAATTGGTACCTTAAAGGAACCCCCCCTAAATCACGGGTAGTTCTTTCGAGCGTCACCTCAGAACGCCACTTGGCGTAAAACAACTCGAATCCGTTTGAACTTTTGCAAGGATTTAGTACCCAATTAGTACCCTCAGAAAACACTAACCCCCAAATTAGTACCTCAGAGGAACCTCCCGATATCGGGGGGCAAAGACAGCGGGCGTCACCTCAGAACTCCACTTGTCGAAAAACAAGTCGAATCTATTCTAACTTTTGTAGGGAATTAGTACCCAATTAGTACCCACAGAAAACACCAACAACCAAATTGGTACCTTAAAGGAACCCCCCTAAATCACGGGTAGTTCTTTCGAGCGTCACCTCAGAAGGCCACTTGGCGTAAAACAACTCGAATCAGTTTGAACTTTTGCAAGGATTTAGTACCCAATTGGTACCCTCAGAAAACACTAACCCCCAAATTAGTACCTCAAAGGAACTCCCTGATATCGAGGGGCAAAGATAGCTTGCGTCACCTCAGAACGCCACTTGTCGAAAAACAAGTCGAATCTATTCTAACTTTAGCTATAATACGTCTTTTATCTGCAACTACATAACATAATTATGTGTATTTTTATGTGTTGTATATTTTAATGGTTAACAAAGTACAGGCGAAAACTTCACTACACACTTCCTATATCTTCTTATTCTGGAAGGAGAGTGCTCACTACCATGTAATGTATAGTTATAACACACTGTGTAACTTAAAATATTATGCCGACCAAGGATAAAACAATTATTTATGGATGCCCTTTAACTCGTTTCATATGCGCCGACATTTTTTTATAGCGGCCATAGTGGAAGAGTTTATTATGATACAAATTCAAAAGACGACTTCTATGTTACGACTGCAAGAAAGAGTTGATAAATAAATGTGCCTTTAGACCCTTTCTGCGTTTGTGAAAAGCTGTAAAATGTGTTATTGTGTATTCACTTAGCAGATAGAAATATCCTAATGTGCTTTCTCGAATTCCTGATTATGTTCTTGCTTATTTTAGCTTTATTAGATCAACAACAAGTCTTGATTTTATGGGTAAAAGTCAATGTTAAAGAATTTTGTCGTGCCACGGTAGAATATTACTGCAAACCACCTTCTTGAACAATAAATACATTGATTTCGGAATTAAAAACCTTCGAAAATGTAGCAATAATACTTTGTCCTTATTCTATATTTTCCAACTAAGTTAAAATTTCAACCACTAGTAAAGCGAATTTATGTAAAGTATACCAGTAAGGCAACTTCTAATGATTGTATTCCAAAGGTATAAGTGTGGAAAATGTGATCGGAATTTGGTCACCGGGTTAACGAAAATTATTTCATTACCTCAAGTGCAATTGCACGTTGCAACTCCATAGAAAAGTCTTTCGAGGTTCGAATTTGGAGGCTGGTGTTTTCTGTGGGTACCAATTGGATACTAAATGCTTACAAAAGCTAGATAGATCGTTTTAATTTTTGATAAGTGGCGTTCTGAGGTGGACGCGTGCTAGTTTCAACCCCGACTATGAGGTGTTCTTTTGAGGTACCAATTTGGGGGTTGGTGTTTTCTGTGGGTACTAATTGGGTACTAATTCCTTACAGAAGCTAGCTGTTCTGAGTGACGCGCGCTATTTTTGCCCCCGATATCGGGGGTTCCTTTGCGGTACTAATTTGGTGGTTAGTGTTTTGTGATGGTACCAATTGGGTACTAAATCCTTGCTTAAGTTCAAAGTGATACGAGTTATATTACGACAAGTGGCGTTCTGAGGTGACGCTCGACCGTACCCGTGATTTAGGGGTGTTCCTTTGAGGTACCAATTTGGTTGTTGGTGTTTTCTATGGGTACTAATTCCCTACAAAAGCTAGAATAGATTCGACTTGTTTTTCGACAAGTGGCGTTCTGAGGTGACGCGCGCTATCTTTGCCCCCCGATATCGGAGGGTTCGTTTGTGGTACTAATTTTGAAATTAGTGTTTTCTGAGGGTACCAATTGGGTACTAAATACTTGCAAAAGTTCAAAGTGATTCGAGTTATTTTACGACCAGTGGCGTTCTGAGGTGACGTTCAAAAGAACTACTCATAAATTAAGGGGGTTCCCTTGAGGTACCAATTCCGCGGTTGGTGGTACCAATTGGTACTAATTGGGTACTAATTATTTGGAAAGTTTCAAGTCAATTTGCGAAAAGTGGCGTTCTGAGGTGACGGACGTCCGTTCTAATCATTTCATTCTTTTTTCTCATAGAGATAATTCGTATAAGTCTAGTGGAATGGTTATAAATATTTGTCAGTTAATTACCATTTGTTTAAACAAATTCTATTTGTTTAAATTGCTCGTTTTTCTCGAAAATCCGTCTGAATTCTGTTTTCTGAGTTCGATATGGCAGTTTATTATCTTAGAATGACATTATTCATTAAACAATTTCGTCCTATTGTTTAAACAATCAGTTATTATTTTCACTTTTTTTACAATTATTATTCATTTTCACTTATAAATTGCATTTTTGAGATACCTACCTTCCCTATGTTATCTAATAACCTCACATTTGCTCAAACAAATGTCATTTGTTTAAAAAACAAATTTTCAATTCGTCTACGTTTATTTTTTTAAAAGCCAACTGTTATTCTCAAAAGACTTCATTTATATTTGGGATGGTTTTCAATATTTCATCAAGTTAGAGTACAGGGAACAGGTTCCAGACAGCAACAAATTAACATTATCTTGACATTCATTGGTAGGAAATCAGAATAAGAAATGGCGAAAAAAATGTGATTAATAAAATTGGCTAACTTTAGGAAAATTAATATTTAAAAAAAATACTAAAAAAGGATTTTAATTAATCAAATTTTTTCGAATAAATGATATTGGAAGCGAATAATATTTTGTTATTTAAACAATGGAAATCATCCCAAAATATAAATGATATCACTTGGGATATTTCGAACATAAAATTTATAAGTTCTTTTAACAAAAATGTTAAAACTTTTCTACCAAATTTAGAAAAAGTTGAAAATGAATAACAATTTATTGTTTAAACAATACGAGGATTTTTTTAAATGAATAATGTCACTCTAAGATAATAAACAGCCATATCGAACTCAGAAAAGAGAATTCAGACTGATTTTCGAGAAAAACGAATGGTTTAAACAAATAAAATTTATTTAAACAAATAGAAATTGACTGGCCAAATGTTTATAAACATCCCACTAGACTAGCGATGTATATGAGAGAAAAACAGAATGAAATAATTATGTTAATTTTCTGTCTTCAGAAAATGTAGATTCTTATCTACATTTTTTCATTTAAGGGTAGTTTTCAGGGTTTTGTGGGGTGGGTTGGGGGCTTCAAATCCATATGTATGATATGTCAAATTCTTCTTTGGAAAGTCCTCGACAAGTTCTATAACTTTAGTCTTAAGATTTCAGAAACCCCGAACACTTATTCGAAAAAACCAAAACATGTCTTTTTCCCATTCATTTTCTTATGTAAATTTGAGGCCTCGCAGGCACCATTAAGAATCAAAATTTCGAAGAATAAAAATTACGTCTCCACTTTTTTTGGATTTGGAAACGATTTGGGGATCGTTGCTTTGTAAATAAAAATAGCCAATTTGAACAACCTTGTGGATATGCACAAACTGTTTCGATCGGATCAATTGTCAGATCACAAACAACTAACTCAAACAAAAGAACTACTGCTTAAACCTGTTTAACGGTATTCTTTTAAACTACTTTCAGTACTGGTAGTGAATTAATAACATTGGCACCTAAAATATGCTTTCTTTTCTTTAGGCATAAAACAGTTAAAACGTTTTTGTTTATTTTAGAAACCAAAGTGCCAAACACTACAGACATAGAGCATCCCCGGACTGTAACACGGTAGCCTCGTTCGACTCATCAAGTTCAGAATCTAGAAATGGATTAAACAGATACTATCGTCAAGCATGGGAAAATCTGCACGAGTCGGCCGGTAGTAAAACAGGACTGAAGGTGGTCGGAAGCAACCATCAACCACTGAAGCGCAAGGAAACCCTGGACGAACCCTACAGGAACGGCGAAAGGCATCGCGATGGGTCTGAACTTGTCGTCTCCGACTCCACGGTCTTCAATGGCAAAGCATCAGAAAAGAAGAGACATCACCACCACCATCATCACCATGACGTTAGGCAGCACAAGGAAGGTAGAGAATGGCGCGATTCCAGGCCACCAGCTCCAAGAGACCAGAAAAAATATTGACAACCTTGCATGATCATCACAGTACAGCTGGACGAATAGGGAATTTTTAATTAATTTTAAACCTCTAAAGATTTAATTTATTTGAACTAAACACCTACCGGGTATACTTCTTGTACATAGATAAATGAAGGGTGGCAGATAAATTTGAAAACAAAAATTCAACTTCGTTTCAGAAACAACCAATTATCTAAAAAATCTGCTATTCTTCAATAGTGATTAAAACATATTGTTCTAATATATTATTCAAAATGTCTTCTCATTCTCCAATCTCTTCTCATTCCATTAACTGAAATATTGAAATTAATGTTTTGATCTGCTACCCAATTTCAATACTGTTTATTTTGGTCTGTTGCTCATGTTTGTAAGCATCATCTGTGTTTTATTTATATGGAACAATATACATTAATCACTCTGTATATACCATCTGTAATAAATACTAATAATAACCAAGGCTGACGAATCCCTTGGCCTTACTTTTACATTTACCTTCGAGTCTACGTTGTCATAAGAATTTGTTTAAATTTAACAATTAATTCCTGCAATAAAATTCTTATGATAACTAACTTGAATTGAACACTTCTGGAAAATTGTTGGATCTGAAAAATGTTACTAAAGGAAGGCTAATGTGATTCTCAAGTGAAAATAAGTTGAGGACTGAAGAGTGGATTGTATAAAAACCAAATTATTTAATAATTACTGTATAACGTAATAAAATCGAGAACCATCTAGTTTGCAACAGAATTTCTATATATACTAATAAAAACGAACCATTATAACTGAGAGGACTACTGAGATGACAAAACAATTAAGTTATTCATTATGATACAATCTAGATGGTTCTCTTTATGTAAGTGTATTTTATGTTAGCTAGAGAGTAATATGTTGTTTTAGATAGGGAAAGAACCACTTGTTAGTGCCATTGATAGGCAAAACACAACATTTTAACATCAACGAATTGCACCATATTTAGTATAATACATAAGTTCTTCCCATAATTAAATAGAAAATATTTATGTTTTACGTGTGTAAGAACTTTTAATTTATAAGCGAGAAATGTAATATATGTTGAATTAATTAATACTTGGTTTTATTCAACCTCCTGGAAGCCATAATATTATGTAGAACATAGAGGGCGTCAGATTCAACTTCAAAATAAAAGTACGAGGCCCTTTTTCAAATAAATGCAACATTGAAATTGAAATTGAATAATGTAAATCTACAGACCAATTCTTCATACCTAGAAAGTAGGTACATATATTGCTCAAAAAGCGACATCATTTATTTATCAAATACGTCAATAGCTAAAAAGCTATGGTAGCTTCTTTATGTCTTTATATTCAAAACGTAATAAAATTATTGCTCAAAACTAGCCTAAACTAGTCTAGCTTAAACCAGTTCAATGTTGTCTAATTAAAACCGGTAGCTACTTATGCTATTCCTACGACTGTCATATTGCCGAGTAGTGATGGGACATCGATGCAAAATATCGATGTTGACCATCGATGTTACCAGCGATACCAACTATCGATGGTATAAAAACATCGGCTATAAAACATCGATGTTTGAAAACATCGATGTTTTCAGCGGACAGCGTTTTTGTCTATAATTTTCTATAATAATACATCATAATAACTTCTGCTTATTGAGCTTATTTTAATTTAGCTTTGCTTTATTTGTCCAATTGTAAACACAAAATGAAAAGGACTAGAAAAAGAACCTAAAACACGCCTAGATTTCTTTTTTTTCATACTTTCCATTTTATTATTCAACATAAAATGTATTCAAACATTAAAAATTAGACTAATTAGTCTAACTAATCTCTATAAAATGTTTACATTTAGTGTTTAGTTAGTTAGTTAGTTAGTTAGTTAGTGCTTAGTATCTATATACGTTGTAATAAAATGGGAACTTTGGGTATCTTATTGAATAAGATAGAATAATAGAACTTTATGGAGGTTCCTGTCTTTGAGGCAGTTATAAACTGTTCGTACAGTTTATTGTTTTATGGTGGTGTTTGTCTGCATGCAGAAAGAGCGGAAATATTTGGTTTCAGTTCGTGTCTGAATCAACAGAGACAAACTTTAGGCTGTTTATGTGTATTTAAAAGGGCATATAGAGAAACTGCTAAAAGTCACGTTCTGACCATTTGTCGTGATGGATTTACGCACTTCTAAGGAACAGGGTAATCCAGGCTTATGAAGACGCAAACCATGGAGAACCAACACGAGAGGGGCGGTTCTAAGGAAGGAACATTTTTTGCAAAGTTTCCTTGGTTGGTTAATTAGATTTTGGTTGCAATGATTGGATGGTTTGGGTGTAGATGATGCAACCCATAAGGTCTTCCTGGGACGGAGACAGCGCCTCAAGGATTAGTCTCTAAGTAGATTTCAAAACGTTTACTTGTGCTTCCTTCTGTTCGTGCGAATTTGCGTTAGGGGTTTTTGACTTAGTTCAAAACTCCGCTACAATCAGCATCCCAGAGGGGCCATATTCGAGACTACAACCAATACCAGATAACAGAATTCACAACCTTATTATAGCTTCCAGAGAGAGAGAGAGAGAGAGAGAGAGAGAGAGAGAGAGAGAGAGAGAGTTCCAAGACGAGTTACTTGCAGACGTACTTCCACAGCTCCATAAAAGGTTAGAAAAGTTGTATTGTTTAAGAATTCCTCAGCAGCGTCGTAATTCCACTAGGGTGATGAATCACAAGGGCTAAACTCTCTGACCCCGTATTTGTATTAATTTTAATAACGTTGGTTTATATAAAGGAGTTTCTCCTATTATTTCTTGACTGTTAATATATATTGTTTTGAGAACAACCGTCTTTTAATTAGAAGTTACACAGGGTCAAATATCGAGGGGCACATGAGACAAGCATTGAATTTTAGTAAACAATTAACGCTACCGTTATTATTAATTGTTGCCAGTATTTTCCAACAAGATTCCAGGACAAGAACCCATAAATTTAATATCCCAGAGCAGGATTAATCTAAGTATTTGCCCTGCTACAAACCGGGACAAGTTCACTTTAAGAAGACAGTATTTTTAGTTAGATAAATAATCAAGATAGTTTACCTCTCTTAAAGAAAGACGTCCCCAATATTACATTTGGTGGCAGCGGTGGGATTTGATTTAATTAATTATCAAACGCGTAATTAAAGATTGAATAAACGAAGGAAGAAAAATCTGAAATTTAAAAATTTTGCAAGGGGAAATTTTTTGTGAAAAATCATTGAATAAGGTTGAAGGCTCTGAGACATTCTTTTAAGATACCTGTTGTGTTTTGTTTCTTTTTTTCAGTCTTGCATATTTTATTTTCGATTTTTTTTTGTGTATACGCAAATAATTAGGTATTCGACGTCAGGTGCTGCCGGTGCGACCGAACGCCCGATAAATGTCGCGAGTCTTCCTTCCTTTGCAGGTACTCAAGGCGAAGATGTCGAAGAATTCTTTGTTAAATTAGAACAAAGGGGACGCCTTGAGGGATGGTCGGCAAAACAAGCGCTAGACGTAGCGAAATTGGTAACCGCAGGACAGGCATACCAATATATGCGTGTGGAGGCGGATCTTTTTGCAGCTATTACTACTTTTAAAGAGTTTAAGGCGGCAATAACAAAGAGGTTCGGAAAAAAGTTAATCCCTGGTCAAGGTGCGATCAATTTGGGGAAATATATCCAGAAAAACGGTGAATCCGTGGATGATTTTGCTGCAAGAATACGGAGTGCAGGAGTCGACCTGTATGACGAAAATATAGCGGGCGCCGCTGTAGACGATATGGACGGCATCAAGAAGCGGCATGAGAAAGATCTCGTCAAGCAATTAAAGGACGGGCTGGACGAAAGGATTGATGACCTGATAGGTCTCGAATTAAACAGGAACCCAATGTTCACGTTTGACCAGATTGTCACGTTGGCGCAACAGGCCGAATTTACGTACCGGAACAGGAGGCGTAAATTTGCAAACTTGCAGGTGTGCGAAGAAACAAGGCAACCACAGGAAACAGCGAGCAGAAGCAAAACACCGCCAAGAGAACAGCGGAGAGAAAGGCGATTAGAGAGACCCGAAAGAAGACAACAGGACGTTTTCCGAGGTTGTTATGGTTGCGGTAGAATTGGACACTTTATTAAGGATTGTCGAGCAATAAAGAATAACCAAACCGTTAACGACAATTATAGGTCTAATCGAGGAAACCGACAGGGCAATAAACAAAACGGTAGGAGGTCTTTAAACTGAAAAGGGACCGCTTCATGGATCCAGGAAGCGGCCCGAAGATAGACAGCGTCGGGTGTTTATCACAAATGGATCAAGTTACAGAAATGGGTTGCCATGTAAAAATTAAGTTAAATGGACATTATGTGTTATTATTAGTAGATACAGGAGCCAGTAGGAGTATAATTAAGGAATCAGTGGTCAACAAATTAAAATGTAAAGTGCGCCCAGTTGAAGATACGCTTTTAAAAGGTATTTCCGGAGCAGGTATAAAGCCTTTAGGGCAATGCATTGTTAATTTTAGTGTTGGGAGAAACCATTATCCGATCGAGTGCCTGATTTGCCCGGATTATGTTTCCATACCTGGAGAGGGACTAATTGGCAGGGACACATTAAGAAAAATGCACGCGACAATCGACATGTACGGGAACGAAATTGCTTTTGGATCATATCGATTAAAAATGTTAACAGTATCGGAGAACGATGTTTATCATTTGAATGAAAAGAAATCGATACAAGAAAAGAGCAAACCTATCATTGTAGACAGATCGCAGAAAACAATCATCAGAGAAGTCCAGGGAAATATTTTCGATGCGCCGGATAACTATTCGCTCGTCACATGTGCAGCGGAAGATTTACAAATGAGACGAGGTTCAGCAGCGAGTTTCAGGGAAAATTTTGGTAGAAAACCACTACTAATTAACCAAGGAAGAAAAACAGGAGATATTGCTGTAATTAAGGACGATTTTACGAAGAGGGGCATCAATCGGTTTGTATATTATTTAATAAACAAAAGAAGAAGTACCGAACAGGCCAAATTATCGGACGTGAAGAAGTGTTTCACCAATTTATTAAAATTATGCAAGAGGAATAACGTAAAGCACCTAGCGATGCCAAGATTTGGCGGAAATCTACAATTCGACGACATCAGGGACGAAATAAGTCGCATCTTCAAAGATAGTGGACTCAATATAGATATATATTGTCTCAGGAAAACTACTCCAAGAAGGATGGCGAAAGATGAAGAAACAACGCCGCAACCGGAAGAAAAAATTGTCTCGGATTCAAGCGTACGACTTGTCGAAACAATTACAGTACCACCAAGGTGCCGAATAATGTGTACAGGGAAGCAGGATATTGTATCACCAACACGGGAAATAATTATCGAACCTGTAGAAGTTTTATTCCACGGCGTTATAGCAGCCAGGTCTTTATCGAAGGCAACAAAGCAGGTACCAATATGTTTGATAAACGTATCAAACGAACCGGTGAAATTGTTAAAAAACACCATGATAGGTCATTCTTCGCAGGTAGGGACCACTGTAAAAAAGGAACACGTATTTACAGTAAACGAGGAACAAAGGAAAGGCACGACTGCTGACTTCAAATTCGAATATTTGGAAAAAAACCAGGCCACTAAGTTAACAGGACTTATAAACAAATATAAGGATGTTTTTAGCGGACCAGAATTGAAATTGAGCTGTGCAGACGACGTACAACACAATATTATTACTGAAGATATACCGCCAATTACGAAACCACCATACCGAATTCCATTCTCTCAACGACAGGAGTTGAAGAAACAAATAAGTGAAATGTTGGAACAAGGTGTGATTCAAGAATCAAAATCTCCATGGAGCGCTCCGGTAGTGATGGTAACGAAGAAAGCTCCGGAAGGAGAAAATAAAATCCGTGTGTGTATCGACTATTGGCCCCGTGCACAGTATAGAGTGGGGGTTTCAAAAGCTATTTAGGCGCCCGTTGCGGAATCCCGGCGGACTATTTTTCCGCAGGAACTGTTCTCGGTCACCGCTACACGCAAAGGCGCTGTAGTCGACTTTATTATATCTGTCTGCTGTTGGCGTTCGTAAACGCGCTCTCGCTACAGGTAACTGCACCACGTCGGTAATTACTAGGGAGAAAACTGCTTAGAACAGCGCCACCTCCTGGCTATCTTAGACTTTTCCTGCGGTGAAACAGACGTGCTTGTCGACGCGCACCCGGCCAATAGAGCGTTGAACGCAGTAACAAAGCGCGACTACTTTCCCTTGCCTAACTTGCAAGAAACATTGGACTAACTTGGAAAAGCTCTGTATTTTTCGACGCTAGACATGCGAGCAGGTTATTGGCAATTAAAAGTTAATAACAAGGACATAGAGAAGACAGCTTTTTCTACGCCCGACGGACATTACGAATGTTTACGAATGCCGTTTGGTCTTGTCAACGCTCCTAGTACGTTTCAGCGTTTGATGTATGTCGTTCTTTCAGGAATGACAGGTGAAGAGTGTTTAGTGTATTTAGACGATATAATTGTGTTTAGCAGAACCACTGATGAACATATGGTTCGATTAGAAAATGTTTTCAAGCGACTACGAAGTGCCAATTTAAAATTAAAATTTTCAAAGTGTATGTTTATGAAGAAAGAAGTTAAATATTTAGGACATATAGTTTCTAGCAACGGAGTGAGTCCAGATCCAGAGAAGATAGAGGTAGTTAAAAATTATCCAAGGTTAAAAACGGTAAAAGACGTTAGAGCGTTTCTGGGATTATGTGGTTTTTATAGGAAATTTATCCCGGAATATGCTCATCATGCGAAACCACTGACCGTGCTAACAAAAGCGGACCAGCCGTTCCAATGGGAAGAAGAGCAGGAACAAGCGTTCCAATATTTCAAGAATAGATTAATTAGTCCGCCGATTTTGCGCTTTCCGAATTTTCAGGAGCCGTTTATTTTGTCTACCGATGCATCAGGAAAGGCAATTGGAGCTGTTCTGAGCCAACGTATAAACGGGGTAGAAAAGCCAATTGCCTATGCAAGTAGACAATTAAACAAAGCAGAACAAAATTATAGTGTTAGCGAACTGGAATGCCTCGCTGTGGTTTGGGGAATTAAACACTACAGATGTTATCTATATGGCACAGAATTTACCGTAATATCTGACCACCGACCACTTAAATGGCTTATGTCATTAAAGGATCCTACCTCCAGATTGGCGAGATGGGCCTTACTACTTACCGAATACAATTTTTCCATCGACTACAAAGCGGGAAAAGCACACAGCAACGTAGATGCGCTGAGCCGAATCAGGGAGAACAAGTCGGATATCAGCTATAAAGAAGACCCAAGACAGAAAAACAAGAAACAGGTGACTTTCAAGGCGCCACCTAAAAACAGAAGTAACGAAGTAAAGAGGAAGTATGTGAACGTCGCCATAGTAGACGAAGATGTACCCTATCTACCTGTGATTGGAAAGGCGGACATCAAACGCGAATTATCGTTAGATGACGAATTACAAAAGGTAATCCAGGACCTGGAAGCGGACGACAAAGACGACGATAAGTACTACATTGACATGGATGGGCTACTGGTTAGAAAAGGTGCAAATCTAAATACAGAGGATCGAGTTGTTATACCTGCAGCCAGTGGCGGACTGGCCAGGTGGTGCCAGGTTGCCCTATGGCAAGTGGGCCCCCCCTTGAGTGGGCCCCCCTGAAGACAACATGTTTGAAAATATTATTAATATATTTATTTATACTGCAAGAGGCACGGGCGCCGCACGAAACAATATCAGGCAATAAGAGGGCCCCCATCTATTTGCAATAAATTCATATCTGCATATTAACAGATATACACAGAGTAAAAACAAACCCTTGGCACGCTATTGGTGCCGCACCGGCACCAATATACAGGGTCTCCCACGACGAGCTGCCATTAGAAGTATATGGAGAACCAAATGAAATGACAGATTGAAAATTTGTGGACTTAAATTGTTGGACACGATCATCTCAACTAAAATATTTTGAGTTTTGGGTTACTTCCGGTTACACCGGAAATGATGTCATCTTTTATATTTCAAATGGAACACCCTGTATTTTATCGCATTTTTAAAATCTTCATTAAATTTTAGATCAATTTTATGTTACATTCCC